>CAWVRF010001532.1:600000-1179000 GCA_963932465.1 Maratus speciosus | reverse complement strand
GAATTCCGGTGCAGGGCTGAAAATTAATTTCTTAATAAATAATAAAGCGAAACCGAATATATTGTTTCAACAATCAAAGCATTGTTAGAAAATTCATCAGAAAGAGTTACCGATAATAAAACACGCAATATTTATGAATTGAATTCCGGTGCAGTTCTGAAAATTAATTTCTTAATAAATAATAAAGCGAAACAGAATATATTGTTTCAACAATCAAAGCATTGTTAGAAAATTCATCAGAAAGAGTTACCGCATATAAAATGCGCAATATTTATGAATTGAATTCCGGTGCAGGGCTGAAAATTAATTTCTTAATAAATAATAAAGCGAAACCGAATATATTGTTTCAACAATCAAAGCATTGTTAGAAAATTCATCAGAAAGAGTTACTGCATATAAAACACGCAATATTTATGAATTGAATTCCGGTGCAGGGCTGAAAATTAATTTCTTAATAAATAATAAAGCGAAACCGAATATATTGTTTCAACAATCAAAGCATTGTTAGAAAATTCATCAGAAAGAGTTACCGATAATAAAACACGCAATATTTATGAATTGAATTCCGGTGCACCGCTGAAAATTAATTTCTTAATAAATAATAAAGCGAAACCGAATATATTGTTTCAACAATCAAAGCATTGTTAGAAAATTAATCAGAAAGAGTTACCGCATATAAAACACGCAATATTTATGAATTGAATTCCGGGGCAGGGCTGAAAATTAATTTCTTAATAAATAATAATGTGAAACCGAATATATTGTTTCAACAATCAAAGCATTGTTAGAAAATTCATCAGAAAGAGTTACCGCATATAAAACACGCAATATTTATGAATTGAATTCCGGTACATGGCTCAAAATTAATTTATTAATAAATAATAAAGCGAAACCGAATATATTGTTTCAACAATCAAAGCATTGTTAGAAAATTCATCAGAAAGAGTTACCCCATATAAAACGCGCAATATTTATGAATTGAATTCCGGGGCAGGGCTGAAAATTAATTTCTTAATAAATAATAAAGTGAAACCGAATATATTGTTTCAACAATCAAAGCATTGTTAGAAAATTCATAAGAAAGAGTTACCCCATATAAAACACGCAATATTTATGAACTGAATTCCGGTGCAGGGCTCAAAATTAATTTCTTAGTAAATAATAAAGCGAAACCGAATATATTGTTTCAACAATCAAAGCATTGTTAGAAAATTCATCAGAAAGAGTTACCGCATATAAAACACGCAATATTTATGAATTGAATTCCGGTGCAGGGCTGAAAATTAATTTCATAATAAATAATAAAGCGAAACCGAATATATTGTTTCAACAACCGAAGCATTGTTAGAAAATTCATCAGAAAGAGTTACCGCATATAAAACACGCAATATTTATGAATTGAATTCCGGTGCAGGGCTCAAAATTAATTTATTAGTAAATAATAAAGCGAAACCGAATATATTGTTTCAACAATCAAAGCATTGTTAGAAAATTCATCAGAAAGAGTTACCGCATATAAAACACGCAATATTTATGAATTGAATTCCGGTGCATGGCTCAAAATTAATTTATTAATAAATAATAAAGCGAAACCGAATATATTGTTTCAACAATCAAAGCATTGTTAGAAAATTTATCAGAAAGAGTTACCGCATATAAAACACGCAATATTTATGAATTGAATCCCGGTGCAGGGCTCAAAATTAATTTCTTAATAAATAATAAATCGAAACCGAATATATTGTTTCAACAATCAAAGCATTGTTAGAAAATTCATCAGAAAGAGTTACCGCATATAAAACACGCAATATTTATGAATTGAATTCCGGTGCAGTGCTCAAAATTAATTTCTTAATAAATAATAAAGCGAAACCGAATATATTGTTTCAACAATCAAAGCATTGTTAGAAAATTCATCAGAAAGTGTTACCGCATATAAAACACGCAATATTTATGAATTGAATTCCAGTGCACCGCTGAAAATTAATTTCTTAATAAATAATAAAGCGAAACCGAATATATAGTTTCAACAATCAAAGCATTGTTAGAAAATTCATCAGAAAGAGTTACCGTATATAAAACACGCAATATTTATGAATTGAATTCCGGTGCACAGCTGAAAATTAATTTATTAATAAATAATAAAGCGAAACCGAATATATTGTTTCAAAAATCAAAGCATTGTTAGAAAATTCATCAGAAAGAGTTACCGCATATAAAACACGCAATATTTATGAATTGAATTCCGGTGCAGGGCAGAAAATTAATTTCTTAATAAATAATAAAGCGAAACCGAATATATTGTTTCATCAATCAAAGCATTGTTAGAAAATTCATCAGAAAGAGTTACCGCATATAAAACACGCAATATTTATGAATTGAATTCCAGTGCACCGCTGAAAATTAATTTCTTAATAAATAATAAAACGAAACCGAATATATAGTTTCAACAATCAAAGCATTGTTACAAAATTCATCAGAAAGAGTTACCGCATATAAAACACGCAATATTTATGAATTGAATTCCGGTGCACAGCTGAAAATTAATTTATTATTAAATAATAAAGCGAAACCGAATATATTGTTTCAACAATCAAAGCATTGTTAGAAAATTCATCAGAAAGAGTTACCGCATATAAAACACGCAATATTTCTGAATTGAATTCCGGTGCACCGCTGAAAATTAATTTCTTAATAAATAATAAAGCGAAACCGAATATATTGTTTCAACAATCAAAGTATTGTTAGAAAATTCATCAGAAAGAGTTACCGCATATAAAACACGCAATATTTATGAATTGAATTTCGGGGCAGGGCTGAAAATTAATTTCTTAATAAATAATAAAGCGAAACCGAATATATTGTTTCAACAATCAAAGCATTGTTAGAAAATTCATCAGAAAGAGTTACCGATAATAAAACACGCAATATTTATGAATTGAATTCCGGTGCAGTTCTGAAAATTAATTTCTTAATAAATAATAAAGCGAAACAGAATATATTGTTTCAACAATCAAAGCATTGTTAGAAAATTCATCAGAAAGAGTTACCGCATATAAAATGCGCAATATTTATGAATTGAATTCCGGTGCAGGGCTGAAAATTAATTTCTTAATAAATAATAAAGCGAAACCGAATATATTGTTTCAACAATCAAAGCATTGTTAGAAAATTCATCAGAAAGAGTTACTGCATATAAAACACGCAATATTTATGAATTGAATTCCGGTGCAGGGCTGAAAATTAATTTCTTAATAAATAATAAAGCGAAACCGAATATATTGTTTCAACAATCAAAGCATTGTTAGAAAATTCATCAGAAAGAGTTACCGATAATAAAACACGCAATATTTATGAATTGAATTCCGGTGCACCGCTGAAAATTAATTTCTTAATAAATAATAAAGCGAAACCGAATATATTGTTTCAACAATCAAAGCATTGTTAGAAAATTAATCAGAAAGAGTTACCGCATATAAAACACGCAATATTTATGAATTGAATTCCGGGGCAGGGCTGAAAATTAATTTCTTAATAAATAATAATGTGAAACCGAATATATTGTTTCAACAATCAAAGCATTGTTAGAAAATTCATCAGAAAGAGTTACCGCATATAAAACACGCAATATTTATGAATTGAATTCCGGTACATGGCTCAAAATTAATTTATTAATAAATAATAAAGCGAAACCGAATATATTGTTTCAACAATCAAAGCATTGTTAGAAAATTCATCAGAAAGAGTTACCCCATATAAAACGCGCAATATTTATGAATTGAATTCCGGGGCAGGGCTGAAAATTAATTTCTTAATAAATAATAAAGTGAAACCGAATATATTGTTTCAACAATCAAAGCATTGTTAGAAAATTCATAAGAAAGAGTTACCCCATATAAAACACGCAATATTTATGAACTGAATTCCGGTGCAGGGCTCAAAATTAATTTCTTAGTAAATAATAAAGCGAAACCGAATATATTGTTTCAACAATCAAAGCATTGTTAGAAAATTCATCAGAAAGAGTTACCGCATATAAAACACGCAATATTTATGAATTGAATTCCGGTGCAGGGCTGAAAATTAATTTCATAATAAATAATAAAGCGAAACCGAATATATTGTTTCAACAACCGAAGCATTGTTAGAAAATTCATCAGAAAGAGTTACCGCATATAAAACACGCAATATTTATGAATTGAATTCCGGTGCAGGGCTCAAAATTAATTTATTAGTAAATAATAAAGCGAAACCGAATATATTGTTTCAACAATCAAAGCATTGTTAGAAAATTCATCAGAAAGAGTTACCGCATATAAAACACGCAATATTTATGAATTGAATTCCGGTGCATGGCTCAAAATTAATTTATTAATAAATAATAAAGCGAAACCGAATATATTGTTTCAACAATCAAAGCATTGTTAGAAAATTTATCAGAAAGAGTTACCGCATATAAAACACGCAATATTTATGAATTGAATCCCGGTGCAGGGCTCAAAATTAATTTCTTAATAAATAATAAAGCGAAACCGAATATATTGTTTCAACAATCAAAGCATTGTTAGAAAATTCATCAGAAAGAGTTACCGCATATAAAACACGCAATATTTATGAATTGAATTCCGGTGCAGTGCTCAAAATTAATTTCTTAATAAATAATAAAGCGAAACCGAATATATTGTTTCAACAATCAAAGCTTTGTTAGAAAATTCATCAGAAAGTGTTACCGCATATAAAACACGCAATATTTATGAATTGAATTCCAGTGCACCGCTGAAAATTAATTTCTTAATAAATAATAAAGCGAAACCGAATATATAGTTTCAACAATCAAAGCATTGTTAGAAAATTCATCAGAAAGAGTTACCGTATATAAAACACGCAATATTTATGAATTGAATTCCGGTGCACAGCTGAAAATTAATTTATTAATAAATAATAAAGCGAAACCGAATATATTGTTTCAAAAATCAAAGCATTGTTAGAAAATTCATCAGAAAGAGTTACCGCATATAAAACACGCAATATTTATGAATTGAATTCCGGTGCAGGGCAGAAAATTAATTTCTTAATAAATAATAAAGCGAAACCGAATATATTGTTTCATCAATCAAAGCATTGTTAGAAAATTCATCAGAAAGAGTTACCGCATATAAAACACGCAATATTTATGAATTGAATTCCAGTGCACCGCTGAAAATTAATTTCTTAATAAATAATAAAACGAAACCGAATATATAGTTTCAACAATCAAAGCATTGTTACAAAATTCATCAGAAAGAGTTACCGCATATAAAACACGCAATATTTATGAATTGAATTCCGGTGCACAGCTGAAAATTAATTTATTATTAAATAATAAAGCGAAACCGAATATATTGTTTCAACAATCAAAGCATTGTTAGAAAATTCATCAGAAAGAGTTACCGCATATAAAACACGCAATATTTCTGAATTGAATTCCGGTGCACCGCTGAAAATTAATTTCTTAATAAATAATAAAGCGAAACCGAATATATTGTTTCAACAATCAAAGTATTGTTAGAAAATTCATCAGAAAGAGTTTCCGCATATAAAACACGCAATATTTATGAATTGAATTCCGGTGCACCGCTGAAAATTAATTTCTTAATAAATAATAAAGCCAAACCGAATATATTGTTTCAACAATCAAAGCATTGTTAGAAAATTCATCAGAAAGAGTTACCGCATATAAAACACGCAATATTTATGAATTGAATTCCGGTGCATGGCTCAAAATTAATTTATTAATAAATAATAAAGCGAAACCGAATATATTGTTTCAACAATCAAAGCATTGTTAGAAAATTCATCAGAAAGAGTTACCGCATATAAAACACGCAATATTTATGAATTGAATTCCGGTGCACCGCTGAAAATTAATTTCTTAATAAATAATAAAGCGAAACCGAATATATTGTTTCAACAATCAAAGTATTGTTAGAAAATTCATCAGAAAGAGTTTCCGCATATAAAACACGCAATATTTATGAATTGAATTCCGGTGCACCGCTGAAAATTAATTTCTTAATAAATAATAAAGCCAAACCGAATATATTGTTTCAACAATCAAAGCATTGTTAGAAAATTCATCAGAAAGAGTTACCGCACATAAAACACGCCATATTTATGAACTGAACTCCGGTGCAGGGCTGAAAATTAATTTCTTAATAAATAATAAAGCGAAACCGAATATATTGTTTCAACAATCAAAACATTGTTAGAAAATTCATCAGAAAGAGTTACCGCACATAAAACACGCAATATTTATGAACTGAATTCCGGTGCAGGGCTGAAAATTAATTTCTTAATAAATAATAAAGCGAAACCGAATATATTGTTTCAACAATCAAAGCATTGTTAGAAAATTCATCAGAAAGAGTTACCGATAATAAAACACGCAATATTTATGAATTGAATTCCGGTGCACCGCTGAAAATTAATTTCTTAATAAATAATAAAGCGAAACCGAATATATTGTTTCAACAATCAAAGCATTGTTAGAAAATTAATCAGAAAGAGTTACCGCATATAAAACACGCAATATTTATGAATTGAATTCCGGGGCAGGGCTGAAAATTAATTTCTTAATAAATAATAATGTGAAACCGAATATATTGTTTCAACAATCAAAGCATTGTTAGAAAATTCATCAGAAAGAGTTACCGCATATAAAACACGCAATATTTATGAATTGAATTCCGGTACATGGCTCAAAATTAATTTATTAATAAATAATAAAGCGAAACCGAATATATTGTTTCAACAATCAAAGCATTGTTAGAAAATTCATCAGAAAGAGTTACCCCATATAAAACGCGCAATATTTATGAATTGAATTCCGGGGCAGGGCTGAAAATTAATTTCTTAATAAATAATAAAGTGAATACGAATATATTGTTTCAACAATCAAAGCATTGTTAGAAAATTCATAAGAAAGAGTTACCCCATATAAAACACGCAATATTTATGAACTGAATTCCGGTGCAGGGCTCAAAATTAATTTCTTAGTAAATAATAAAGCGAAACCGAATATATTGTTTCAACAATCAAAGCACTGTTAGAAAATTCATCAGAAAGAGTTACCGCATATAAAACACGCAATATTTATGAATTGAATTCCGGTGCAGGGCTGAAAATTAATTTCATAATAAATAATAAAGCGAAACCGAATATATTGTTTCAACAACCGAAGCATTGTTAGAAAATTCATCAGAAAGAGTTACCGCATATAAAACACGCAATATTTATGAATTGAATTCCGGTGCAGGGCTCAAAATTAATTTATTAGTAAATAATAAAGCGAAACCGAATATATTGTTTCAACAATCAAAGCATTGTTAGAAAATTCATCAGAAAGAGTTACCGCATATAAAACACGCAATATTTATGAATTGAATTCCGGTGCATGGCTCAAAATTAATTTATTAATAAATAATAAAGCGAAACCGAATATATTGTTTCAACAATCAAAGCATTGTTAGAAAATTTATCAGAAAGAGTTACCGCATATAAAACACGCAATATTTATGAATTGAATCCCGGTGCAGGGCTCAAAATTAATTTCTTAATAAATAATAAAGCGAAACCGAATATATTGTTTCAACAATCAAAGCATTGTTAGAAAATTCATCAGAAAGAGTTACCGCATATAAAACACGCAATATTTATAAATTGAATTCCGGTGCAGTGCTCAAAATTAATTTCTTAATAAATAATAAAGCGAAACCGAATATATTGTTTCAACAATCAAAGCATTGTTAGAAAATTCATCAGAAAGTGTTACCGCATATAAAACACGCAATATTTATGAATTGAATTCCAGTGCACCGCTGAAAATTAATTTCTTAATAAATAATAAAGCGAAACCGAATATATAGTTTCAACAATCAAAGCATTGTTAGAAAATTCATCAGAAAGAGTTACCGTATATAAAACACGCAATATTTATGAATTGAATTCCGGTGCACAGCTGAAAATTAATTTATTAATAAATAATAAAGCGAAACCGAATATATTGTTTCAAAAATCAAAGCATTGTTAGAAAATTCATCAGAAAGAGTTACCGCATATAAAACACGCAATATTTATGAATTGAATTCCGGTGCAGGGCAGAAAATTAATTTCTTAATAAATAATAAAGCGAAACCGAATATATTGTTTCATCAATCAAAGCATTGTTAGAAAATTCATCAGAAAGAGTTACCGCATATAAAACACGCAATATTTATGAATTGAATTCCAGTGCACCGCTGAAAATTAATTTCTTAATAAATAATAAAACGAAACCGAATATATAGTTTCAACAATCAAAGCATTGTTACAAAATTCATCAGAAAGAGTTACCGCATATAAAACACGCAATATTTATGAATTGAATTCCGGTGCACAGCTGAAAATTAATTTATTATTAAATAATAAAGCGAAACCGAATATATTGTTTCAACAATCAAAGCATTGTTAGAAAATTCATCAGAAAGAGTTACCGCATATAAAACACGCAATATTTCTGAATTGAATTCCGGTGCACCGCTGAAAATTAATTTCTTAATAAATAATAAAGCGAAACCGAATATATTGTTTCAACAATCAAAGTATTGTTAGAAAATTCATCAGAAAGAGTTACCGTACATAAAACACGCCATATTTATGAACTGAATTCCGGTGCAGGGCTGAAAATTATTTTCTTAATAAATAATAAAGCGAAACCGAATATATTGTTTCAACAATCAATACATTGTTAGAAAATTCATCAGAAAGAGTTACCGCACATAAAACACGGAATATTTATGAACTCAATTCCGGTGCAGGGCTGAAAATTAATTTCTTAATAAATAATAAAGCGAAACCGAATATATTGTTTCAACAATCAAAGCATTGTTAGAAAATTCATCAGAAAGAGTTACCGCATATAAAACACGCAATATTTATGAATTGAATTCCGGTGCACCGCTGAAAATTAATTTCTTAATAAATAATAAAGCGAAACCGAATATATTGTTTCAACAATCAAAGCATTGTTAGAAAATTCATCAGAAAGTGTTACCGCATATAAAACACGAAATATTTATGAATTGAATTCCGGTGCAGGGCTGAAAATTAATTTCTTAATAAATAATAAAGCGAAACCGAATATATTGTTTCAACAATCAAAGCATTGTTAGAAAATTCATCAGAAAGTGTTACCGCATATAAAACACGCAATATTTATGAATTGAATTCCAGTGCACCGCTGAAAATTAATTTCTTAATAAATAATAAAGCGAAACCGAATATATAGTTTCAACAATCAAAGCATATTAGAAAATTCATCAGAAAGAGTTACCGTATATAAAACACGCAATATTTATGAATTGAATTCCGGTGCACAGCTGAAAATTAATTTATTAATAAATAATAAAGCGAAACCGAATATATTGTTTCAACAATCAAAGCATTGTTAGAAAATTCATCAGAAAGAGTTACCGCATATAAAACACGCAATATTTATGAATTGAATTCCGGTGCAGGGCAGAAAATTAATTTCTTAATAAATAATAAAGCGAAACCGAATATATTGTTTCAACAATCAAAGCATTGTTAGAAAATTCATCAGAAAGTGTTACCGCATATAAAACACGCAATATTTATGAATTGAATTCCAGTGCACCGCTGAAAATTAATTTCTTAATAAATAATAAAGCGAAACCGAATATATAGTTTCAACAATCAAAGCATATTAGAAAATTCATCAGAAAGAGTTACCGTATATAAAACACGCAAATTTATGAATTGAATTCCGGTGCACAGCTGAAAATTAATTTATTTATAAATAATAAAGCGTAACCGAATATATTGTTTCAACAATCAAAGCATTGTTAGAAAATTCATCAGAAAGAGTTACCGCATATAAAACACGCAATATTTATGAATTGAATTCCAGTGCACCGCTGAAAATTAATTTCTTAATAAATAATAAAGCGAAACCGAATATATTGTTTCAACAATCAAAGCATTGTTAGAAAATTCATCAGAAAGAGTTACCGCATATAAAACACGCAATATTTATGAATTGAATTCCGGTGCAGGGCAGAAAATTAATTTCTTAATAAATAATAAAGCGAAACCGAATATATTGTTTCAACAATCAAAGCATTGTTAGAAAATTCATCAGAAAGAGTTAACGCATATAAAACACGCAATATTTATGAATTGAATTCCGGTGCAGGGCTGAAAATTAATTTCATAATAAATAATAAAGCGAAACCGAATATATTGTTTCAACAACCGAAGCATTTTTAGAAAATTCATCAGAAAGAGTTACCGCATATAAAACACGCAATATTTATGAATTGAATTCCGGTGCAGGGCTCAAAATTAATTTATTAGTAAATAATAAAGCGAAACCGAATATATTGTTTCAACAATCAAAGCATTGTTAGAAAATTCATCAGAAAGAGTTACCGCATATAAAACACGCAATATTTATGAATTGAATTCCGGTGCATGGCTCAAAATTAATTTATTAATAAATAATAAAGCGAAACCGAATATATTGTTTCAACAATCAAAGCATTGTTAGAAAATTTATCAGAAAGAGTTACCGCATATAAAACACGCAATATTTATGAATTGAACACCGGTGCAGGGCTCAAAATTAATTTCTTAATAAATAATAAAGCAAAACCGAATATATTGTTTCAACAATCAAAGCATTGTTAGAAAATTCATCAGAAAGAGTTACCGCATATAAAACACGCAATATTTATGAATTGAATTCCGGTGCAGGGCTCAAAATTAATTTCTTAATAAATAATAAAGCGAAACCGAATATATTGTTTCAACAATCAAAGCATTGTTAGAAAATTCATCAGAAAGTGTTACCGCATATAAAACACGCAATATTTATGAATTGAAATCCAGTGCACCGCTGAAAATTAATTTCTTAATAAATAATAAAGCGAAACCGAATATATAGTTTCAACAATCATAGCATTGTTAGAAAATTCATCAGAAAGAGTTACCGTATATAAAACACGCAATATTTATGAATTGAATTCCGGTGCACAGCTGAAAATTAATTTATTAATAAATAATAAAGCGAAACCGAATATATTGTTTCAAAAATCAAAGCATTGTTAGAAAATTCATCAGAAAGAGTTACCGCATATAAAACACGCAATATTTATGAATTGAATTCCGGTGCAGGGCAGAAAATTAATTTCTTAATAAATAATAAAGCGAAACCGAATATATTGTTTCATCAATCAAAGCATTGTTAGAAAATTCATCAGAAAGAGTTACCGCATATAAAACACGCAATATTTATGAATTGAATTCCAGTGCACCGCTGAAAATTAATTTCTTAATAAATAATAAAACGAAACCGAATATATAGTTTCAACAATCAAAGCATTGTTAGAAAATTCATCAGAAAGAGTTACCGCATATAAAACACGCAATATTTATGAATTGAATTCCGGTGCACAGCTGAAAATTAATTTATTAATAAATAATAAAGCGAAACCGAATATATTGTTTCAACAATCAAAGCATTGTTAGAAAATTCATCAGAAAGAGTTACCGCATATAAAACATGCAATATTTATGAATTGAATTCCGGTGCACCGCTGAAAATTAATTTCTTAATAAATAATAAAGCGAAACCGAATATATTGTTTCAACAATCAAAGTATTGTTAGAAAATTCATCAGAAAGAGTTTCCGCATATAAAACACGCAATATTTATGAATTGAATTCCGGTGCACCGCTGAAAATTAATTTCTTAATAAATAATAAAGCCAAACCGAATATATTGTTTCAACAATCAAAGCATTGTTAGAAAATTCATCAGAAAGAGTTACCGCACATAAAACACGCCATATTTATGAACTGAATTCCGGTGCAGGGCTGAAAATTAATTTCTTAATAAATAATAAAGCGAAACCGAATATATTGTTTCAACAATCAAAACATTGTTAGAAAATTCATCAGAAAGAGTTACCGCACATAAAACACGCAATCTTTATGAACTGAATTCCGGTGCAGGGCTGAAAATTAATTTCTTAATAAATAATAAAGCGAAACCGAATATATTGTTTCAACAATCAAAGCATTGTTAGAAAATTCATCAGAAAGAGTTACCGCATATAAAACACGCAATATTTATGAATTGAATTCCGGTGCACCGCTGAAAATTAATTTCTTAATAAATAATAAAGCGAAACCGAATATATTGTTTCAACAATCAAAGCATTGTTAGAAAATTCATCAGAAAGTGTTACCGCATATAAAACACGAAATATTTATGAATTGAATTCCGGTGCAGGGCTGAAAATTAATTTCTTAATAAATAATAAAGCGAAACCGAATATATTGTTTCAACAATCAAAGCATTGTTAGAAAATTCATCAGAAAGTGTTACCGCATATAAAACACGCAATATTTATGAATTGAATTCCAGTGCACCGCTGAAAATTAATTTCTTAATAAATAATAAAGCGAAACCGAATATATAGTTTCAACAATCAAAGCATTGTTAGAAAATTCATCAGAAAGAGTTACCGCATATAAAACACGCAATATTTATGAATTGAATTCCGGTGCACAGCTGAAAATTAATTTATTAATAAATAATAAAGCGAAACCGAATATATTGTTTCAACAATCAAAGCATTGTTAGAAAATTCATCAGAAAGAGTTACCGCATATAAAACACGCAATATTTATGAATTGAATTCCGGTGCACCGCTGAAAATTAATTTCTTAATAAATAATAAAGCCAAACCGAATATATTGTTTCAACAATCAAAGCATTGTTAGAAAATTCATCAGAAAGAGTTACCGCACATAAAACACGCCATATTTATGAACTGAATTCCGGTGCAGGGCTGAAAATTAATTTCTTAATAAATAATAAAGCGAAACCGAATATATTGTTTCAACAATCAAAACATTGTTAGAAAATTCATCAGAAAGAGTTACCGCACATAAAACACGCAATATTTGTGAACTGAATTCCGGTGCAGGGCTGAAAATTAATTTCTTAATAAATAATAAAGCGAAACCGAATATATTGTTTCAACAATCAAAGCATTGTTAGAAAATTCATCAGAAAGAGTTACCGCATATAAAACACGCAATATTTATGAATTGAATTCCGGTGCACCGCTGAAAATTAATTTCTTAATAAATAATAAAGCGAAACCGAATATATTGTTTCAACAATCAAAGCATTGTTAGAAAATTCATCAGAAAGAGTTACCGCATATAAAACACGCAATATTTATGAATTGAATTCCGGTGCAGGGCTGAAAATTAATTTATTAATAAATAATAAAGCGAAACCGAATATATTGTTTCAACAATCAAAGCATTGTTAGAAAATTCACCAGAAAGAGTTACCGCATATAAAACACGCAATATTTATGAATTGAATTCCGGTGCAGTTCTGAAAATTAATTTCTTAATAAATAATAAAGCGAAACAGAATATATTGTTTCAACAATCAAAGCATTGTTAGAAAATTCATCAGAAAGAGTTACCGCATATAAAATGCGCAATATTTATGAATTGAATTCCGGTGCAGGGCTGAAAATTAATTTCTTAATAAATAATAAAGCGAAACCGAATATATTGTTTCAACAATCAAAGCATTGTTAGAAAATTCATCAGAAAGAGTTACTGCATATAAAACACGCAATATTTATGAATTGAATTCCGGTGCAGGGCTGAAAATTAATTTCTTAATAAATAATAAAGCGAAACCGAATATATTGTTTCAACAATCAAAGCATTGTTAGAAAATTCATCAGAAAGAGTTACCGATAATAAAACACGCAATATTTATGAATTGAATTCCGGTGCACCGCTGAAAATTAATTTCTTAATAAATAATAAAGCGAAACCGAATATATTGTTTCAACAATCAAAGCATTGTTAGAAAATTAATCAGAAAGAGTTACCGCATATAAAACGCGCAATATTTATGAATTGAATTCCGGGGCAGGGCTGAAAATTAATTTCTTAATAAATAATAATGTGAAACCGAATATATTGTTTCAACAATCAAAGCATTGTTAGAAAATTCATCAGAAAGAGTTACCGCATATAAAACACGCAATATTTATGAATTGAATTCCGGTGCATGGCTCAAAATTAATTTATTAATAAATAATAAAGCGAAACCGAATATATTGTTTCAACAATCAAAGCATTGTTAGAAAATTTATCAGAAAGAGTTACCGCATATAAAATACGCAATATTTATGAATTGAATCCCGGTGCAGGGCTCAAAATTAATTTCTTAATAAATAATAAAGCGAAACCGAATATATTGTTTCAACAATCAAAGCATTGTTAGAAAATTCATCAGAAAGAGTTACCGCATATAAAACACGCAATATTTATGAATTGAATTCCGGTGCAGGGCTCAAAATTAATTTCTTAATAAATAATAAAGCGAAACCGAATATATTGTTTCAACAATCAAAGCATTGTTAGAAAATTCATCAGAAAGTGTTACCGCATATAAAACACGCAATATTTATGAATTGAATTCCAGTGCACCGCTGAAAATTAATTTCTTAATAAATGATAAAGCGAAACCGAATATATAGTTTCAACAATCAAAGCATTGTTAGAAAATTCATCAGAAAGAGTTACCGTATATAAAACACGCAATATTTATGAATTGAATTCCGGTGCACAGCTGAAAATTAATTTATTAATAAATAATAAAGCGAAACCGAATATATTGTTTCAAAAATCAAAGCATTGTTAGAAAATTCATCAGAAAGAGTTACCGCATATAAAACACGCAATATTTATGAATTGAATTCCGGTGCAGGGCAGAAAATTAATTTCTTAATAAATAATAAAGCGAAACCGAATATATTGTTTCATCAATCAAAGCATTGTTAGAAAATTCATCAGAAAGAGTTACCGCATATAAAACACGCAATATTTATGAATTGAATTCCAGTGCACCGCTGAAAATTAATTTCTTAATAAATAATAAAACGAAACCGAATATATAGTTTCAACAATCAAAGCATTGTTAGAAAATTCATCAGAAAGAGTTACCGCATATAAAACACGCAATATTTATGAATTGAATTCCGGTGCACAGCTGAAAATTAATTTATTAATAAATAATAAAGCGAAACCGAATATATTGTTTCAACAATCAAAGCATTGTTAGAAAATTCATCAGAAAGAGTTACCGCATATAAAACACGCAATATTTATGAATTGAATTCCGGTGCACCGCTGAAAATTAATTTCTTAATAAATAATAAAGCGAAACCGAATATATTGTTTCAACAATCAAAGTATTGTTAGAAAATTCATCAGAAAGAGTTTCCGCATATAAAACACGCAATATTTATGAATTGAATTCCGGTGCACCGCTGAAAATTAATTTCTTAATAAATAATAAAGCCAAACCGAATATATTGTTTCAACAATCAAAGCATTGTTAGAAAATTCATCAGAAAGAGTTACCGCACATAAAACACGCCATATTTATGAACTGAATTCCGGTGCAGGGCTGAAAATTAATTTCTTAATAAATAATAAAGCGAAACCGAATATATTGTTTCAACAATCAAAACATTGTTAGAAAATTCATCAGAAAGAGTTACCGCACATAAAACACGCAATATTTATGAACTGAATTCCGGTGCAGGGCTGAAAATTAATTTCTTAATAAATAATAAAGCGAAACCGAATATATTGTTTCAACAATCAAAGCATTGTTAGAAAATTCATCAGAAAGAGTTACCGCATATAAAACACGCAATATTTATGAATTGAATTCCGGTGCACCGCTGAAAATTAATTTCTTAATAAATAATAAAGCGAAACCGAATATATTGTTTCAACAATCAAAGCATTGTTAGAAAATTCATCAGAAAGAGTTACCGCATATAAAACACGCAATATTTATGAATTGAATTCCGGTGCAGGGCTGAAAATTAATTTCTTAATAAATAATAAAGCGAAACCGAATATATTGTTTCAACAATCAAAGCATTGTTAGAAAATTCATCAGAAAGTGTTACCGCATATAAAACACGAAATATTTATGAATTGAATTCCGGTGCAGGGCTGAAAATTAATTTCTTAATAAATAATAAAGCCAAACCGAATATATTGTTTCAACAATCAAAGTATTGTTAGAAAATTCATCAGAAAGAGTTACCGCACATAAAACACGCCATATTTATGAACTGAATTCCGGTGCAGGGCTGAAAATTAATTTCTTAATAAATAATAAAGCGAAACCGAATATATTGTTTCAACAATCAAAGCATTGTTAGAAAATTCATCAGAAAGAGTTACCGCATATAAAACACGCAATATTTATGAATTGAATTCCGGTGCACCGCTGAAAATTAATTTCTTAATAAATAATAAAGCGAAACCGAATATATTGTTTCAACAATCAAAGCATTGTTAGAAAATTCATCAGAAAGAGTTACCGCATATAAAACATGCAATATTTATGAATTGAATTCCGGTGCAGGGCTGAAAATTAATTTCTTAATAAATAATAAAGCGAAACCGAATATATTGTTTCAACAATCAAAGCATTGTTAGAAAATTCACCAGAAAGAGTTACCGCATATAAAACACGCAATATTTATGAATTGAATTCCGGTGCAGTTCTGAAAATTAATTTATTAATAAATAATAAAGCGAAACAGAATATATTGTTTCAACAATCAAAGCATTGTTAGAAAATTCATCAGAAAGAGTTACCGCATATAAAATGCGCAATATTTATGAATTGAATTCCGGTGCAGGGCTGAAAATTAATTTCTTAATAAATAATAAAGCGAAACCGAATATATTGTTTCAACAATCAAAGCATTGTTAGAAAATTCATCAGAAAGAGTTACTGCATATAAAACACGCAATATTTATGAATTGAATTGCGGTGCAGGGCTGAAAATTAATTTCTTAATAAATAATAAAGCGAAACCGAATATATTGTTTCAACAATCAAAGCATTGTTAGAAAATTCATCAGAAAGAGTTACCGATAATAAAACACGCAATATTTATGAATTGAATTCCGGTGCACCGCTGAAAATTAATTTCTTAATAAATAATAAAGCGAAACCGAATATATTGTTTCAACAATCAAAGCATTGTTAGAAAATTAATCAGAAAGAGTTACCGCATATAAAACACGCAATATTTATGAATTGAATTCCGGGGCAGGGCTGAAAATTAATTTCTTAATAAATAATAATGTGAAACCGAATATATTGTTTCAACAATCAAAGCATTGTTAGAAAATTCATCAGAAAGAGTTACCGCATATAAAACACGCAATACTTATGAATTCAATTCCGGTGCATGGCTCAAAATTAATTTATTAATAAATAATAAAGTGAAACCGAATATATTGTTTCAACAATCAAAGCATTGTTAGAAAATTCATCAGAAAGAGTTACCGCATATAAAACGCGCAATATTTATGAATTGAATTCCGGGGCAGGGCTGAAAATTAATTTCTTAATAAATAATAAAGTGAAACCGAATATATTGTTTCAACATTCAAAGCATTGTTAGAAAATTCATAAGAAAGTGTTACCCCATATAAAACACGCAATATTTAAGAACTGAATTCCGGTGCAGGGCTCAAAATTAATTTCTTAGTAAATAATAAAGCGAAACCGAATATATTGTTTCAACAATCAAAGCATTGTTAAAAAATTCATCAGAAAGAGTTACCGCATATAAAACACGAAATATTTATGAATTGAATTCCGGTGCAGGGCTGAAAATTAATTTCTTAATAAATAATAAAGCCAAACCGAATATATTGTTTCAACAATCAAAGCATTGTTAGAAAATTCATCAGAAAGAGTTACCGCACATAAAACACGCCATATTTATGAACTGAATTCCGGTGCAGGGCTGAAAATTAATTTCTTAATAAATAATAAAGCGAAACCGAATATATTGTTTCAACAATCAAAACATTGTTAGAAAATTCATCAGAAAGAGTTACCGCACATAAAACACGCAATATTTATGAACTGAATTCCGGTGCAGGGCTGAAAATTAATTTCTTAATAAATAATAAAGCGAAACCGAAAATATTGTTTCAACAATCAAAGCATTGTTAGAAAATTCATCAGAAAGAGTTACCGCATATAAAACACGCAATATTTATGAATTGAATTCCGGTGCACCGCTGAAAATTAATTTCTTAATAAATAATAAAGCGAAACCGAATATATTGTTTCAACAATCAAAGCATTGTTAGAAAATTCATCAGAAAGAGTTACCGCATATAAAACACGCAATATTTATGAATTGAATTCCGGTGCAGGGCTGAAAATTAATTTCTTAATAAATAATAAAGCGAAACCGAATATATTGTTTCAACAATCAAAGCATTGTTAGAAAATTCACCAGAAAGAGTTACCGCATATAAAACACGCAATATTTATGAATTGAATTCCGGTGCAGTTCTGAAAATTAATTTCTTAATAAATAATAAAGCGAAACAGAATATATTGTTTCAACAATCAAAGCATTGTTAGAAAATTCATCAGAAAGAGTTACCGCATATAAAATGCGCAATATTTATGAATTGAATTCCGGTGCAATGCTGAAAATTAATTTCTTAATAAATAATAAAGCGAAACCGAATATATTGTTTCAACAATCAAAGCATTGTTAGAAAATTCATCAGAAAGAGTTACTGCATATAAAACACGCAATATTTATGAATTGAATTCCGGTGCAGGCCTGAAAATTAATTTCTTAATAAATAATAAAGCGAAACCGAATATATTGTTTCAACAATCAAAGCATTGTTAGAAAATTCATCAGAAAGAGTTACCGATAATAAAACACGCAATATTTATGAATTGAATTCCGGTGCACCGCTGAAAATTAATTTCTTAATAAATAATAAAGCGAAACCGAATATATTGTTTCAACAATCAAAGCATTGTTAGAAAATTAATCAGAAAGAGTTACCGCATATAAAACACGCAATATTTATGAATTGAATTCCGGGGCAGGGCTGAAAATTAATTTCTTAATAAATAATAATGTGAAACCGAATATATTGTTTCAACAATCAAAGCATTGTTAGAAAATTCATCAGAAAGAGTTACCGCATATAAAACACGCAATATTTATGAATTCAATTCCGGTGCATGGCTCAAAATTAATTTATTAATAAATAATAAAGCGAAACCGAATATATTGTTTCAACAATCAAAGCATTGTTAGAAAATTCATCAGAAAGAGTTACCGCATATAAAACGCGCAATATTTATGAATTGAATTCCGGGGCAGGGCTGAAAATTAATTTCTTAATAAATAATAAAGTGAAACCGAATATATTGTTTCAACATTCAAAGCATTGTTAGAAAATTCATAAGAAAGTGTTACCCCATATAAAACACGCAATATTTATGAACTGAATTCCGGTGCAGGGCTCAAAATTAATTTCTTAGTAAATAATAAAGCGAAACCGAATATATTGTTTCAACAATCAAAGCATTGTTAAAAAATTCATCAGAAAGAGTTACCGCATATAAAACACGCAATATTTATGAATTGAATTCCGGTGCAGGGCTGAAAATTAATTTCATAATAAATAATAAAGCGAAACCGAATATATTGTTTCAACAACCGAAGCATTGTTAGAAAATTCATCAGAAAGAGTTACCGCATATAAAACACGCAATATTTATGAATTGAATTCCGGTGCAGGGCTCAAAATTAATTTATTAGTAAATAATAAAGCGAAACCGAATATATTGTTTCAACAATCAAAGCATTGTTAGAAAATTCATCAGAAAGCGTTACCGCATATAAAACACGCAATATTTATGAATTGAATTCCGGTGCATGGCTCAAAATTAATTTATTAATAAATAATAAAGCGAAACCGAATATATTGTTTCAACAATCAAAGCATTGTTAGAAAATTCATCAGAAAGAGTTACCGCATATAAAACACGCAATATTTATGAATTGAATTCCGGTGCAGGGCTCAAAATTAATTTCTTAATAAATAATAAAGCGAAACCGAATATATTGTTTCAACAATCAAAGCATTGTTAGAAAATTCATCAGAAAGTGTTACCGCATATAAAACACGCAATATTTATGAATTGAATTCCAGTGCACCGCTGAAAATTAATTTCTTAATAAATAATAAAGCGAAACCGAATATATAGTTTCAACAATCAAAGCATTGTTAGAAAATTCATCAGAAAGAGTTACCGTATATAAAACACGCAATATTTATGAATTGAATTCCGGTGCACAGCTGAAAATTAATTTATTAATAAATAATAAAGCGAAACCGAATATATTGTTTCAAAAATCAAAGCATTGTTAGAAAATTCATCAGAAAGAGTTACCGCATATAAAACACGCAATATTTATGAATTGAATTCCGGTGCAGGGCTGAAAATTAATTTCTTAATAAATAATAAAGCGAAACCGAATATATTGTTTCAACAATCAAAGCATTGTTAGAAAATTCACCAGAAAGAGTTACCGCATATAAAACACGCAATATTTATGAATTGAATTCCGGTGCAGTTCTGAAAATTAATTTCTTAATAAATAATAAAGCGAAACAGAATATATTGTTTCAACAATCAAAGCATTGTTAGAAAATTCATCAGAAAGAGTTACCGCATATAAAATGCGCAATATTTATGAATTGAATTCCGGTGCAGGGCTGAAAATTAATTTCTTAATAAATAATAAAGCGAAACCGAATATATTGTTTCAACAATCAAAGCATTGTTAGAAAATTCATCAGAAAGAGTTACTGCATATAAAACACGCAATATTTATGAATTGAATTGCGGTGCAGGGCTGAAAATTAATTTCTTAATAAATAATAAAGCGAAACCGAATATATTGTTTCAACAATCAAAGCATTGTTAGAAAATTCATCAGAAAGAGTTACCGATAATAAAACACGCAATATTTATGAATTGAATTCCGGTGCACCGCTGAAAATTAATTTCTTAATAAATAATAAAGCGAAACCGAATATATTGTTTCAACAATCAAAGCATTGTTAGAAAATTAATCAGAAAGAGTTACCGCATATAAAACACGCAATATTTATGAATTGAATTCCGGGGCAGGGCTGAAAATTAATTTCTTAATAAATAATAATGTGAAACCGAATATATTGTTTCAACAATCAAAGCATTGTTAGAAAATTCATCAGAAAGAGTTACCGCATATAAAACACGCAATACTTATGAATTCAATTCCGGTGCATGGCTCAAAATTAATTTATTAATAAATAATAAAGCGAAACCGAATATATTGTTTCAACAATCAAAGCATTGTTAGAAAATTCATCAGAAAGAGTTACCGCATATAAAACGCGCAATATTTATGAATTGAATTCCGGGGCAGGGCTGAAAATTAATTTCTTAATAAATAATAAAGTGAAACCGAATATATTGTTTCAACATTCAAAGCATTGTTAGAAAATTCATAAGAAAGTGTTACCCCATATAAAACACGCAATATTTATGAACTGAATTCCGGTGCAGGGCTCAAAATTAATTTCTTAGTAAATAATAAAGCGAAACCGAATATATTGTTTCAACAATCAAAGCATTGTTAAAAAATTCATCAGAAAGAGTTACCGCATATAAAACACGAAATATTTATGAATTGAATTCCGGTGCAGGGCTGAAAATTAATTTCTTAATAAATAATAAAGCCAAACCGAATATATTGTTTCAACAATCAAAGCATTGTTAGAAAATTCATCAGAAAGAGTTACCGCACATAAAACACGCCATATTTATGAACTGAATTCCGGTGCAGGGCTGAAAATTAATTTCTTAATAAATAATAAAGCGAAACCGAATATATTGTTTCAACAATCAAAACATTGTTAGAAAATTCATCAGAAAGAGTTACCGCACATAAAACACGCAATATTTATGAACTGAATTCCGGTGCAGGGCTGAAAATTAATTTCTTAATAAATAATAAAGCGAAACCGAAAATATTGTTTCAACAATCAAAGCATTGTTAGAAAATTCATCAGAAAGAGTTACCGCATATAAAACACGCAATATTTATGAATTGAATTCCGGTGCACCGCTGAAAATTAATTTCTTAATAAATAATAAAGCGAAACCGAATATATTGTTTCAACAATCAAAGCATTGTTAGAAAATTCATCAGAAAGAGTTACCGCATATAAAACACGCAATATTTATGAATTGAATTCCGGTGCAGGGCTGAAAATTAATTTCTTAATAAATAATAAAGCGAAACCGAATATATTGTTTCAACAATCAAAGCATTGTTAGAAAATTCACCAGAAAGAGTTACCGCATATAAAACACGCAATATTTATGAATTGAATTCCGGTGCAGTTCTGAAAATTAATTTCTTAATAAATAATAAAGCGAAACAGAATATATTGTTTCAACAATCAAAGCATTGTTAGAAAATTCATCAGAAAGAGTTACCGCATATAAAATGCGCAATATTTATGAATTGAATTCCGGTGCACTGCTGAAAATTAATTTCTTAATAAATAATAAAGCGAAACCGAATATATTGTTTCAACAATCAAAGCATTGTTAGAAAATTCATCAGAAAGAGTTACTGCATATAAAACACGCAATATTTATGAATTGAATTCCGGTGCAGGGCTGAAAATTAATTTCTTAATAAATAATAAAGCGAAACCGAATATATTGTTTCAACAATCAAAGCATTGTTAGAAAATTCATCAGAAAGAGTTACCGATAATAAAACACGCAATATTTATGAATTGAATTCCGGTGCACCGCTGAAAATTAATTTCTTAATAAATAATAAAGCGAAACCGAATATATTGTTTCAACAATCAAAGCATTGTTAGAAAATTAATCAGAAAGAGTTACCGCATATAAAACACGCAATATTTATGAATTGAATTCCGGGGCAGGGCTGAAAATTAATTTCTTAATAAATAATAATGTGAAACCGAATATATTGTTTCAACAATCAAAGCATTGTTAGAAAATTCATCAGAAAGAGTTACCGCATATAAAACACGCAATATTTATGAATTCAATTCCGGTGCATGGCTCAAAATTAATTTATTAATAAATAATAAAGCGAAACCGAATATATTGTTTCAACAATCAAAGCATTGTTAGAAAATTCATCAGAAAGAGTTACCGCATATAAAACGCGCAATATTTATGAATTGAATTCCGGGGCAGGACTGAAAATTAATTTCTTAATAAATAATAAAGTGAAACCGAATATATTGTTTCAACATTCAAAGCATTGTTAGAAAATTCATAAGAAAGTGTTACCCCATATAAAACACGCAATATTTATGAACTGAATTCCGGTGCAGGGCTCAAAATTAATTTCTTAGTAAATAATAAAGCGAAACCGAATATATTGTTTCAACAATCAAAGCATTGTTAAAAAATTCATCAGAAAGAGTTACCGCATATAAAACACGCAATATTTATGAATTGAATTCCGGTGCAGGGCTGAAAATTAATTTCATAATAAATAATAAAGCGAAACCGAATATATTGTTTCAACAACCGAAGCATTGTTAGAAAATTCATCAGAAAGAGTTACCGCATATAAAACACGCAATATTTATGAATTGAATTCCGGTGCAGGGCTCAAAATTAATTTATTAGTAAATAATAAAGCGAAACCGAATATATTGTTTCAACAATCAAAGCATTGTTAGAAAATTCATCAGAAAGCGTTACCGCATATAAAACACGCAATATTTATGAATTGAATTCCGGTGCATGGCTCAAAATTAATTTATTAATAAATAATAAAGCGAAACCGAATATATTGTTTCAACAATCAAAGCATTGTTAGAAAATTTATCAGAAAGAGTTACCGCATATAAAACACGCAATATTTATGAATTGAATCCCGGTGCAGGGCTCAAAATTAATTTCTTAATAAATAATAAAGCGAAACCGAATATATTGTTTCAACAATCAAAGCATTGTTAGAAAATTCATCAGAAAGAGTTACCGCATATAAAACACGCAATATTTATGAATTGAATTCCGGTGCAGGGCTCAAAATTAATTTCTTAATAAATAATAAAGCGAAACCGAATATATTGTTTCAACAATCAAAGCATTGTTAGAAAATTCATCAGAAAGTGTTACCGCATATAAAACACGCAATATTTATGAATTGAATTCCAGTGCACCGCTGAAAATTAATTTCTTAATAAATAATAAAGCGAAACCGAATATATAGTTTCAACAATCAAAGCATTGTTAGAAAATTCATCAGAAAGAGTTACCGTATATAAAACACGCAATATTTATGAATTGAATTCCGGTGCACAGCTGAAAATTAATTTATTAATAAATAATAAAGCGAAACCGAATATATTGTTTCAAAAATCAAAGCATTGTTAGAAAATTCATCAGAAAGAGTTACCGCATATAAAACACGCAATATTTATGAATTGAATTCCGGTGCAGGGCAGAAAATTAATTTCTTAATAAATAATAAAGCGAAACCGAATATATTGTTTCATCAATCAAAGCATTGTTAGAAAATTCATCAGAAAGAGTTACCGCATATAAAACACGCAATATTTATGAATTGAATTCTAGTGCACCGCTGAAAATTAATTTCTTAATAAATAATAAAACGAAACCGAATATATAGTTTCAACAATCAAAGCATTGTTAGAAAATTCATCAGAAAGAGTTACCGCATATAAAACACGCAATATTTATGAATTGAATTCCGGTGCACAGCTGAAAATTAATTTATTAATAAATAATAAAGCGAAACCGAATATATTGTTTCAACAATCAAAGCATTGTTAGAAAATTCATCAGAAAGAGTTACCGCATATAAAACACGCAATATTTATGAATTGAATTCCGGTGCACCGCTGAAAATTAATTTCTTAATAAAGCGAAACCGAATATATTGTTTCAACAATCAAAGTATTGTTAGAAAATTCATCAGAAAGAGTTTCCGCATATAAAACACGCAATATTTATGAATTGAATTCCGGTGCACCGCTGAAAATTAATTTCTTAATAAATAATAAAGCCAAACCGAATATATTGTTTCAACAATCAAAGCATTGTTAGAAAATTCATCAGAAAGAGTTACCGCACATAAAACACGCCATATTTATGAACTGAATTCCGGTGCAGGGCTGAAAATTAATTTCTTAATAAATAATAAAGCGAAACCGAATATATTGTTTCAACAATCAAAACATTGTTAGAAAATTCATCAGAAAGAGTTACCGCACATAAAACACGCAATATTTATGAACTGAATTCCGGTGCAGGGCTGAAAATTAATTTCTTATTAAATAATAAAGCGAAATCGAATATATTGTTTCAACAATCAAAGCATTGTTAGAAAATTCATCAGAAAGAGTTACCGCATATAAAACACGCAATATTTATGAATTGAATTCCGGTGCACCGCTGAAAATTAATTTCTTAATAAATAATAAAGCGAAACCGAATATATTGTTTCAACAATCAAAGCATTGTTAGAAAATTCATCAGAAAGTGTTACCGCATATAAAACACGCAATATTTATGAATTGAATTCCAGTGCACAGCTGAAAATTAATTTCTTAATAAATAATAAAGCGAAACCGAATATATAGTTTCAACAATCAAAGCATATTAGAAAATTCATCAGAAAGAGTTACCGCACATAAAACACGCAATATTTATGAACTGAATTCCGGTGCAGGGCTGAAAATTAATTTCTTAATAAATAATAAAGCGAAACCGAATATATTGTTTCAACAATCAAAGCATTGTTAGAAAATTCATCAGAAAGAGTTACCGCATATAAAACACGCAATATTTATGAATTGAATTCCGGTGCACCGCTGAAAATTAATTTCTTAATAAATAATAAAGCGAAACCGAATATATTGTTTCAACAATCAAAGCATTGTTAGAAAATTCATCAGAAAGTGTTACCGCATATAAAACACGCAATATTTATGAATTGAATTCCGGTGCACCGCTGAAAATTAATTTCTTAATAAATAATAAAGCGAAACCGAATATATTGTTTCAACAATCAAAGCATTGTTAGAAAATTCATCAGAAAGTGTTACCGCATATAAAACACGAAATATTTATGAATTGAATTCCGGTGCAGGGCTGAAAATTAATTTCTTAATAAATAATAAAGCGAAACCGAATATATTGTTTCAACAATCAAAGCATTGTTAGAAAATTCATCAGAAAGTGTTACCGCATATAAAACACGCAATATTTATGAATTGAATTCCAGTGCACAGCTGAAAATTAATTTCTTAATAAATAATAAAGCGAAACCGAATATATAGTTTCAACAATCAAAGCATATTAGAAAATTCATCAGAAAGAGTTACCGTATATAAAACACGCAATATTTATGAATTGAATTCCGGTGCAGGGCAGAAAATTAATTTTTTAATAAATAATAAAGCGAAACCGAATATATTGTTTCATCAATCAAAGCATTGTTAGAAAATTCATCAGAAAGAGTTACCGCATATAAAACACGCAATATTTATGACTTGAATTCCAGTGCACCGCTGAAAATTAATTTCTTAATAAATAATAAAGCGAAACCGAATATATAGTTTCAACAATCAAAGCATTGTTAGAAAATTCATCAGAAAGAGTTACCGCATATAAAACACGCAATATTTATGAATTGAATTCCAGTGCACCGCTGAAAATTAATTTCTTAATAAATAATAAAGCGAAACCGAATATATTGTTTCAACAATCAAAGCATTGTTAGAAAATTCATCAGAAAGAGTTACCGCATATAAAACACGCAATATTTATGAATTGAATTCCGGTGCAGGGCAGAAAATTAATTTCTTAATAAATAATAAAGCGAAACCGAATATATTGTTTCAACAATCAAAGCATTGTTAGAAAATTCATCAGAAAGAGTTAACGCATATAAAACACGCAATATTTATGAATTGAATTCCGGTGCAGGGCTGAAAATTAATTTCATAATAAATAATAAAGCGAAACCGAATATATTGTTTCAACAACCGAAGCATTGTTAGAAAATTCATCAGAAAGAGTTACCGCATATAAAACACGCAATATTTATGAATTGAATTCCGGTGCAGGGCTCAAAATTAATTTATTAGTAAATAATAAAGCGAAACCGAATATATTGTTAAAAACAATCAAAGCATTGTTAGAAAATTCATCAGAAAGAGTTACCGCATATAAAACACGCAATATTTATGAATTGAATTCCGGTGCATGGCTCAAAATTAATTTATTAATAAATAATAAAGCGAAACCGAATATATTGTTTCAACAATCAAAGCATTGTTAGAAAATTTATCAGAAAGAGTTACCGCATATAAAACACGCAATATTTATGAATTGAATTCCAGTGCACCGCTGAAAATTAATTTCTTAATAAATAATAAAGCGAAACCGAATATATAGTTTCAACAATCAAAGCATTGTTAGAAAATTCATCAGAAAGAGTTACCGTATATAAAACACGCAATATTTATGAATTGAATTCCGGTGCAGGGCAGAAAATTAATTTCTTAATAAATAATAAAGCGAAACCGAATATATTGTTTCATCAATCAAAGCATTGTTAGAAAATTCATCAGAAAGAGTTACCGCATATAAAACACGCAATATTTATGAATTGAATTCCAGTGCACCGCTGAAAATTAATTTCTTAATAAATAATAAAACGAAACCGAATATATAGTTTCAACAATCAAAGCATTGTTAGAAAATTCATCAGAAAGAGTTACCGCATATAAAACACGCAATATTTATGAATTGAATTCCGGTGCACAGCTGAAAATTAATTTATTAATAAATAATAAAGCGAAACCGAATATATTGTTTCAACAATCAAAGCATTGTTAGAAAATTCATCAGAAAGAGTTACCGCATATAAAACACGCAATATTTATGAATTGAATTCCGGTGCACCGCTGAAAATTAATTTCTTAATAAATAATAAAGCGAAACCGAATATATTGTTTCAACAATCAAAGTATTGTTAGAAAATTCATCAGAAAGAGTTTCCGCATATAAAACACGCAATATTTATGAATTGAATTCCGGTGCACCGCTGAAAATTAATTTCTTAATAAATAATAAAGCCAAACCGAATATATTGTTTCAACAATCAAAGCATTGTTAGAAAATTCATCAGAAAGAGTTACCGCACATAAAACACGCAATATTTATGAACTGAATTCCGGTGCAGGGCTGAAAATTAATTTCCTAATAAATAATAAAGCGAAACCGAATATATTGTTTCAACAATCAAAGCATTGTTAGAAAATTCATCAGAAAGAGTTACCGCATATAAAACACGCAATATTTATGAATTGAATTCCGGTGCACCGCTGAAAATTAATTTCTTAATAAATAATAAAGCGAAACCGAATATATTGTTTCAACAATCAAAGCATTGTTAGAAAATTCATCAGAAAGTGTTACCGCATATAAAACACGAAATATTTATGAATTGAATTCCGGTGCAGGGCTGAAAATTAATTTCTTAATAAATAATAAAGCGAAACCGAATATATTGTTTCAACAATCAAAGCATTGTTAGAAAATTCATCAGAAAGTGTTACCGCATATAAAACACGCAATATT
This sequence comes from Maratus speciosus, assembly GCA_963932465.1. Classification (NCBI taxonomy): domain Eukaryota; kingdom Metazoa; phylum Arthropoda; class Arachnida; order Araneae; family Salticidae; genus Maratus; species Maratus speciosus. The sequence continues at coordinate 1,150,319 of CAWVRF010001532.1, read as the reverse complement.
TATGAATTGAATTCCAGTGCACCGCTGAAAATTAATTTCTTAATAAATAATAAAGCGAAACCGAATATATAGTTTCAACAATCAAAGCATATTAGAAAATTCATCAGAAAGAGTTACAGTATATAAAACACGCAATATTTATGAATTGAATTCCGGCGCACAGCTGAAAATTAATTTATTAATAAATAATAAAGCGAAACCGAATATATTGTTTCAACAATCAAAACATTGTTAGAAAATTCATCAGAAAGAGTTACCGCACATAAAACACGCAATATTTATGAACTGAATTCCGGTGCAGGGCTGAAAATTAATTTCTTAATAAATAATAAAGCGAAACCGAATATATTGTTTCAACAATCAAAACATTGTTAGAAACTTCATCAGAAAGAGTTACCGCACATAAAACACGCAATATTTATGAACTGAATTCCGGTGCAGGGCTGAAAATTAATTTCTTAATAAATAATAAAGCGAAACCGAATATATTGTTTCAACAATCAAAACATTGTTAGAAAATTCATCAGAAAGAGTTACCGCACATAAAACACGCAATATTTATGAACTGAATTCCGGTGCAGGGCTGAAAATTAATTTCTTAATAAATAATAAAGCGAAACCGAATATATTGTTTCAACAATCAAAGCATTGTTAGAAAATTCATCAGAAAGAGTTACCGCATATAAAACACGCAATATTTATGAATTGAATTCCGGTGCACCGCTGAAAATTAATTTCTTAATAAATAATAAAGCGAAACCGAATATATTGTTTCAACAATCAAAGCATTGTTAGAAAATTCATCAGAAAGTGTTACCGCATATAAAACACGAAATATTTATGAATTGAATTCCGGTGCAGGGCTGAAAATTAATTTCTTAATAAATAATAAAGCGAAACCGAATATATTGTTTCAACAATCAAAGCATTGTTAGAAAATTCATCAGAAAGTGTTACCGCATATAAAACACGCAATATTTATGAATTGAATTCCAGTGCACCGCTGAAAATTAATTTCTTAATAAATAATAAAGCGAAACCGAATATATTGTTTCAACAATCAAAGCATTGTTAGAAAATTCATCAGAAAGAGTTACCGCATATAAAACACGCAATATTTATGAATTGAATTCCGGTGCAGGGCAGAAAATTAATTTCTTAATAAATAATAAAGCGAAACCGAATATATTGTTTCATCAATCAAAGCATTGTTAGAAAATTCATCAGAAAGAGTTGCCGCATATAAAACACGCAATATTTATGAATTGAATTCCAGTGCACCGCTGAAAATTAATTTCTTAATAAATAATAAAGCGAAACCGAATATATAGTTTCAACAATCAAAGCATTGTTAGAAAATTCATCAGAAAGAGTTACCGCATATAAAACACGCAATGTTTATGAATTGAATTCCGGTGCACAGCTGAAAATTAATTTATTAATAAATAATAAAGCGAAACCGAATATATTGTTTCAACAATCAAAGCATTGTTAGAAAATTCATCAGAAAGAGTTACCGCATATAAAACACGCAATATTTATGAACTGAATTCCGGTGCAGGGCAGAAAATTAATTTCTTAATAAATAATAAAGCGAAACCGAATATATTGTTTCAACAATCAAAGCATTGTTACAAAATTCATCAGAAAGAGTTACCGCATATAAAACACGCAATATTTATGAATTGAATTCCGGGGCAGGGCTGAAAATTAATTTCTTAATAAATAATAAAGTGAAACCGAATATATTGTTTCAACAATCAAAGCATTGTTAGAAAATTCATAAGAAAGAGTTACCGCATATAAAACATGCAATATTTATGAACTGAATTCCGGTGCAGGGCTCAAAATTAATTTCTTAGTAAATAATAAAGCGAAACCGAATATATTGTTTCAACAATCAAAGCATTGTTAGAAAATTCATCAGAAAGAGTTACCGCATGTAAAACACGCAATATTTATGAATTGAATTCCGGTGCAGGGCTGAAAATTAATTTCTTAATAAATAATAAAGCGAAACCGAATATATTGTTTCAACAACCGAAGCATTGTTAGAAAATTCATCAGAAAGAGTTACCGCATATAAAACACGCAATATTTATGAATTGAATTCCGGTGCAGGGCTCAAAATTAATTTATTAGTAAATAATAAAGCGAAACCGAATATATTGTTTCAACAATCAAAGCATTGTTAGAAAATTCATCAGAAAGAGTTACCGCATATAAAACACGCAATATTTATGAATTGAATTCCGGTGCATGGCTCAAAATTAATTTATTAATAAATAATAAAGCGAAACCGAATATATTGTTTCAACAATCAAAGCATTGTTAGAAAATTTATCAGAAAGAGTTACCGATAATAAAACACGCAATATTTATGAATTGAATTCCGGTGCACCGCTGAAAATTAATTTCTTAACAAATAATAAAGCGAAACCGAATATATTGTTTCAACAACCAAAGCATTGTTAGAAAATTCAGCAGAAAGAGTTACCGCATATAAAACACGCAATATTTATGAATTGAATCCCGGTGCAGGGCTCAAAATTAATTTCTTAATAAATAATAAAGCGAAACCGAATATATTGTTTCAACAATCAACGAATTGTTAGAAAATTCACCAGAAAGAGTTACCGCATATAAAACACGCAATATTTATGAACTGAATTCCGGTGCAGGGCTCAAAATTAATTTCTTAGTAAATAATAAAGCGAAACCGAATATATTGTTTAAACAATCAAAGCATTGTTAGAAAATTCATCAGAAAGACTTACCGCATATAAAACACGTAATATTTATGAATTGAATTCCGGTGCAGGGCAGAAAATTAATTTCTTAATAAATAATAAAGCGAAACCGAATATATTGTTTCAACAATCAAAGCATTGTTAGAAAATTCATCAGAAAGAGTTACCGATAATAAAACACGCAATATTTATGAATTGAATTCCGGTGCACCGCTGAAAATTAATTTCTTAAAAAATAATAAAGCGAAACCGAATATATTGTTTCAACAATCAAAGCATTGTTAGAAAATTCATCAGAAAGAGTTACCGCATATAAAACACGCAATATTTATGAATTGAATTCTGGTGCAGGGCTGAAAATTAATTTCTTAATAAATAATAAAGCGAAACCGAATATATTGTTTCAACAATCAAAGCATTGTTAGAAAATTTATCAGAAAGAGTTACTGCATATAAAACACGCAATATTTATGAATTGAATTCCGGTGCAGGGCTGAAAATTAATTTCTTAATAAATAATAAAGCGAAACCGAATATATTGTTTCAACAATCAAAGCATTGTTATAAAATTCATCAGAAAGAGTTACCGATAATAAAACACGCAATATTTATGAATTGAATTCCGGTGCACCGCTGAAAATTAATTTCTTAATAAATAATAAAGCGAAACCGAATATATTGTTTCAACAATCAAAGTATTGTTAGAAAATTCATCAGAAAGAGTTTCCGCATATAAAACACGCAATATTTATGAATTGAATTCCGGTGCAGGGCTGAAAATTAATTTCTTAATAAATAATAAAGCGAAACCAAATATATTGTTTCAACAATCAAAGCATTGTTAGAAAATTCATCAGAAAGAGTTACCGCATATAAAACACGCAATATTTATGAACTGAATTCCGGTGCAGGGCTGAAAATTAATTTCTTAATAAATAATAAAGCGAAACCGAATATATTGTTTCAACAATCAAAGCATTGTTAGAAAATTCATCAGAAAGAGTCACCGCATATAAAACACGCAATACTTATGAATTGAATTCCGGTGCACCGCTGAAAATTAATTTCTTAATAAATAATAAAGCGAAACCGAATATATTGTTTCAACAATCAAAGCATTGTTAGAAAATTCATCAGAAAGTGTTACCGCATATAAAACACGAAATATTTATGAATTGAATTCCGGTGCAGGGCTGAAAATTAATTTCTTAATAAATAATAAAGCGAAACCGAATATATTGTTTCAACAATCAAAGAATTGTTAGAAAATTCATCAGAAAGAGTTACCGCATATAAAACACGCAATATTTATGAATTGAATTCCAGTGCACCGCTGAAAATTAATTTCTTAATAAATAATAAAGCGAAACCGAATATATAGTTTCAACAATCAAAGCATTGTTAGAAAATTCATCAAAAAGAGTTACCGCATATAAAACACGCAATATTTATGAATTGAATTCCGGTGCACAGCTGAAAATTAATTTATTAATAAATAATAAAGCGAAACCGAATATATTGTTTCAACAATCAAAGCATTGTTAGAAAATTCATCAGAAAGAGTTACCGCATATAAAACACGCAATATTTATGAATTGAATTCCGGTGCACAGCTGAAAATTAATTTATTAATAAATAATAAAGCGAAACCGAATATATTGTTTCAACAATCAAAGCATTGTTAGAAAATTCATCAGAAAGAGTTACCGCATATAAAACACGCAATATTTATGAATTGAATTCCAGTGCACCGCTGAAAATTAATTTCTTAATAAATAATAAAGTGAAACCGAATATATAGGTTCAACAATCAAAGCATTGTTAGAAAATTCATCAGAAAGAGTTACCGCATATAAAACACGCAATATTTAGGAATTGAATTCCGGTGCAGGGCAGAAAATTAATTTCTTAATAAATAATAAAGCGATACCGAAAATATTGTTTCAACAATCAAAGCATTGTTAGAAAATTCATCAGAAAGAGTTACCGCATATAAAACACGCAATATTTATGAATTGAATTCCAGTGCACCGCTGAAAATTAATTTCTTAATAAATAATAAAGTGAAACCGAATATATAGTTTCAACAATCAAAGCATTGTTAGAAAATTCATCAGAAAAAGTTACCGCATATAAAACACGCAATATTTATGAATTGAATTCCGGTGCAGGGCTGAAAATTAATTTCTTAATAAATAATAAAGCGAAACCGAATATATTGTTTCAACAATCAAAGCATTGTTAGAAAATTCACCAGAAAGTGTTGCCGCATATAAAACACGCAATATTTATGAATTGAATTCCGGTGCAGTTCTGAAAATTAATTTCTTAATAAATAATAAAGCGAAACAGAATATATTGTTTCAACAATCAAAGCATTGTTAGAAAATTCATCAGAAAGAGTTACGGCATATAAAACACGCAATATTTATGAATTGAATTCTGGTGCAGGTCTGAAAATTAATTTCTTAATAAATAATAAAGCGAAACCGAATATATTGATTCAACAATCAAAGCATTGTTAGAAAATTCATCAGAAAGAGTTACTGCATATAAAACACGCAATATTTATGAATTGAATTCCGGTGCAGGGCTGAAAATTAATTTCTTAATAAATAATAAAGCGAAATCGAATATATTGTTTCAACAATCAAAGCATTGTTATAAAATTCATCAGAAAGAGTTACCGATAATAAAACACGCAATATTTATGAATTGAATTCCGGTGCACCGCTGAAAATTAATTTCTTAATAAATAATAAAGCGAAACCGAATATATTGTTTCAACAATCAAAGTATTGTTAGAAAATTCATCAGAAAGAGTTTCCGCATATAAAACACGCAATATTTATGAATTGAATCCCGGTGCAGGGCTGAAAATTAATTTCTTAATAAATAATAAAGCGAAACCAAATATATTGTTTCAACAATCAAAGCATTGTTAGAAAATTCATCAGAAAGAGTTACCGCATATAAAACACGCAATATTTATGAACTGAATTCCGGTGCAGGGCTGAAAATTAATTTCTTAATAAATAATAAAGCGAAACCGAATATATTGTTTCAACAATCAAAGCATTGTTAGAAAATTCATCAGAAAGAGTCACCGCATATAAAACACGCAATATTTATGAATTGAATTCCGGTGCACCGCTGAAAATTAATTTCTTAATAAATAATAAAGCGAAACCGAATATATTGTTTCAACAATCAAAGCATTGTTAGAAAATTCATCAGAAAGTGTTACCGCATATAAAACACGAAATATTTATGAATTGAATTCCGGTGCAGGGCTGAAAATTAATTTCCTAATAAATAATAAAGCGAAACCGAATATATTGTTTCAACAATCAAAGAATTGTTAGAAAATTCATCAGAAAGAGTTACCGCATATAAAACACGCAATATTTATGAATTGAATTCCAGTGCACCGCTGAAAATTAATTTCTTAATAAATAATAAAGCGAAACCGAATATATAGTTTCAACAATCAAAGCATTGTTAGAAAATTCATCAGAAAGAGTTACCGCATATAAAACACGCAATATTTATGAATTGAATTCCGGTGCACAGCTGAAAATTAATTTATTAATAAATAATAAAGCGAAACCGAATATATTGTTTCTACAATCAAAGCATTGTTAGAAAATTCATCAGAAAGAGTCACCGCATATAAAACACGCAATACTTATGAATTGAATTCCGGTGCACCGCTGAAAATTAATTTCTTAATAAATAATAAAGCGAAACCGAATATATTGTTTCAACAATCAAAGCATTGTTAGAAAATTCATCAGAAAGTGTTACCGCATATAAAACACGAAATATTTATGAATTGAATTCCGGTGCAGGGCTGAAAATTAATTTCTTAATAAATAATAAAGCGAAACCGAATATATTGTTTCAACAATCAAAGAATTGTTAGAAAATTCATCAGAAAGAGTTACCGCATATAAAACACGCAATATTTATGAATTGAATTCCAGTGCACCGCTGAAAATTAATTTCTTAATAAATAATAAAGCGAAACCGAATATATAGTTTCAACAATCAAAGCATTGTTAGAAAATTCATCAAAAAGAGTTACCGCATATAAAACACGCAATATTTATGAATTGAATTCCGGTGCACAGCTGAAAATTAATTTATTAATAAATAATAAAGCGAAACCGAATATATTGTTTCAACAATCAAAGCATTGTTAGAAAATTCATCAGAAAGAGTTACCGCATATAAAACACGCAATATTTATGAATTGAATTCCGGTGCACAGCTGAAAATTAATTTATTAATAAATAATAAAGCGAAACCGAATATATTGTTTCAACAATCAAAGCATTGTTAGAAAATTCATCAGAAAGAGTTACCGCATATAAAACACGCAATATTTATGAATTGAATTCCAGTGCACCGCTGAAAATTAATTTCTTAATAAATAATAAAGTGAAACCGAATATATAGGTTCAACAATCAAAGCATTGTTAGAAAATTCATCAGAAAGAGTTACCGCATATAAAACACGCAATATTTAGGAATTGAATTCCGGTGCAGGGCAGAAAATTAATTTCTTAATAAATAATAAAGCGATACCGAAAATATTGTTTCAACAATCAAAGCATTGTTAGAAAATTCATCAGAAAGAGTTACCGCATATAAAACACGCAATATTTATGAATTGAATTCCAGTGCACCGCTGAAAATTAATTTCTTAATAAATAATAAAGTGAAACCGAATATATAGTTTCAACAATCAAAGCATTGTTAGAAAATTCATCAGAAAAAGTTACCGCATATAAAACACGCAATATTTATGAATTGAATTCCGGTGCAGGGCTGAAAATTAATTTCTTAATAAATAATAAAGCGAAACCGAATATATTGTTTCAACAATCAAAGCATTGTTAGAAAATTCACCAGAAAGTGTTGCCGCATATAAAACACGCAATATTTATGAATTGAATTCCGGTGCAGTTCTGAAAATTAATTTCTTAATAAATAATAAAGCGAAACAGAATATATTGTTTCAACAATCAAAGCATTGTTAGAAAATTCATCAGAAAGAGTTACGGCATATAAAACACGCAATATTTATGAATTGAATTCTGGTGCAGGTCTGAAAATTAATTTCTTAATAAATAATAAAGCGAAACCGAATATATTGATTCAACAATCAAAGCATTGTTAGAAAATTCATCAGAAAGAGTTACTGCATATAAAACACGCAATATTTATGAATTGAATTCCGGTGCAGGGCTGAAAATTAATTTCTTAATAAATAATAAAGCGAAATCGAATATATTGTTTCAACAATCAAAGCATTGTTATAAAATTCATCAGAAAGAGTTACCGATAATAAAACACGCAATATTTATGAATTGAATTCCGGTGCACCGCTGAAAATTAATTTCTTAATAAATAATAAAGCGAAACCGAATATATTGTTTCAACAATCAAAGTATTGTTAGAAAATTCATCAGAAAGAGTTTCCGCATATAAAACACGCAATATTTATGAATTGAATCCCGGTGCAGGGCTGAAAATTAATTTCTTAATAAATAATAAAGCGAAACCAAATATATTGTTTCAACAATCAAAGCATTGTTAGAAAATTCATCAGAAAGAGTTACCGCATATAAAACACGCAATATTTATGAACTGAATTCCGGTGCAGGGCTGAAAATTAATTTCTTAATAAATAATAAAGCGAAACCGAATATATTGTTTCAACAATCAAAGCATTGTTAGAAAATTCATCAGAAAGAGTCACCGCATATAAAACACGCAATATTTATGAATTGAATTCCGGTGCACCGCTGAAAATTAATTTCTTAATAAATAATAAAGCGAAACCGAATATATTGTTTCAACAATCAAAGCATTGTTAGAAAATTCATCAGAAAGTGTTACCGCATATAAAACACGAAATATTTATGAATTGAATTCCGGTGCAGGGCTGAAAATTAATTTCCTAATAAATAATAAAGCGAAACCGAATATATTGTTTCAACAATCAAAGAATTGTTAGAAAATTCATCAGAAAGAGTTACCGCATATAAAACACGCAATATTTATGAATTGAATTCCAGTGCACCGCTGAAAATTAATTTCTTAATAAATAATAAAGCGAAACCGAATATATAGTTTCAACAATCAAAGCATTGTTAGAAAATTCATCAGAAAGAGTTACCGCATATAAAACACGCAATATTTATGAATTGAATTCCGGTGCACAGCTGAAAATTAATTTATTAATAAATAATAAAGCGAAACCGAATATATTGTTTCTACAATCAAAGCATTGTTAGAAAATTCATCAGAAAGAGTTACCGCATATAAAACACGCAATATTTATGAATTGAATTCCGGTGCAGGGCTGAAAATTAATTTCTTAATAAATAATAAAGCGATACCGAAAATATTGTTTCAACAATCAAAGCATTGTTAGAAAATTCATCAGAAAGAGTTACCGATAATAAAACACGCAATATTTATGAATTGAATTCCGGTGCACCGCTGAAAATTAATTTCTTAATAAATAATAAAGCGAAACCGAATATATTGTTTCAACAATCAAAGCATTGTTAGAAAATTCATCAGAAAGAGTTACCGCATATAAAACACGCAGTATTTATGAATTGAATTCCAGTGCAGCGCTGAAAATTAATTTCTTAATAAATAATAAAGCGAAACCGAATATATTGTTTCAACAATCAAAGCATTGTTAGAAAATTCACAAAAAAGAGTTACCGCATATAAAACACGCAATATTTATGAATTGAATTCCGGTGCAGGGCTGAAAATTAATTTCTTAATAAATAATAAAGCGAAACCGAATATATTGTTTCAACAATCAAAGCATTGTTAGAAATTTCATCAGAAAGAGTTACCGCATATAAAACACGCAATATTTATGAATTGAATTCCTTTGCAGGGCTGAAAATTAATTTCTTAATAAATAGTAAAGAGAAACCGAATATATTGTTTCAACAATCAAAGCATTGTTAGAAAATTCATCAGAAAGAGTTACCGCATATAAAACACGCAATATTTATGAATTGAATTCCGGTGCAGGGCTGAAAATTAATTTCTTAATAAATAATAAAGCGAAACCGAATATATTGTTTCAACAATCAAAACATTGTTAGAAAATTCATCAGAAAGAGTTACCGCATATAAAACACGCAATATTTATGAATTGAATTCCGGGGCAGGGCTGAAAATAAATTTTTTAATAAATAATAAAGCGAAACCGAATATATTGTTTCAACAGTCAAAGCATTGTTAGAAAATTCATCAAAAAGAGTTACCGCATATAAAACACGCAATATTTATGAATTGAATCCCGGTGCAGGGCTCAAAATTAATTTCTTAATAAATAATAAAGCGAAACCGAATATATTGTTGCAACAATCAAAGCATTGTTAGAAAATTCATCAGAAAGAGTTACCGCATATAAAACACGCAATATTTATGAATTGAATTCCAGTGCACCGCTGAAAATTAATTTCTTAATAAATAATAAAGCGAAACCGAATATATTGTTTCAACAATCAAAGCATTGTTAGAAAATTCATCAGAAAGAGTTACCGCATATAAAACACGCAATATTTATGAAATGAATTCCGGTGCAGGGCTGAAAATTAATTTCTTAATAAATAATAAAGCGAAACCGAATATATTGTTTCAACAATCAAAGCATTGTTAGAAAATTCATCAGAAAGAGTTACTGCATATAAAACACGCAATATTTATGAATTGAATTCCGGTGCAGGGCTGAAAATTAATTTCTTAATAAATAATAAAGAGAAACCGAATATATTGTTTCAACAATCAAAGCATTGTTAGAAAATTCATCAGAAAGAGTTACCTCATATAAAACACGCAATATTTATGAATTGAATTCCGGTGCAGGGCTGAAAATTAATTTCTTAATAAATAATAAAGCGAAACCGAATATATTGTTTCAACAATGAAAGCATTGTTAGAAAATTCATCAGAAAGAGTTACCGCATATAAAACACGCAATATTTATGAATTGAATTCCGGTGCAGGGCTGAAAATTAATTTCTTAATAAATAATAAAGCGAAACCGAATATATTGTTTCAACAATCAAAACATTGTTAGAAAATTCATCAGAAAGAGTTACCGTATATAAAACACGCAATATTTATGAATTGAATTCCGGGGCAGGGCTGAAAATTAATTTCTTAATAAATAATAAAGCGAAACCGAATATATTGTTTCAACAATCAAAGCATTGTTAGAAAATTCATCAGAAAGAGTTACCGCATATAAAACATGCAATATTTATGAACTGAATTCCGGTGCAGGGCTCAAAATTAATTTCTTAATAAATAATAAAGCGAAACCGAATATATTGTTTAAACAATCAAAGCATTGTTAGAAAATTCATCAGAAAGAGTTACCGCATATAAAACACGCAATATTTATGAATTGAATCCCGGTGCAAAGCTCAAAATTAATTTCTTAATAAATAATAAAGCGAAACCGAATATATTGTTTCAACAATCAAAGCATTGTTAGAAAATTAATCAGAAAGAGTTACCGCATATAAAACACGCAATATTTATGAATTGAATTCCGGTGCAGTTCTGAAAATTAATTTCTTAATAAATAATAAAGCGAAACCGAATATATTGTTTCAACAATCAAAGCATTGTTAGAGAATTCATCAGAAAGAGTTACTGCATATAAAACACGCAATATTTATGAATTGAATTCCGGTGCAGGGCTCAAAATTAATTTATTAGTAAATAATAAAGCGAAACCGAATATATTGTTTCAACAATCAAAGCATTGTTAGAAAATTCATCAGAAAGAGTTACCGCATATAAAACACGCAATATTTATGAATTGAATTCCGGTGCATGGCTCAAAATTAATTTATTAATAAATAATAAAGCGAAACCGAATGTATTGTTTTAACAATCAAAGCATTGTTAGAAAATTTATCAGAAAGAGTTACCGCATATAAAACACGCAATATTTATGAATTGAATCCCGGTGCAGGGCTCAAAATTAATTTCTTAATAAATAATAAAGCGAAACCGAATATATTGTTTCAACAATCAAAGCATTGTTAGAAAATTCATCAGAAAGAGTTACCGCATATAAAACACGCAATATTTATGAATTGAATTCCGGTGCAGGGCTGAAAATTAATTTCTTAATAAATAATAAAACGAAACCGAATATATTGTTTCAACAATCAAAGCATTGTTAGAAAATTCATCAGAAAGAATTACCGCGTATAAAACACGCAATATTTATGAACTGAATTCCAGTGCAGAGCTGAAAATTAATTTCTTAATCTTAATAAATAATAAAGCGAAACCGAATGTATTGTTTCAACAATCAAAGCATTGTTAGAAAATTCATCAGAAAGATTTACCTCATATAAAACACGCTATATTTATGAATTGAATTCCGGTGCAGGGCTGAAAATTAATTTCTTAATAAATAATAAAGCGAAACCGAATATATTGCTTCAACAATCAAAGCATTGTTAGAATATTCATCAGAAAGAGTTACCGCATATAAAACACGCAATATTTATGAATTTGAATTCCGGTGCAGGGCTGAAAATTAATTTCTTAATAAATAATAAAGCTAAACCGAATATATTGTTTCAACAATCAAAGCATTGTTAGAAATTTCATCAGAAAGAGTTACCGCATATAAAACACGCAATATTTATGAATTGAATTCCGGTGCAGGGCTGAAAATTAATTTCTTAATAAATAATAAAGCGAAACCGAATATATTGTTTCAACAATCAAAGCATTGTTAGAAAATTCATCAGAAAGAGTTACCGCATATAAAACACGCAATATTTATGAATTGAATTCCGGTGCAGGGCTGAAAATTAATTTCTTAATAAATAATAAAGCGAAACCGAATATATTGTTTCAACAATCAAAACATTGTTAGAAAATTCATCAGAAAGAGTTACCGCATATAAAACACGCAATATTTATGAATTGAATTCCGGGGCAGGGCTGAAAATTAATTTCTTAATAAATAATAAAGCGAAACCGAATATATTGTTTCAACAACCGAAGCATTGTTAGAAAATTCATCAGAAAGAGTTACCGCATATAAAACACGCAATATTTATGAATTGAATTCCGGTGCATGGCTCAAAATTAATTTATTAGTAAATAATAAAGCGAAACCGAATATATTGTTTCAACAATCAAAGCATTGTTAGAAAATTCATCAGAAAGAGTTACCGCATATAAAACACGCAATATTTATGAATTGAATTCCGGTGCATGGCTCAAAATTAATTTATTAATAAATAATAAAGCGAAACCGAAAATATTGTTTCAACAATCAAAGCATTGTTAGAAAATTTATCAGAAAGAGTTACCGCATATAAAACACGCAATATTTATGAATTGAATCCCGCTGCAGGGCTCAAAATTAATTTCTTAATAAATAATAAAGCGAAACCGAATATATTGTTTAAACAATCAAAGCATTGTTAGAAAATTCATCAGAAACTTTTACCGCATATAAAACACGCAATATTTATGAATTGAATTCCGGTGCAGGGCTGAAAATTAATTTCTTAATAAATAATAAAGCGAAACCGAATATATTGTTTCAACAATCAAAGCATTGTTAGAAAATTCATCAGAAAGGGTTACCGCATATAAAACACGCAATATTTATGAATTGAATTCCGGTGCAGGGCTGAAAATTAATTTCTTAATAAATAATAAAGCGAAACCGAATATATTGTTTCAATAATCAAAGCATTGTTAGAAAATTCATCAGAAAGAATTACCGCATATAAAACACGCAATATTTATGAACTGAATTCCGGTGCAGAGCTGAAAATTAATTTCTTAATCTTAATAAATAATAAAGCGAAACCGAATATATTGTTTCAACAATCAAAGCATTGTTAGAAAATTCATCAGAAAGAGTTAACTCATATAAAACACGCAATATTTATGAATTGAATTCCGGTGCAGGGCTGAAAATTAATTTCTTAATAAATAATAAAGCGAAACCGAATATATTGTTTCAACAATCAAAGCATTGTTAGAATATTCATCAGAAAGAGTTACCGCATATAAAACACGCAATATTTATGAATTGAATTCCGGTGCAGGGATGAAAATTAATTTCTTAATAAATAATAAAGCGAAACCGAATATATTGTTTCAACAATCAAAGGATTGTTAGAATATTCATCAGAAAGAGTTACCGCATATAAAACACGCAATATTTATGAATTGAATTCCGGTGCAGGGCTGAAAATTAATTTCTTAATAAATAATAAAGCGAAACCGGATATATTGTTTCAACAATCAAAACATTGTTAGAAAATTAATCAGAAAGAGTTACCGCATATAAAACACGCAATATTTATGAACTGAATTCCAGTGCACCGCTGAAAATTAATTTCTTAATAAATAATAAAGCGAAACCGAATATATAGTTTCAACAATCAAAGCATTGTTAGAAAATTCATCAGAAAGAGTTACCGCATATAAAACACGCAATATTTATGAATTGAATTCCGGTGCACAGCTGAAAATTAATTTATTAATAAATAATAAAGCGAAACCGAATATATTGTTTCAACAATCAAAGCATTGTTAGAAAATTCATCAGAAAGAGTTACCGCATATAAAACACGCAATATTTATGAATTGAATTCCGGTGCAGGGCAGAAAATTAATTTCTTAATAAATAATAAAGCGAAACCGAATATATTGTTTCAACAATCAAAGCATTGTTAGAAAATTCATCAGAAAGAATTACCGCATATAAAACACGCAATATTTATGAACTGAATTCCAGTGCAGAGCTGAAAATTAATTTCTTAATCTTAATAAATAATAAAGCGAAACCGAATGTATTGTTTCAACAATCAAAGCATTGTTAGAAAATTCATCAGAAAGAATTACCGCATATAAAACACGCAATATTTATGAATTGAATTCCGGTGCACAGCTGAAAATTAATTTATTAATAAATAATAAAGCGAAACCGAATATATTGTTTCTACAATCAAAGCATTGTTAGAAAATTCATCAGAAAGAGTTACCGCATATAAAACACGCAATATTTATGAATTGAATTCCGGTGCAGGGCTGAAAATTAATTTCTTAATAAATAATAAAGCGATACCGAAAATATTGTTTCAACAATCAAAGCATTGTTAGAAAATTCATCAGAAAGAGTTACCGATAATAAAACACGCAATATTTATGAATTGAATTCCGGTGCACCGCTGAAAATTAATTTCTTAAAAAATAATAAAGCGAAACCGAATATATTGTTTCAACAATCAAAGCATTGTTAGAAAATTCATCAGAAAGAGTTACCGCATATAAAACACGCAGTATTTATGAATTGAATTCCAGTGCAGCGCTGAAAATTAATTTCTTAATAAATAATAAAGCGAAACCGAATATATTGTTTCAACAATCAAAGCATTGTTAGAAAATTCACAAAAAAGAGTTACCGCATATAAAACACGCAATATTTATGAATTGAATTCCGGTGCAGGGCTGAAAATTAATTTCTTAATAAATAATAAAGCGAAACCGAATATATTGTTTCAACAATCAAAGCATTGTTAGAAATTTCATCAGAAAGAGTTACCGCATATAAAACACGCAATATTTATGAATTGAATTCCTTTGCAGGGCTGAAAATTAATTTCTTAATAAATAGTAAAGTGAAACCGAATATATTGTTTCAACAATCAAAGCATTGTTAGAAAATTCATCAGAAAGAGTTACCGCATATAAAACACGCAATATTTATGAATTGAATTCCGGTGCAGGGCTGAAAATTAATTTCTTAATAAATAATAAAGCGAAACCGAATATATTGTTTCAACAATCAAAACATTGTTAGAAAATTCATCAGAAAGAGTTACCGCATATAAAACACGCAATATTTATGAATTGAATTCCGGGGCAGGGCTGAAAATTAATTTCTTAATAAATATTAAAGCGAAACCGAATATATTGTTTCAACAGTCAAAGCATTGTTAGAAAATTCATCAAAAAGAGTTACCGCATATAAAACACGCAATATTTATGAATTGAATCCCGGTGCAGGGCTCAAAATTAATTTCTTAATAAATAATAAAGCGAAACCGAATATATTGTTGCAACAATCAAAGCATTGTTAGAAAATTCATCAGAAAGAGTTACCGCATATAAAACACGCAATATTTATGAATTGAATTCCAGTGCACCGCTGAAAATTAATTTCTTAATAAATAATAAAGCGAAACCGAATATATTGTTTCAACAATCAAAGCATTGTTAGAAAATTCATCAGAAAGAGTTACCGCATATAAAACACGCAATATTTATGAAATGAATTCCGGTGCAGGGCTGAAAATTAATTTCTTAATAAATAATAAAGCGAATCCGAATATATTGTTTCAACAATCAAAGCATTGTTAGAAAATTCATCAGAAAGAGTTACTGCATATAAAACACGCAATATTTATGAATTGAATTCCGGTGCAGGGCTGAAAATTAATTTCTTAATAAATAATAAAGAGAAACCGAATATATTGTTTCAACAATCAAAGCATTGTTAGAAAATTCATCAGAAAGAGTTACCTCATATAAAACACGCAATATTTATGAATTGAATTCCGGTGCAGGGCTGAAAATTAATTTCTTAATAAATAATAAAGCGAAACCGAATATATTGTTTCAACAATGAAAGCATTGTTAGAAAATTCATCAGAAAGAGTTACCGCATATAAAACACGCAATATTTATGAATTGAATTCCGGTGCAGGGCTGAAAATTAATTTCTTAATAAATAATAAAGCGAAACCGAATATATTGTTTCAACAATCAAAGCATTGTTAGAATATTCATCAGAAAGAGTTACCGCATATAAAACACGCAATATTTATGAATTGAATTCCGGTGCAGGGCTGAAAATTAATTTCTTAATAAATAATAAAGCGAAACCGAATATATTGTTTCAACAATGAAAGCATTGTTAGAAAATTCATCAGAAAGAGTTACCGCATATAAAACACGCAATATTTATGAATTGAATTCCGGTGCAGGGCTGAAAATTAATTTCTTAATAAATAATAAAGCGAAACCGAATATATTGTTTCAACAATCAAAGCATTGTTAGAATATTCATCAGAAAGAGTTACCGCATATAAAACACGCAATATTTATGAATTGAATTCCGGTGCAGGGCTGAAAATTAATTTCTTAATAAATAATAAAGCGAAACCGAATATATTGTTTCAACAATCAAAGCATTGTTAGAATATTCATCAGAAAGAGTTACCGCATATAAAACACGCAATATTTATGAATTGAATTCCGGTGCAGGGCTGAAAATTAATTTCTTAATAAATAATAAAGCGAAACCGGATATATTGTTTCAACAATCAAAGCATTGTTAGAATATTCATCAGAAAGAGTTACCGCATATAAAACACGCAATATTTATGAATTGAATTCCGGTGCAGGGCTGAAAATTAATTTCTTAATAAATAATAAAGCGAAACCGGATATATTGTTTCAACAATCAAAGCATTGTTAGAAAATTCATCAGAAAGGGTTACCGCATATAAAACACGCAATATTTATGAATTGAATTCCGGTGCAGGGCTGAAAATTAATTTCTTAATAAATAATAAAGCGAAACCGAATATATTGTTTCAATAATCAAAGCATTGTTAGAAAATTCATCAGAAAGAATTACCGCATATAAAACACGCAATATTTATGAACTGAATTCCGGTGCAGAGCTGAAAATTAATTTCTTAATCTTAATAAATAATAAAGCGAAACCGAATATATTGTTTCAACAATCAAAGCATTGTTAGAAAATTCATCAGAAAGAGTTAACTCATATAAAACACGCAATATTTATGAATTGAATTCCGGTGCAGGGCTGAAAATTAATTTCTTAATAAATAATAAAGCGAAACCGAATATATTGTTTCAACAATCAAAGCATTGTTAGAATATTCATCAGAAAGAGTTACCGCATATAAAACACGCAATATTTATGAATTGAATTCCGGTGCAGGGATGAAAATTAATTTCTTAATAAATAATAAAGCGAAACCGAATATATTGTTTCAACAATCAAAGGATTGTTAGAATATTCATCAGAAAGAGTTACCGCATATAAAACACGCAATATTTATGAATTGAATTCCGGTGCAGGGCTGAAAATTAATTTCTTAATAAATAATAAAGCGAAACCGGATATATTGTTTCAACAATCAAAACATTGTTAGAAAATTAATCAGAAAGAGTTACCGCATATAAAACACGCAATATTTATGAACTGAATTCCAGTGCACCGCTGAAAATTAATTTCTTAATAAATAATAAAGCGAAACCGAATATATAGTTTCAACAATCAAAGCATTGTTAGAAAATTCATCAGAAAGAGTTACCGCATATAAAACACGCAATATTTATGAATTGAATTCCGGTGCACAGCTGAAAATTAATTTATTAATAAATAATAAAGCGAAACCGAATATATTGTTTCAACAATCAAAGCATTGTTAGAAAATTCATCAGAAAGAGTTACCGCATATAAAACACGCAATATTTATGAATTGAATTCCGGTGCAGGGCAGAAAATTAATTTCTTAATAAATAATAAAGCGAAACCGAATATATTGTTTCAACAATCAAAGCATTGTTAGAAAATTCATCAGAAAGAATTACCGCATATAAAACACGCAATATTTATGAACTGAATTCCAGTGCAGAGCTGAAAATTAATTTCTTAATCTTAATAAATAATAAAGCGAAACCGAATGTATTGTTTCAACAATCAAAGCATTGTTAGAAAATTCATCAGAAAGAATTACCGCATATAAAACACGCAATATTTATGAATTGAATTCCGGTGCACAGCTGAAAATTAATTTATTAATAAATAATAAAGCGAAACCGAATATATTGTTTCTACAATCAAAGCATTGTTAGAAAATTCATCAGAAAGAGTTACCGCATATAAAACACGCAATATTTATGAATTGAATTCCGGTGCAGGGCTGAAAATTAATTTCTTAATAAATAATAAAGCGATACCGAAAATATTGTTTCAACAATCAAAGCATTGTTAGAAAATTCATCAGAAAGAGTTACCGATAATAAAACACGCAATATTTATGAATTGAATTCCGGTGCACCGCTGAAAATTAATTTCTTAAAAAATAATAAAGCGAAACCGAATATATTGTTTCAACAATCAAAGCATTGTTAGAAAATTCATCAGAAAGAGTTACCGCATATAAAACACGCAGTATTTATGAATTGAATTCCAGTGCAGCGCTGAAAATTAATTTCTTAATAAATAATAAAGCGAAACCGAATATATTGTTTCAACAATCAAAGCATTGTTAGAAAATTCACAAAAAAGAGTTACCGCATATAAAACACGCAATATTTATGAATTGAATTCCGGTGCAGGGCTGAAAATTAATTTCTTAATAAATAATAAAGCGAAACCGAATATATTGTTTCAACAATCAAAGCATTGTTAGAAATTTCATCAGAAAGAGTTACCGCATATAAAACACGCAATATTTATGAATTGAATTCCTTTGCAGGGCTGAAAATTAATTTCTTAATAAATAGTAAAGTGAAACCGAATATATTGTTTCAACAATCAAAGCATTGTTAGAAAATTCATCAGAAAGAGTTACCGCATATAAAACACGCAATATTTATGAATTGAATTCCGGTGCAGGGCTGAAAATTAATTTCTTAATAAATAATAAAGCGAAACCGAATATATTGTTTCAACAATCAAAACATTGTTAGAAAATTCATCAGAAAGAGTTACCGCATATAAAACACGCAATATTTATGAATTGAATTCCGGGGCAGGGCTGAAAATTAATTTCTTAATAAATATTAAAGCGAAACCGAATATATTGTTTCAACAGTCATAGCATTGTTAGAAAATTCATCAAAAAGAGTTACCGCATATAAAACACGCAATATTTATGAATTGAATCCCGGTGCAGGGCTCAAAATTAATTTCTTAATAAATAATAAAGCGAAACCGAATATATTGTTGCAACAATCAAAGCATTGTTAGAAAATTCATCAGAAAGAGTTACCGCATATAAAACACGCAATATTTATGAATTGAATTCCAGTGCACCGCTGAAAATTAATTTCTTAATAAATAATAAAGCGAAACCGAATATATTGTTTCAACAATCAAAGCATTGTTAGAAAATTCATCAGAAAGAGTTACCGCATATAAAACACGCAATATTTATGAAATGAATTCCGGTGCAGGGCTGAAAATTAATTTCTTAATAAATAATAAAGCGAATCCGAATATATTGTTTCAACAATCAAAGCATTGTTAGAAAATTCATCAGAAAGAGTTACTGCATATAAAACACGCAATATTTATGAATTGAATTCCGGTGCAGGGCTGAAAATTAATTTCTTAATAAATAATAAAGAGAAACCGAATATATTGTTTCAACAATCAAAGCATTGTTAGAAAATTCATCAGAAAGAGTTACCTCATATAAAACACGCAATATTTATGAATTGAATTCCGGTGCAGGGCTGAAAATTAATTTCTTAATAAATAATAAAGCGAAACCGAATATATTGTTTCAACAATGAAAGCATTGTTAGAAAATTCATCAGAAAGAGTTACCGCATATAAAACACGCAATATTTATGAATTGAATTCCGGTGCAGGGCTGAAAATTAATTTCTTAATAAATAATAAAGCGAAACCGAATATATTGTTTCAACAATCAAAGCATTGTTAGAATATTCATCAGAAAGAGTTACCGCATATAAAACACGCAATATTTATGAATTGAATTCCGGTGCAGGGCTGAAAATTAATTTCTTAATAAATAATAAAGCGAAACCGAATATATTGTTTCAACAATGAAAGCATTGTTAGAAAATTCATCAGAAAGAGTTACCGCATATAAAACACGCAATATTTATGAATTGAATTCCGGTGCAGGGCTGAAAATTAATTTCTTAATAAATAATAAAGCGAAACCGAATATATTGTTTCAACAATCAAAGCATTGTTAGAATATTCATCAGAAAGAGTTACCGCATATAAAACACGCAATATTTATGAATTGAATTCCGGTGCAGGGCTGAAAATTAATTTCTTAATAAATAATAAAGCGAAACCGAATATATTGTTTCAACAATCAAAGCATTGTTAGAATATTCATCAGAAAGAGTTACCGCATATAAAACACGCAATATTTATGAATTGAATTCCGGTGCAGGGCTGAAAATTAATTTCTTAATAAATAATAAAGCGAAACCGGATATATTGTTTCAACAATCAAAACATTGTTAGAAAATTAATCAGAAAGAGTTACCGCATATAAAACACGCAATATTTATGAACTGAATTCCAGTGCACCGCTGAAAATTAATTTCTTAATAAATAATAAAGCGAAACCGAATATATAGTTTCAACAATCAAAGCATTGTTAGAAAATTCATCAGAAAGAGTTACCGCATATAAAACACGCAATATTTATGAATTGAATTCCGGTGCACAGCTGAAAATTAATTTATTAATAAATAATAAAGCGAAACCGAATATATTGTTTCAACAATCAAAGCATTGTTAGAAAATTCATCAGAAAGAGTTACCGCATATAAAACACGCAATATTTATGAATTGAATTCCGGTGCAGGGCAGAAAATTAATTTCTTAATAAATAATAAAGCGAAACCGAATATATTGTTTCAACAATCAAAGCATTGTTAGAAAATTCATCAGAAAGAATTACCGCATATAAAACACGCAATATTTATGAACTGAATTCCAGTGCAGAGCTGAAAATTAATTTCTTAATCTTAATAAATAATAAAGCGAAACCGAATGTATTGTTTCAACAATCAAAGCATTGTTAGAAAATTCATCAGAAAGAATTACCGCATATAAAACACGCAATATTTATGAATTGAATTCCGGTGCACAGCTGAAAATTAATTTATTAATAAATAATAAAGCGAAACCGAATATATTGTTTCTACAATCAAAGCATTGTTAGAAAATTCATCAGAAAGAGTTACCGCATATAAAACACGCAATATTTATGAATTGAATTCCGGTGCAGGGCTGAAAATTAATTTCTTAATAAATAATAAAGCGATACCGAAAATATTGTTTCAACAATCAAAGCATTGTTAGAAAATTCATCAGAAAGAGTTACCGATAATAAAACACGCAATATTTATGAATTGAATTCCGGTGCACCGCTGAAAATTAATTTCTTAAAAAATAATAAAGCGAAACCGAATATATTGTTTCAACAATCAAAGCATTGTTAGAAAATTCATCAGAAAGAGTTACCGCATATAAAACACGCAGTATTTATGAATTGAATTCCAGTGCAGCGCTGAAAATTAATTTCTTAATAAATAATAAAGCGAAACCGAATATATTGTTTCAACAATCAAAGCATTGTTAGAAAATTCACAAAAAAGAGTTACCGCATATAAAACACGCAATATTTATGAATTGAATTCCGGTGCAGGGCTGAAAATTAATTTCTTAATAAATAATAAAGCGAAACCGAATATATTGTTTCAACAATCAAAGCATTGTTAGAAATTTCATCAGAAAGAGTTACCGCATATAAAACACGCAATATTTATGAATTGAATTCCTTTGCAGGGCTGAAAATTAATTTCTTAATAAATAGTAAAGTGAAACCGAATATATTGTTTCAACAATCAAAGCATTGTTAGAAAATTCATCAGAAAGAGTTACCGCATATAGAACACGCAATATTTATGAATTGAATTCCGGTGCAGGGCTGAAAATTAATTTCTTAATAAATAATAAAGCGAAACCGAATATATTGTTTCAACAATCAAAACATTGTTAGAAAATTCATCAGAAAGAGTTACCGCATATAAAACACGCAATATTTATGAATTGAATTCCGGGGCAGGGCTGAAAATTAATTTCTTAATAAATATTAAAGCGAAACCGAATATATTGTTTCAACAGTCAAAGCATTGTTAGAAAATTCATCAAAAAGAGTTACCGCATATAAAACACGCAATATTTATGAATTGAATCCCGGTGCAGGGCTCAAAATTAATTTCTTAATAAATAATAAAGCGAAACCGAATATATTGTTGCAACAATCAAAGCATTGTTAGAAAATTCATCAGAAAGAGTTACCGCATATAAAACACGCAATATTTATGAATTGAATTCCAGTGCACCGCTGAAAATTAATTTCTTAATAAATAATAAAGCGAAACCGAATATATTGTTTCAACAATCAAAGCATTGTTAGAAAATTCATCAGAAAGAGTTACCGCATATAAAACACGCAATATTTATGAAATGAATTCCGGTGCAGGGCTGAAAATTAATTTCTTAATAAATAATAAAGCGAAACCGAATATATTGTTTCAACAATCAAAGCATTGTTAGAAAATTCATCAGAAAGAGTTACTGCATATAAAACACGCAATATTTATGAATTGAATTCCGGTGCAGGGCTGAAAATTAATTTCTTAATAAATAATAAAGAGAAACCGAATATATTGTTTCAACAATCAAAGCATTGTTAGAAAATTCATCAGAAAGAGTTACCTCATATAAAACACGCAATATTTATGAATTGAATTCCGGTGCAGGGCTGAAAATTAATTTCTTAATAAATAATAAAGTGAAACCGAATATATTGTTTCAACAATGAAAGCATTGTTAGAAAATTCATCAGAAAGAGTTACCGCATATAAAACACGCAATATTTATGAATTGAATTCCGGTGCAGGGCTGAAAATTAATTTCTTAATAAATAATAAAGCGAAACCGAATATATTGTTTCAACAATCAAAACATTGTTAGAAAATTCATCAGAAAGAGTTACCGTATATAAAACACGCAATAATTATGAATTGAATTCCGGGGCAGGGCTGAAAATTAATTTCTTAATAAATAATAAAGCGAAACCGAATATATTGTTTCAACAATCAAAGCATTGTTAGAAAATTCATCAGAAAGAGTTACCGCATATAAAACATGCAATATTTATGAACTGAATTCCGGTGCAGGGCTCAAAATTAATTTCTTAATAAATAATAAAGCGAAACCGAATATATTGTTTAAACAATCAAAGCATTGTTAGAAAATTCATCAGAAAGAGTTACCGCATATAAAACACGCAATATTTATGAATTGAATCCCGGTGCAAAGCTCAAAATTAATTTCTTAATAAATAATAAAGCGAAACCGAATATATTGTTTCAACAATCAAAGCATTGTTAGAAAATTAATCAGAAAGAGTTACCGCATATAAAACACGCAATATTTATGAATTGAATTCCGGTGCAGTTCTGAAAATTAATTTCTTAATAAATAATAAAGCGAAACCGAATATATTGTTTCAACAATCAAAGCATTGTTAGAGAATTCATCAGAAAGAGTTACTGCATATAAAACACGCAATATTTATGAATTGAATTCCGGTGCAGGGCTCAAAATTAATTTATTAGTAAATAATAAAGCGAAACCGAATATATTGTTTCAACAATCAAAGCATTGTTAGAAAATTCATCAGAAAGAGTTACCGCATATAAAACACGCAATATTTATGAATTGAATTCCGGTGCATGGCTCAAAATTAATTTATTAATAAATAATAAAGCGAAACCGAATGTATTGTTTCAACAATCAAAGCATTGTTAGAAAATTTATCAGAAAGAGTTACCGCATATAAAACACGCAATATTTATGAATCGAATCCCGGTGCAGGGCTCAAAATTAATTTCTTAATAAATAATAAAGCGAAATCGAATATATTGTTTCAACAATCAAAGCATTGTTAGAAAATTCATCAGAAAGAGTTACCGCATATAAAACACGCAATATTTATGAATTGAATTCCGGGGCAGGGCTGAAAATTAATTTCTTAATAAATATTAAAGCGAAACCGAATATATTGTTTCAACAGTCAAAGCATTGTTAGAAAATTCATCAAAAAGAGTTACCGCATATAAAACACGCAATATTTATGAATTGAATCCCGGTGCAGGGCTCAAAATTAATTTCTTAATAAATAATAAAGCGAAACCGAATATATTGTTGCAACAATCAAAGCATTGTTAGAAAATTCATCAGAAAGAGTTACCGCATATAAAACACGCAATATTTATGAATTGAATTCCAGTGCACCGCTGAAAATTAATTTCTTAATAAATAATAAAGCGAAACCGAATATATTGTTTCAACAATCAAAGCATTGTTAGAAAATTCATCAGAAAGAGTTACCGCATATAAAACACGCAATATTTATGAAATGAATTCCGGTGCAGGGCTGAAAATTAATTTCTTAATAAATAATAAAGCGAATCCGAATATATTGTTTCAACAATCAAAGCATTGTTAGAAAATTCATCAGAAAGAGTTACTGCATATAAAACACGCAATATTTATGAATTGAATTCCGGTGCAGGGCTGAAAATTAATTTCTTAATAAATAATAAAGAGAAACCGAATATATTGTTTCAACAATCAAAGCATTGTTAGAAAATTCATCAGAAAGAGTTACCGATAATAAAACACGCAATATTTATGAATTGAATTCCGGTGCACCGCTGAAAATTAATTTCTTAAAAAATAATAAAGCGAAACCGAATATATTGTTTCAACAATCAAAGCATTGTTAGAAAATTCATCAGAAAGAGTTACCGCATATAAAACACGCAGTATTTATGAATTGAATTCCAGTGCAGCGCTGAAAATTAATTTCTTAATAAATAATAAAGCGAAACCGAATATATTGTTTCAACAATCAAAGCATTGTTAGAAAATTCACAAAAAAGAGTTACCGCATATAAAACACGCAATATTTATGAATTGAATTCCGGTGCAGGGCTGAAAATTAATTTCTTAATAAATAATAAAGCGAAACCGAATATATTGTTTCAACAATCAAAGCATTGTTAGAAATTTCATCAGAAAGAGTTACCGCATATAAAACACGCAATATTTATGAATTGAATTCCGGTGCAGTTCTGAAAATTAATTTCTTAATAAATAATAAAGCGAAACCGAATATATTGTTTCAACAATCAAAGCATTGTTAGAGAATTCATCAGAAAGAGTTACTGCATATAAAACACGCAATATTTATGAATTGAATTCCGGTGCAGGGCTCAAAATTAATTTATTAGTAAATAATAAAGCGAAACCGAATATATTGTTTCAACAATCAAAGCATTGTTAGAAAATTCATCAGAAAGAGTTACCGCATATAAAACACGCAATATTTATGAATTGAATTCCGGTGCATGGCTCAAAATTAATTTATTAATAAATAATAAAGCGAAACCGAATGTATTGTTTCAACAATCAAAGCATTGTTAGAAAATTTATCAGAAAGAGTTACCGCATATAAAACACGCAATATTTATGAATCGAATCCCGGTGCAGGGCTCAAAATTAATTTCTTAATAAATAATAAAGCGAAATCGAATATATTGTTTCAACAATCAAAGCATTGTTAGAAAATTCATCAGAAAGAGTTACCGCATATAAAACACGCAATATTTATGAATTGAATTCCGGGGCAGGGCTGAAAATTAATTTCTTAATAAATATTAAAGCGAAACCGAATATATTGTTTCAACAGTCAAAGCATTGTTAGAAAATTCATCAAAAAGAGTTACCGCATATAAAACACGCAATATTTATGAATTGAATCCCGGTGCAGGGCTCAAAATTAATTTCTTAATAAATAATAAAGCGAAACCGAATATATTGTTGCAACAATCAAAGCATTGTTAGAAAATTCATCAGAAAGAGTTACCGCATATAAAACACGCAATATTTATGAATTGAATTCCAGTGCACCGCTGAAAATTAATTTCTTAATAAATAATAAAGCGAAACCGAATATATTGTTTCAACAATCAAAGCATTGTTAGAAAATTCATCAGAAAGAGTTACCGCATATAAAACACGCAATATTTATGAAATGAATTCCGGTGCAGGGCTGAAAATTAATTTCTTAATAAATAATAAAGCGAATCCGAATATATTGTTTCAACAATCAAAGCATTGTTAGAAAATTCATCAGAAAGAGTTACTGCATATAAAACACGCAATATTTATGAATTGAATTCCGGTGCAGGGCTGAAAATTAATTTCTTAATAAATAATAAAGAGAAACCGAATATATTGTTTCAACAATCAAAGCATTGTTAGAAAATTCATCAGAAAGAGTTACCGATAATAAAACACGCAATATTTATGAATTGAATTCCGGTGCACCGCTGAAAATTAATTTCTTAAAAAATAATAAAGCGAAACCGAATATATTGTTTCAACAATCAAAGCATTGTTAGAAAATTCATCAGAAAGAGTTACCGCATATAAAACACGCAGTATTTATGAATTGAATTCCAGTGCAGCGCTGAAAATTAATTTCTTAATAAATAATAAAGCGAAACCGAATATATTGTTTCAACAATCAAAGCATTGTTAGAAAATTCACAAAAAAGAGTTACCGCATATAAAACACGCAATATTTATGAATTGAATTCCGGTGCAGGGCTGAAAATTAATTTCTTAATAAATAATAAAGCGAAACCGAATATATTGTTTCAACAATCAAAGCATTGTTAGAAATTTCATCAGAAAGAGTTACCGCATATAAAACACGCAATATTTATGAATTGAATTCCTTTGCAGGGCTGAAAATTAATTTCTTAATAAATAGTAAAGTGAAACCGAATATATTGTTTCAACAATCAAAGCATTGTTAGAAAATTCATCAGAAAGAGTTACCGCATATAAAACACGCAATATTTATGAATTGAATTCCGGTGCAGGGCTGAAAATTAATTTCTTAATAAATAATAAAGCGAAACCGAATATATTGTTTCAACAATCAAAACATTGTTAGAAAATTCATCAGAAAGAGTTACCGCATATAAAACACGCAATATTTATGAATTGAATTCCGGGGCAGGGCTGAAAATTAATTTCTTAATAAATATTAAAGCGAAACCGAATATATTGTTTCAACAGTCATAGCATTGTTAGAAAATTCATCAAAAAGAGTTACCGCATATAAAACACGCAATATTTATGAATTGAATCCCGGTGCAGGGCTCAAAATTAATTTCTTAATAAATAATAAAGCGAAACCGAATATATTGTTGCAACAATCAAAGCATTGTTAGAAAATTCATCAGAAAGAGTTACCGCATATAAAACACGCAATATTTATGAATTGAATTCCAGTGCACCGCTGAAAATTAATTTCTTAATAAATAATAAAGCGAAACCGAATATATTGTTTCAACAATCAAAGCATTGTTAGAAAATTCATCAGAAAGAGTTACCGCATATAAAACACGCAATATTTATGAAATGAATTCCGGTGCAGGGCTGAAAATTAATTTCTTAATAAATAATAAAGCGAATCCGAATATATTGTTTCAACAATCAAAGCATTGTTAGAAAATTCATCAGAAAGAGTTACTGCATATAAAACACGCAATATTTATGAATTGAATTCCGGTGCAGGGCTGAAAATTAATTTCTTAATAAATAATAAAGAGAAACCGAATATATTGTTTCAACAATCAAAGCATTGTTAGAAGATTCATCAGAAAGAGTTACCTCATATAAAACACGCAATATTTATGAATTGAATTCCGGTGCAGGGCTGAAAATTAATTTCTTAATAAATAATAAAGCGAAACCGAATATATTGTTTCAACAATGAAAGCATTGTTAGAAAATTCATCAGAAAGAGTTACCGCATATAAAACACGCAATATTTATGAATTGAATTCCGGTGCAGGGCTGAAAATTAATTTCTTAATAAATAATAAAGCGAAACCGAATATATTGTTTCAACAATCAAAGCATTGTTAGAAAATTCATCAGAAAGAGTTACTGCATATAAAACACGCAATATTTATGAATTGAATTCCGGTGCAGGGCTGAAAATTAATTTCTTAATAAATAATAAAGAGAAACCGAATATATTGTTTCAACAATCAAAGCATTGTTAGAAAATTCATCAGAAAGAGTTACCTCATATAAAACACGCAATATTTATGAATTGAATTCCGGTGCAGGGCTGAAAATTAATTTCTTAATAAATAATAAAGTGAAACCGAATATATTGTTTCAACAATGAAAGCATTGTTAGAAAATTCATCAGAAAGAGTTACCGCATATAAAACACGCAATATTTATGAATTGAATTCCAGTGCACCGCTGAAAATTAATTTCTTAATAAATAATAAAGCGAAACCGAATATATTGTTTCAACAATCAAAGCATTGTTAGAAAATTCATCAGAAAGAGTTACCGCATATAAAACACGCAATATTTATGAAATGAATTCCGGTGCAGGGCTGAAAATTAATTTCTTAATAAATAATAAAGCGAATCCGAATATATTGTTTCAACAATCAAAGCATTGTTAGAAAATTCATCAGAAAGAGTTACTGCATATAAAACACGCAATATTTATGAATTGAATTCCGGTGCAGGGCTGAAAATTAATTTCTTAATAAATAATAAAGAGAAACCGAATATATTGTTTCAACAATCAAAGCATTGTTAGAAAATTCATCAGAAAGAGTTACCGATAATAAAACACGCAATATTTATGAATTGAATTCCGGTGCACCGCTGAAAATTAATTTCTTAAAAAATAATAAAGCGAAACCGAATATATTGTTTCAACAATCAAAGCATTGTTAGAAAATTCATCAGAAAGAGTTACCGCATATAAAACACGCAGTATTTATGAATTGAATTCCAGTGCAGCGCTGAAAATTAATTTCTTAATAAATAATAAAGCGAAACCGAATATATTGTTTCAACAATCAAAGCATTGTTAGAAAATTCACAAAAAAGAGTTACCGCATATAAAACACGCAATATTTATGAATTGAATTCCGGTGCAGGGCTGAAAATTAATTTCTTAATAAATAATAAAGCGAAACCGAATATATTGTTTCAACAATCAAAGCATTGTTAGAAATTTCATCAGAAAGAGTTACCGCATATAAAACACGCAATATTTATGAATTGAATTCCTTTGCAGGGCTGAAAATTAATTTCTTAATAAATAGTAAAGTGAAACCGAATATATTGTTTCAACAATCAAAGCATTGTTAGAAAATTCATCAGAAAGAGTTACCGCATATAAAACACGCAATATTTATGAATTGAATTCCGGTGCAGGGCTGAAAATTAATTTCTTAATAAATAATAAAGCGAAACCGAATATATTGTTTCAACAATCAAAACATTGTTAGAAAATTCATCAGAAAGAGTTACCGCATATAAAACACGCAATATTTATGAATTGAATTCCGGGGCAGGGCTGAAAATTAATTTCTTAATAAATATTAAAGCGAAACCGAATATATTGTTTCAACAGTCATAGCATTGTTAGAAAATTCATCAAAAAGAGTTACCGCATATAAAACACGCAATATTTATGAATTGAATCCCGGTGCAGGGCTCAAAATTAATTTCTTAATAAATAATAAAGCGAAACCGAATATATTGTTGCAACAATCAAAGCATTGTTAGAAAATTCATCAGAAAGAGTTACCGCATATAAAACACGCAATATTTATGAATTGAATTCCAGTGCACCGCTGAAAATTAATTTCTTAATAAATAATAAAGCGAAACCGAATATATTGTTTCAACAATCAAAGCATTGTTAGAAAATTCATCAGAAAGAGTTACCGCATATAAAACACGCAATATTTATGAAATGAATTCCGGTGCAGGGCTGAAAATTAATTTCTTAATAAATAATAAAGCGAATCCGAATATATTGTTTCAACAATCAAAGCATTGTTAGAAAATTCATCAGAAAGAGTTACTGCATATAAAACACGCAATATTTATGAATTGAATTCCGGTGCAGGGCTGAAAATTAATTTCTTAATAAATAATAAAGAGAAACCGAATATATTGTTTCAACAATCAAAGCATTGTTAGAAGATTCATCAGAAAGAGTTACCTCATATAAAACACGCAATATTTATGAATTGAATTCCGGTGCAGGGCTGAAAATTAATTTCTTAATAAATAATAAAGCGAAACCGAATATATTGTTTCAACAATGAAAGCATTGTTAGAAAATTCATCAGAAAGAGTTACCGCATATAAAACACGCAATATTTATGAATTGAATTCCGGTGCAGGGCTGAAAATTAATTTCTTAATAAATAATAAAGCGAAACCGAATATATTGTTTCAACAATCAAAGCATTGTTAGAAAATTCATCAGAAAGAGTTACTGCATATAAAACACGCAATATTTATGAATTGAATTCCGGTGCAGGGCTGAAAATTAATTTCTTAATAAATAATAAAGAGAAACCGAATATATTGTTTCAACAATCAAAGCATTGTTAGAAAATTCATCAGAAAGAGTTACCTCATATAAAACACGCAATATTTATGAATTGAATTCCGGTGCAGGGCTGAAAATTAATTTCTTAATAAATAATAAAGTGAAACCGAATATATTGTTTCAACAATGAAAGCATTGTTAGAAAATTCATCAGAAAGAGTTACCGCATATAAAACACGCAATATTTATGAATTGAATTCCGGTGCAGGGCTGAAAATTAATTTCTTAATAAATAATAAAGCGAAACCGAATATATTGTTTCAACAATCAAAACATTGTTAGAAAATTCATCAGAAAGAGTTACCGTATATAAAACACGCAATAATTATGAATTGAATTCCGGGGCAGGGCTGAAAATTAATTTCTTAATAAATAATAAAGCGAAACCGAATATATTGTTTCAACAATCAAAGCATTGTTAGAAAATTCATCAGAAAGAGTTACCGCATATAAAACATGCAATATTTATGAACTGAATTCCGGTGCAGGGCTCAAAATTAATTTCTTAATAAATAATAAAGCGAAACCGAATATATTGTTTAAACAATCAAAGCATTGTTAGAAAATTCATCAGAAAGAGTTACCGCATATAAAACACGCAATATTTATGAATTGAATCCCGGTGCAAAGCTCAAAATTAATTTCTTAATAAATAATAAAGCGAAACCGAATATATTGTTTCAACAATCAAAGCATTGTTAGAAAATTAATCAGAAAGAGTTACCGCATATAAAACACGCAATATTTATGAATTGAATTCCGGTGCAGTTCTGAAAATTAATTTCTTAATAAATAATAAAGCGAAACCGAATATATTGTTTCAACAATCAAAGCATTGTTAGAGAATTCATCAGAAAGAGTTACTGCATATAAAACACGCAATATTTATGAATTGAATTCCGGTGCAGGGCTCAAAATTAATTTATTAGTAAATAATAAAGCGAAACCGAATATATTGTTTCAACAATCAAAGCATTGTTAGAAAATTCATCAGAAAGAGTTACCGCATATAAAACACGCAATATTTATGAATTGAATTCCGGTGCATGGCTCAAAATTAATTTATTAATAAATAATAAAGCGAAACCGAATGTATTGTTTCAACAATCAAAGCATTGTTAGAAAATTTATCAGAAAGAGTTACCGCATATAAAACACGCAATATTTATGAATCGAATCCCGGTGCAGGGCTCAAAATTAATTTCTTAATAAATAATAAAGCGAAATCGAATATATTGTTTCAACAATCAAAGCATTGTTAGAAAATTCATCAGAAAGAGTTACCGCATATAAAACACGCAATATTTATGAATTGAATTCCGGGGCAGGGCTGAAAATTAATTTCTTAATAAATATTAAAGCGAAACCGAATATATTGTTTCAACAGTCAAAGCATTGTTAGAAAATTCATCAAAAAGAGTTACCGCATATAAAACACGCAATATTTATGAATTGAATCCCGGTGCAGGGCTCAAAATTAATTTCTTAATAAATAATAAAGCGAAACCGAATATATTGTTGCAACAATCAAAGCATTGTTAGAAAATTCATCAGAAAGAGTTACCGCATATAAAACACGCAATATTTATGAATTGAATTCCAGTGCACCGCTGAAAATTAATTTCTTAATAAATAATAAAGCGAAACCGAATATATTGTTTCAACAATCAAAGCATTGTTAGAAAATTCATCAGAAAGAGTTACCGCATATAAAACACGCAATATTTATGAAATGAATTCCGGTGCAGGGCTGAAAATTAATTTCTTAATAAATAATAAAGCGAATCCGAATATATTGTTTCAACAATCAAAGCATTGTTAGAAAATTCATCAGAAAGAGTTACTGCATATAAAACACGCAATATTTATGAATTGAATTCCGGTGCAGGGCTGAAAATTAATTTCTTAATAAATAATAAAGAGAAACCGAATATATTGTTTCAACAATCAAAGCATTGTTAGAAAATTCATCAGAAAGAGTTACCGATAATAAAACACGCAATATTTATGAATTGAATTCCGGTGCACCGCTGAAAATTAATTTCTTAAAAAATAATAAAGCGAAACCGAATATATTGTTTCAACAATCAAAGCATTGTTAGAAAATTCATCAGAAAGAGTTACCGCATATAAAACACGCAGTATTTATGAATTGAATTCCAGTGCAGCGCTGAAAATTAATTTCTTAATAAATAATAAAGCGAAACCGAATATATTGTTTCAACAATCAAAGCATTGTTAGAAAATTCACAAAAAAGAGTTACCGCATATAAAACACGCAATATTTATGAATTGAATTCCGGTGCAGGGCTGAAAATTAATTTCTTAATAAATAATAAAGCGAAACCGAATATATTGTTTCAACAATCAAAGCATTGTTAGAAATTTCATCAGAAAGAGTTACCGCATATAAAACACGCAATATTTATGAATTGAATTCCTTTGCAGGGCTGAAAATTAATTTCTTAATAAATAGTAAAGTGAAACCGAATATATTGTTTCAACAATCAAAGCATTGTTAGAAAATTCATCAGAAAGAGTTACCGCATATAAAACACGCAATATTTATGAATTGAATTCCGGTGCAGGGCTGAAAATTAATTTCTTAATAAATAATAAAGCGAAACCGAATATATTGTTTCAACAATCAAAACATTGTTAGAAAATTCATCAGAAAGAGTTACCGCATATAAAACACGCAATATTTATGAATTGAATTCCGGGGCAGGGCTGAAAATTAATTTCTTAATAAATATTAAAGCGAAACCGAATATATTGTTTCAACAGTCATAGCATTGTTAGAAAATTCATCAAAAAGAGTTACCGCATATAAAACACGCAATATTTATGAATTGAATCCCGGTGCAGGGCTCAAAATTAATTTCTTAATAAATAATAAAGCGAAACCGAATATATTGTTGCAACAATCAAAGCATTGTTAGAAAATTCATCAGAAAGAGTTACCGCATATAAAACACGCAATATTTATGAATTGAATTCCAGTGCACCGCTGAAAATTAATTTCTTAATAAATAATAAAGCGAAACCGAATATATTGTTTCAACAATCAAAGCATTGTTAGAAAATTCATCAGAAAGAGTTACCGCATATAAAACACGCAATATTTATGAAATGAATTCCGGTGCAGGGCTGAAAATTAATTTCTTAATAAATAATAAAGCGAATCCGAATATATTGTTTCAACAATCAAAGCATTGTTAGAAAATTCATCAGAAAGAGTTACTGCATATAAAACACGCAATATTTATGAATTGAATTCCGGTGCAGGGCTGAAAATTAATTTCTTAATAAATAATAAAGAGAAACCGAATATATTGTTTCAACAATCAAAGCATTGTTAGAAGATTCATCAGAAAGAGTTACCTCATATAAAACACGCAATATTTATGAATTGAATTCCGGTGCAGGGCTGAAAATTAATTTCTTAATAAATAATAAAGCGAAACCGAATATATTGTTTCAACAATGAAAGCATTGTTAGAAAATTCATCAGAAAGAGTTACCGCATATAAAACACGCAATATTTATGAATTGAATTCCGGTGCAGGGCTGAAAATTAATTTCTTAATAAATAATAAAGCGAAACCGAATATATTGTTTCAACAATCAAAGCATTGTTAGAATATTCATCAGAAAGAGTTACCGCATATAAAACACGCAATATTTATGAATTGAATTCCGGTGCAGGGCTGAAAATTAATTTCTTAATAAATAATAAAGCGAAACCGAATATATTGTTTCAACAATGAAAGCATTGTTAGAAAATTCATCAGAAAGAGTTACCGCATATAAAACACGCAATATTTATGAATTGAATTCCGGTGCAGTTCTGAAAATTAATTTCTTAATAAATAATAAAGCGAAACCGAATATATTGTTTCAACAATCAAAGCATTGTTAGAGAATTCATCAGAAAGAGTTACTGCATATAAAACACGCAATATTTATGAATTGAATTCCGGTGCAGGGCTCAAAATTAATTTATTAGTAAATAATAAAGCGAAACCGAATATATTGTTTCAACAATCAAAGCATTGTTAGAAAATTCATCAGAAAGAGTTACCGCATATAAAACACGCAATATTTATGAATTGAATTCCGGTGCATGGCTCAAAATTAATTTATTAATAAATAATAAAGCGAAACCGAATGTATTGTTTCAACAATCAAAGCATTGTTAGAAAATTTATCAGAAAGAGTTACCGCATATAAAACACGCAATATTTATGAATCGAATCCCGGTGCAGGGCTCAAAATTAATTTCTTAATAAATAATAAAGCGAAATCGAATATATTGTTTCAACAATCAAAGCATTGTTAGAAAATTCATCAGAAAGAGTTACCGCATATAAAACACGCAATATTTATGAATTGAATTCCGGGGCAGGGCTGAAAATTAATTTCTTAATAAATATTAAAGCGAAACCGAATATATTGTTTCAACAGTCAAAGCATTGTTAGAAAATTCATCAAAAAGAGTTACCGCATATAAAACACGCAATATTTATGAATTGAATCCCGGTGCAGGGCTCAAAATTAATTTCTTAATAAATAATAAAGCGAAACCGAATATATTGTTGCAACAATCAAAGCATTGTTAGAAAATTCATCAGAAAGAGTTACCGCATATAAAACACGCAATATTTATGAATTGAATTCCAGTGCACCGCTGAAAATTAATTTCTTAATAAATAATAAAGCGAAACCGAATATATTGTTTCAACAATCAAAGCATTGTTAGAAAATTCATCAGAAAGAGTTACCGCATATAAAACACGCAATATTTATGAAATGAATTCCGGTGCAGGGCTGAAAATTAATTTCTTAATAAATAATAAAGCGAATCCGAATATATTGTTTCAACAATCAAAGCATTGTTAGAAAATTCATCAGAAAGAGTTACTGCATATAAAACACGCAATATTTATGAATTGAATTCCGGTGCAGGGCTGAAAATTAATTTCTTAATAAATAATAAAGAGAAACCGAATATATTGTTTCAACAATCAAAGCATTGTTAGAAAATTCATCAGAAAGAGTTACCGATAATAAAACACGCAATATTTATGAATTGAATTCCGGTGCACCGCTGAAAATTAATTTCTTAAAAAATAATAAAGCGAAACCGAATATATTGTTTCAACAATCAAAGCATTGTTAGAAAATTCATCAGAAAGAGTTACCGCATATAAAACACGCAGTATTTATGAATTGAATTCCAGTGCAGCGCTGAAAATTAATTTCTTAATAAATAATAAAGCGAAACCGAATATATTGTTTCAACAATCAAAGCATTGTTAGAAAATTCACAAAAAAGAGTTACCGCATATAAAACACGCAATATTTATGAATTGAATTCCGGTGCAGGGCTGAAAATTAATTTCTTAATAAATAATAAAGCGAAACCGAATATATTGTTTCAACAATCAAAGCATTGTTAGAAATTTCATCAGAAAGAGTTACCGCATATAAAACACGCAATATTTATGAATTGAATTCCTTTGCAGGGCTGAAAATTAATTTCTTAATAAATAGTAAAGTGAAACCGAATATATTGTTTCAACAATCAAAGCATTGTTAGAAAATTCATCAGAAAGAGTTACCGCATATAAAACACGCAATATTTATGAATTGAATTCCGGTGCAGGGCTGAAAATTAATTTCTTAATAAATAATAAAGCGAAACCGAATATATTGTTTCAACAATCAAAACATTGTTAGAAAATTCATCAGAAAGAGTTACCGCATATAAAACACGCAATATTTATGAATTGAATTCCGGGGCAGGGCTGAAAATTAATTTCTTAATAAATATTAAAGCGAAACCGAATATATTGTTTCAACAGTCATAGCATTGTTAGAAAATTCATCAAAAAGAGTTACCGCATATAAAACACGCAATATTTATGAATTGAATCCCGGTGCAGGGCTCAAAATTAATTTCTTAATAAATAATAAAGCGAAACCGAATATATTGTTGCAACAATCAAAGCATTGTTAGAAAATTCATCAGAAAGAGTTACCGCATATAAAACACGCAATATTTATGAATTGAATTCCAGTGCACCGCTGAAAATTAATTTCTTAATAAATAATAAAGCGAAACCGAATATATTGTTTCAACAATCAAAGCATTGTTAGAAAATTCATCAGAAAGAGTTACCGCATATAAAACACGCAATATTTATGAAATGAATTCCGGTGCAGGGCTGAAAATTAATTTCTTAATAAATAATAAAGCGAATCCGAATATATTGTTTCAACAATCAAAGCATTGTTAGAAAATTCATCAGAAAGAGTTACTGCATATAAAACACGCAATATTTATGAATTGAATTCCGGTGCAGGGCTGAAAATTAATTTCTTAATAAATAATAAAGAGAAACCGAATATATTGTTTCAACAATCAAAGCATTGTTAGAAAATTCATCAGAAAGAGTTACCTCATATAAAACACGCAATATTTATGAATTGAATTCCGGTGCAGGGCTGAAAATTAATTTCTTAATAAATAATAAAGCGAAACCGAATATATTGTTTCAACAATGAAAGCATTGTTAGAAAATTCATCAGAAAGAGTTACCGCATATAAAACACGCAATATTTATGAATTGAATTCCGGTGCAGGGCTGAAAATTAATTTCTTAATAAATAATAAAGCGAAACCGAATATATTGTTTCAACAATCAAAGCATTGTTAGAATATTCATCAGAAAGAGTTACCGCATATAAAACACGCAATATTTATGAATTGAATTCCGGTGCAGGGCTGAAAATTAATTTCTTAATAAATAATAAAGCGAAACCGAATATATTGTTTCAACAATGAAAGCATTGTTAGAAAATTCATCAGAAAGAGTTACCGCATATAAAACACGCAATATTTATGAATTGAATTCCGGTGCAGGGCTGAAAATTAATTTCTTAATAAATAATAAAGCGAAACCGAATATATTGTTTCAACAATCAAAGCATTGTTAGAATATTCATCAGAAAGAGTTACCGCATATAAAACACGCAATATTTATGAATTGAATTCCGGTGCAGGGCTGAAAATTAATTTCTTAATAAATAATAAAGCGAAACCGAATATATTGTTTCAACAATCAAAGCATTGTTAGAATATTCATCAGAAAGAGTTACCGCATATAAAACACGCAATATTTATGAATTGAATTCCGGTGCAGGGCTGAAAATTAATTTCTTAATAAATAATAAAGCGAAACCGGATATATTGTTTCAACAATCAAAACATTGTTAGAAAATTAATCAGAAAGAGTTACCGCATATAAAACACGCAATATTTATGAACTGAATTCCAGTGCACCGCTGAAAATTAATTTCTTAATAAATAATAAAGCGAAACCGAATATATAGTTTCAACAATCAAAGCATTGTTAGAAAATTCATCAGAAAGAGTTACCGCATATAAAACACGCAATATTTATGAATTGAATTCCGGTGCACAGCTGAAAATTAATTTATTAATAAATAATAAAGCGAAACCGAATATATTGTTTCAACAATCAAAGCATTGTTAGAAAATTCATCAGAAAGAATTACCGCATATAAAACACGCAATATTTATGAACTGAATTCCAGTGCAGAGCTGAAAATTAATTTCTTAATCTTAATAAATAATAAAGCGAAACCGAATGTATTGTTTCAACAATCAAAGCATTGTTAGAAAATTCATCAGAAAGAATTACCGCATATAAAACACGCAATATTTATGAATTGAATTCCGGTGCACAGCTGAAAATTAATTTATTAATAAATAATAAAGCGAAACCGAATATATTGTTTCTACAATCAAAGCATTGTTAGAAAATTCATCAGAAAGAGTTACCGCATATAAAACACGCAATATTTATGAATTGAATTCCGGTGCAGGGCTGAAAATTAATTTCTTAATAAATAATAAAGCGATACCGAAAATATTGTTTCAACAATCAAAGCATTGTTAGAAAATTCATCAGAAAGAGTTACCGATAATAAAACACGCAATATTTATGAATTGAATTCCGGTGCACCGCTGAAAATTAATTTCTTAAAAAATAATAAAGCGAAACCGAATATATTGTTTCAACAATCAAAGCATTGTTAGAAAATTCATCAGAAAGAGTTACCGCATATAAAACACGCAGTATTTATGAATTGAATTCCAGTGCAGCGCTGAAAATTAATTTCTTAATAAATAATAAAGCGAAACCGAATATATTGTTTCAACAATCAAAGCATTGTTAGAAAATTCACAAAAAAGAGTTACCGCATATAAAACACGCAATATTTATGAATTGAATTCCGGTGCAGGGCTGAAAATTAATTTCTTAATAAATAATAAAGCGAAACCGAATATATTGTTTCAACAATCAAAGCATTGTTAGAAATTTCATCAGAAAGAGTTACCGCATATAAAACACGCAATATTTATGAATTGAATTCCTTTGCAGGGCTGAAAATTAATTTCTTAATAAATAGTAAAGTGAAACCGAATATATTGTTTCAACAATCAAAGCATTGTTAGAAAATTCATCAGAAAGAGTTACCGCATATAAAACACGCAATATTTATGAATTGAATTCCGGTGCAGGGCTGAAAATTAATTTCTTAATAAATAATAAAGCGAAACCGAATATATTGTTTCAACAATCAAAACATTGTTAGAAAATTCATCAGAAAGAGTTACCGCATACAAAACACGCAATATTTATGAATTGAATTCCGGGGCAGGGCTGAAAATTAATTTCTTAATAAATATTAAAGCGAAACCGAATATATTGTTTCAACAGTCAAAGCATTGTTAGAAAATTCATCAAAAAGAGTTACCGCATATAAAACACGCAATATTTATGAATTGAATCCCGGTGCAGGGCTCAAAATTAATTTCTTAATAAATAATAAAGCGAAACCGAATATATTGTTGCAACAATCAAAGCATTGTTAGAAAATTCATCAGAAAGAGTTACCGCATATAAAACACGCAATATTTATGAATTGAATTCCAGTGCACCGCTGAAAATTAATTTCTTAATAAATAATAAAGCGAAACCGAATATATTGTTTCAACAATCAAAGCATTGTTAGAAAATTCATCAGAAAGAGTTACCGCATATAAAACACGCAATATTTATGAAATGAATTCCGGTGCAGGGCTGAAAATTAATTTCTTAATAAATAATAAAGCGAAACCGAATATATTGTTTCAACAATCAAAGCATTGTTAGAAAATTCATCAGAAAGAGTTACTGCATATAAAACACGCAATATTTATGAATTGAATTCCGGTGCAGGGCTGAAAATTAATTTCTTAATAAATAATAAAGAGAAACCGAATATATTGTTTCAACAATCAAAGCATTGTTAGAAAATTCATCAGAAAGAGTTACCTCATATAAAACACGCAATATTTATGAATTGAATTCCGGTGCAGGGCTGAAAATTAATTTCTTAATAAATAATAAAGTGAAACCGAATATATTGTTTCAACAATGAAAGCATTGTTAGAAAATTCATCAGAAAGAGTTACCGCATATAAAACACGCAATATTTATGAATTGAATTCCGGTGCAGGGCTGAAAATTAATTTCTTAATAAATAATAAAGCGAAACCGAATATATTGTTTCAACAATCAAAACATTGTTAGAAAATTCATCAGAAAGAGTTACCGTATATAAAACACGCAATAATTATGAATTGAATTCCGGGGCAGGGCTGAAAATTAATTTCTTAATAAATAATAAAGCGAAACCGAATATATTGTTTCAACAATCAAAGCATTGTTAGAAAATTCATCAGAAAGAGTTACCGCATATAAAACATGCAATATTTATGAACTGAATTCCGGTGCAGGGCTCAAAATTAATTTCTTAATAAATAATAAAGCGAAACCGAATATATTGTTTAAACAATCAAAGCATTGTTAGAAAATTCATCAGAAAGAGTTACCGCATATAAAACACGCAATATTTATGAATTGAATCCCGGTGCAAAGCTCAAAATTAATTTCTTAATAAATAATAAAGCGAAACCGAATATATTGTTTCAACAATCAAAGCATTGTTAGAAAATTAATCAGAAAGAGTTACCGCATATAAAACACGCAATATTTATGAATTGAATTCCGGTGCAGTTCTGAAAATTAATTTCTTAATAAATAATAAAGCGAAACCGAATATATTGTTTCAACAATCAAAGCATTGTTAGAGAATTCATCAGAAAGAGTTACTGCATATAAAACACGCAATATTTATGAATTGAATTCCGGTGCAGGGCTCAAAATTAATTTATTAGTAAATAATAAAGCGAAACCGAATATATTGTTTCAACAATCAAAGCATTGTTAGAAAATTCATCAGAAAGAGTTACCGCATATAAAACACGCAATATTTATGAATTGAATTCCGGTGCATGGCTCAAAATTAATTTATTAATAAATAATAAAGCGAAACCGAATGTATTGTTTCAACAATCAAAGCATTGTTAGAAAATTTATCAGAAAGAGTTACCGCATATAAAACACGCAATATTTATGAATCGAATCCCGGTGCAGGGCTCAAAATTAATTTCTTAATAAATAATAAAGCGAAATCGAATATATTGTTTCAACAATCAAAGCATTGTTAGAAAATTCATCAGAAAGAGTTACCGCATATAAAACACGCAATATTTATGAATTGAATTCCGGGGCAGGGCTGAAAATTAATTTCTTAATAAATATTAAAGCGAAACCGAATATATTGTTTCAACAGTCAAAGCATTGTTAGAAAATTCATCAAAAAGAGTTACCGCATATAAAACACGCAATATTTATGAATTGAATCCCGGTGCAGGGCTCAAAATTAATTTCTTAATAAATAATAAAGCGAAACCGAATATATTGTTGCAACAATCAAAGCATTGTTAGAAAATTCATCAGAAAGAGTTACCGCATATAAAACACGCAATATTTATGAATTGAATTCCAGTGCACCGCTGAAAATTAATTTCTTAATAAATAATAAAGCGAAACCGAATATATTGTTTCAACAATCAAAGCATTGTTAGAAAATTCATCAGAAAGAGTTACCGCATATAAAACACGCAATATTTATGAAATGAATTCCGGTGCAGGGCTGAAAATTAATTTCTTAATAAATAATAAAGCGAATCCGAATATATTGTTTCAACAATCAAAGCATTGTTAGAAAATTCATCAGAAAGAGTTACTGCATATAAAACACGCAATATTTATGAATTGAATTCCGGTGCAGGGCTGAAAATTAATTTC
Source organism: Maratus speciosus (assembly GCA_963932465.1). Taxonomy (NCBI): domain Eukaryota; kingdom Metazoa; phylum Arthropoda; class Arachnida; order Araneae; family Salticidae; genus Maratus; species Maratus speciosus. Next base: position 1,107,818 of record CAWVRF010001532.1, on the reverse strand, counting down.
TTAATAAATAATAAAGAGAAACCGAATATATTGTTTCAACAATCAAAGCATTGTTAGAAAATTCATCAGAAAGAGTTACCTCATATAAAACACGCAATATTTATGAATTGAATTCCGGTGCAGGGCTGAAAATTAATTTCTTAATAAATAATAAAGCGAAACCGAATATATTGTTTCAACAATGAAAGCATTGTTAGAAAATTCATCAGAAAGAGTTACCGCATATAAAACACGCAATATTTATGAATTGAATTCCGGTGCAGGGCTAAAAATTAATTTCTTAATAAATAATAAAGCGAAACCGAATATATTGTTTCAACAATCAAAGCATTGTTAGAATATTCATCAGAAAGAGTTACCGCATATAAAACACGCAATATTTATGAATTGAATTCCGGTGCAGGGCTGAAAATTAATTTCTTAATAAATAATAAAGCGAAACCGAATATATTGTTTCAACAATGAAAGCATTGTTAGAAAATTCATCAGAAAGAGTTACCGCATATAAAACACGCAATATTTATGAATTGAATTCCGGTGCAGGGCTGAAAATTAATTTCTTAATAAATAATAAAGCGAAACCGAATATATTGTTTCAACAATCAAAGCATTGTTAGAATATTCATCAGAAAGAGTTACCGCATATAAAACACGCAATATTTATGAATTGAATTCCGGTGCAGGGCTGAAAATTAATTTCTTAATAAATAATAAAGCGAAACCGAATATATTGTTTCAACAATCAAAGCATTGTTAGAATATTCATCAGAAAGAGTTACCGCATATAAAACACGCAATATTTATGAATTGAATTCCGGTGCAGGGCTGAAAATTAATTTCTTAATAAATAATAAAGCGAAACCGGATATATTGTTTCAACAATCAAAGCATTGTTAGAATATTCATCAGAAAGAGTTACCGCATATAAAACACGCAATATTTATGAATTGAATTCCGGTGCAGGGCTGAAAATTAATTTCTTAATAAATAATAAAGCGAAACCGGATATATTGTTTCAACAATCAAAGCATTGTTAGAAAATTCATCAGAAAGGGTTACCGCATATAAAACACGCAATATTTATGAATTGAATTCCGGTGCAGGGCTGAAAATTAATTTCTTAATAAATAATAAAGCGAAACCGAATATATTGTTTCAATAATCAAAGCATTGTTAGAAAATTCATCAGAAAGAATTACCGCATATAAAACACGCAATATTTATGAACTGAATTCCGGTGCAGAGCTGAAAATTAATTTCTTAATCTTAATAAATAATAAAGCGAAACCGAATATATTGTTTCAACAATCAAAGCATTGTTAGAAAATTCATCAGAAAGAGTTAACTCATATAAAACACGCAATATTTATGAATTGAATTCCGGTGCAGGGCTGAAAATTAATTTCTTAATAAATAATAAAGCGAAACCGAATATATTGTTTCAACAATCAAAGCATTGTTAGAATATTCATCAGAAAGAGTTACCGCATATAAAACACGCAATATTTATGAATTGAATTCCGGTGCAGGGATGAAAATTAATTTCTTAATAAATAATAAAGCGAAACCGAATATATTGTTTCAACAATCAAAGGATTGTTAGAATATTCATCAGAAAGAGTTACCGCATATAAAACACGCAATATTTATGAATTGAATTCCGGTGCAGGGCTGAAAATTAATTTCTTAATAAATAATAAAGCGAAACCGGATATATTGTTTCAACAATCAAAACATTGTTAGAAAATTAATCAGAAAGAGTTACCGCATATAAAACACGCAATATTTATGAACTGAATTCCAGTGCACCGCTGAAAATTAATTTCTTAATAAATAATAAAGCGAAACCGAATATATAGTTTCAACAATCAAAGCATTGTTAGAAAATTCATCAGAAAGAGTTACCGCATATAAAACACGCAATATTTATGAATTGAATTCCGGTGCACAGCTGAAAATTAATTTATTAATAAATAATAAAGCGAAACCGAATATATTGTTTCAACAATCAAAGCATTGTTAGAAAATTCATCAGAAAGAGTTACCGCATATAAAACACGCAATATTTATGAATTGAATTCCGGTGCAGGGCAGAAAATTAATTTCTTAATAAATAATAAAGCGAAACCGAATATATTGTTTCAACAATCAAAGCATTGTTAGAAAATTCATCAGAAAGAATTACCGCATATAAAACACGCAATATTTATGAACTGAATTCCAGTGCAGAGCTGAAAATTAATTTCTTAATCTTAATAAATAATAAAGCGAAACCGAATGTATTGTTTCAACAATCAAAGCATTGTTAGAAAATTCATCAGAAAGAATTACCGCATATAAAACACGCAATATTTATGAATTGAATTCCGGTGCACAGCTGAAAATTAATTTATTAATAAATAATAAAGCGAAACCGAATATATTGTTTCTACAATCAAAGCATTGTTAGAAAATTCATCAGAAAGAGTTACCGCATATAAAACACGCAATATTTATGAATTGAATTCCGGTGCAGGGCTGAAAATTAATTTCTTAATAAATAATAAAGCGATACCGAAAATATTGTTTCAACAATCAAAGCATTGTTAGAAAATTCATCAGAAAGAGTTACCGATAATAAAACACGCAATATTTATGAATTGAATTCCGGTGCACCGCTGAAAATTAATTTCTTAAAAAATAATAAAGCGAAACCGAATATATTGTTTCAACAATCAAAGCATTGTTAGAAAATTCATCAGAAAGAGTTACCGCATATAAAACACGCAGTATTTATGAATTGAATTCCAGTGCAGCGCTGAAAATTAATTTCTTAATAAATAATAAAGCGAAACCGAATATATTGTTTCAACAATCAAAGCATTGTTAGAAAATTCACAAAAAAGAGTTACCGCATATAAAACACGCAATATTTATGAATTGAATTCCGGTGCAGGGCTGAAAATTAATTTCTTAATAAATAATAAAGCGAAACCGAATATATTGTTTCAACAATCAAAGCATTGTTAGAAATTTCATCAGAAAGAGTTACCGCATATAAAACACGCAATATTTATGAATTGAATTCCTTTGCAGGGCTGAAAATTAATTTCTTAATAAATAGTAAAGTGAAACCGAATATATTGTTTCAACAATCAAAGCATTGTTAGAAAATTCATCAGAAAGAGTTACCGCATATAAAACACGCAATATTTATGAATTGAATTCCGGTGCAGGGCTGAAAATTAATTTCTTAATAAATAATAAAGCGAAACCGAATATATTGTTTCAACAATCAAAACATTGTTAGAAAATTCATCAGAAAGAGTTACCGCATATAAAACACGCAATATTTATGAATTGAATTCCGGGGCAGGGCTGAAAATTAATTTCTTAATAAATATTAAAGCGAAACCGAATATATTGTTTCAACAGTCAAAGCATTGTTAGAAAATTCATCAAAAAGAGTTACCGCATATAAAACACGCAATATTTATGAATTGAATCCCGGTGCAGGGCTCAAAATTAATTTCTTAATAAATAATAAAGCGAAACCGAATATATTGTTGCAACAATCAAAGCATTGTTAGAAAATTCATCAGAAAGAGTTACCGCATATAAAACACGCAATATTTATGAATTGAATTCCAGTGCACCGCTGAAAATTAATTTCTTAATAAATAATAAAGCGAAACCGAATATATTGTTTCAACAATCAAAGCATTGTTAGAAAATTCATCAGAAAGAGTTACCGCATATAAAACACGCAATATTTATGAAATGAATTCCGGTGCAGGGCTGAAAATTAATTTCTTAATAAATAATAAAGCGAATCCGAATATATTGTTTCAACAATCAAAGCATTGTTAGAAAATTCATCAGAAAGAGTTACTGCATATAAAACACGCAATATTTATGAATTGAATTCCGGTGCAGGGCTGAAAATTAATTTCTTAATAAATAATAAAGAGAAACCGAATATATTGTTTCAACAATCAAAGCATTGTTAGAAAATTCATCAGAAAGAGTTACCTCATATAAAACACGCAATATTTATGAATTGAATTCCGGTGCAGGGCTGAAAATTAATTTCTTAATAAATAATAAAGCGAAACCGAATATATTGTTTCAACAATGAAAGCATTGTTAGAAAATTCATCAGAAAGAGTTACCGCATATAAAACACGCAATATTTATGAATTGAATTCCGGTGCAGGGCTGAAAATTAATTTCTTAATAAATAATAAAGCGAAACCGAATATATTGTTTCAACAATCAAAGCATTGTTAGAATATTCATCAGAAAGAGTTACCGCATATAAAACACGCAATATTTATGAATTGAATTCCGGTGCAGGGCTGAAAATTAATTTCTTAATAAATAATAAAGCGAAACCGAATATATTGTTTCAACAATGAAAGCATTGTTAGAAAATTCATCAGAAAGAGTTACCGCATATAAAACACGCAATATTTATGAATTGAATTCCGGTGCAGGGCTGAAAATTAATTTCTTAATAAATAATAAAGCGAAACCGAATATATTGTTTCAACAATCAAAGCATTGTTAGAATATTCATCAGAAAGAGTTACCGCATATAAAACACGCAATATTTATGAATTGAATTCCGGTGCAGGGCTGAAAATTAATTTCTTAATAAATAATAAAGCGAAACCGAATATATTGTTTCAACAATCAAAGCATTGTTAGAATATTCATCAGAAAGAGTTACCGCATATAAAACACGCAATATTTATGAATTGAATTCCGGTGCAGGGCTGAAAATTAATTTCTTAATAAATAATAAAGCGAAACCGGATATATTGTTTCAACAATCAAAACATTGTTAGAAAATTAATCAGAAAGAGTTACCGCATATAAAACACGCAATATTTATGAACTGAATTCCAGTGCACCGCTGAAAATTAATTTCTTAATAAATAATAAAGCGAAACCGAATATATAGTTTCAACAATCAAAGCATTGTTAGAAAATTCATCAGAAAGAGTTACCGCATATAAAACACGCAATATTTATGAATTGAATTCCGGTGCACAGCTGAAAATTAATTTATTAATAAATAATAAAGCGAAACCGAATATATTGTTTCAACAATCAAAGCATTGTTAGAAAATTCATCAGAAAGAGTTACCGCATATAAAACACGCAATATTTATGAATTGAATTCCGGTGCAGGGCAGAAAATTAATTTCTTAATAAATAATAAAGCGAAACCGAATATATTGTTTCAACAATCAAAGCATTGTTAGAAAATTCATCAGAAAGAATTACCGCATATAAAACACGCAATATTTATGAACTGAATTCCAGTGCAGAGCTGAAAATTAATTTCTTAATCTTAATAAATAATAAAGCGAAACCGAATGTATTGTTTCAACAATCAAAGCATTGTTAGAAAATTCATCAGAAAGAATTACCGCATATAAAACACGCAATATTTATGAATTGAATTCCGGTGCACAGCTGAAAATTAATTTATTAATAAATAATAAAGCGAAACCGAATATATTGTTTCTACAATCAAAGCATTGTTAGAAAATTCATCAGAAAGAGTTACCGCATATAAAACACGCAATATTTATGAATTGAATTCCGGTGCAGGGCTGAAAATTAATTTCTTAATAAATAATAAAGCGATACCGAAAATATTGTTTCAACAATCAAAGCATTGTTAGAAAATTCATCAGAAAGAGTTACCGATAATAAAACACGCAATATTTATGAATTGAATTCCGGTGCACCGCTGAAAATTAATTTCTTAAAAAATAATAAAGCGAAACCGAATATATTGTTTCAACAATCAAAGCATTGTTAGAAAATTCATCAGAAAGAGTTACCGCATATAAAACACGCAGTATTTATGAATTGAATTCCAGTGCAGCGCTGAAAATTAATTTCTTAATAAATAATAAAGCGAAACCGAATATATTGTTTCAACAATCAAAGCATTGTTAGAAAATTCACAAAAAAGAGTTACCGCATATAAAACACGCAATATTTATGAATTGAATTCCGGTGCAGGGCTGAAAATTAATTTCTTAATAAATAATAAAGCGAAACCGAATATATTGTTTCAACAATCAAAGCATTGTTAGAAATTTCATCAGAAAGAGTTACCGCATATAAAACACGCAATATTTATGAATTGAATTCCTTTGCAGGGCTGAAAATTAATTTCTTAATAAATAGTAAAGTGAAACCGAATATATTGTTTCAACAATCAAAGCATTGTTAGAAAATTCATCAGAAAGAGTTACCGCATATAAAACACGCAATATTTATGAATTGAATTCCGGTGCAGGGCTGAAAATTAATTTCTTAATAAATAATAAAGCGAAACCGAATATATTGTTTCAACAATCAAAACATTGTTAGAAAATTCATCAGAAAGAGTTACCGCATATAAAACACGCAATATTTATGAATTGAATTCCGGGGCAGGGCTGAAAATTAATTTCTTAATAAATATTAAAGCGAAACCGAATATATTGTTTCAACAGTCAAAGCATTGTTAGAAAATTCATCAAAAAGAGTTACCGCATATAAAACACGCAATATTTATGAATTGAATCCCGGTGCAGGGCTCAAAATTAATTTCTTAATAAATAATAAAGCGAAACCGAATATATTGTTGCAACAATCAAAGCATTGTTAGAAAATTCATCAGAAAGAGTTACCGCATATAAAACACGCAATATTTATGAATTGAATTCCAGTGCACCGCTGAAAATTAATTTCTTAATAAATAATAAAGCGAAACCGAATATATTGTTTCAACAATCAAAGCATTGTTAGAAAATTCATCAGAAAGAGTTACCGCATATAAAACACGCAATATTTATGAAATGAATTCCGGTGCAGGGCTGAAAATTAATTTCTTAATAAATAATAAAGCGAAACCGAATATATTGTTTCAACAATCAAAGCATTGTTAGAAAATTCATCAGAAAGAGTTACTGCATATAAAACACGCAATATTTATGAATTGAATTCCGATGCAGGGCTGAAAATTAATTTCTTAATAAATAATAAAGAGAAACCGAATATATTGTTTCAACAATCAAAGCATTGTTAGAAAATTCATCAGAAAGAGTTACCTCATATAAAACACGCAATATTTATGAATTGAATTCCGGTGCAGGGCTGAAAATTAATTTCTTAATAAATAATAAAGTGAAACCGAATATATTGTTTCAACAATGAAAGCATTGTTAGAAAATTCATCAGAAAGAGTTACCGCATATAAAACACGCAATATTTATGAATTGAATTCCGGTGCAGAGCTGAAAATTAATTTCTTAATAAATAATAAAGCGAAACCGAATATATTGTTTCAACAATCAAAACATTGTTAGAAAATTCATCAGAAAGAGTTACCGTATATAAAACACGCAATAATTATGAATTGAATTCCGGGGCAGGGCTGAAAATTAATTTCTTAATAAATAATAAAGCGAAACCGAATATATTGTTTCAACAATCAAAGCATTGTTAGAAAATTCATCAGAAAGAGTTACCGCATATAAAACATGCAATATTTATGAACTGAATTCCGGTGCAGGGCTCAAAATTAATTTCTTAATAAATAATAAAGCGAAACCGAATATATTGTTTAAACAATCAAAGCATTGTTAGAAAATTCATCAGAAAGAGTTACCGCATATAAAACACGCAATATTTATGAATTGAATCCCGGTGCAAAGCTCAAAATTAATTTCTTAATAAATAATAAAGCGAAACCGAATATATTGTTTCAACAATCAAAGCATTGTTAGAAAATTAATCAGAAAGAGTTACCGCATATAAAACACGCAATATTTATGAATTGAATTCCGGTGCAGTTCTGAAAATTAATTTCTTAATAAATAATAAAGCGAAACCGAATATATTGTTTCAACAATCAAAGCATTGTTAGAGAATTCATCAGAAAGAGTTACTGCATATAAAACACGCAATATTTATGAATTGAATTCCGGTGCAGGGCTCAAAATTAATTTATTAGTAAATAATAAAGCGAAACCGAATATATTGTTTCAACAATCAAAGCATTGTTAGAAAGTTCATCAGAAAGAGTTACCGCATATAAAACACGCAATATTTATGAATTGAATTCCGGTGCATGGCTCAAAATTAATTTATTAATAAATAATAAAGCGAAACCGAATGTATTGTTTCAACAATCAAAGCATTGTTAGAAAATTTATCAGAAAGAGTTACCGCATATAAAACACGCAATATTTATGAATCGAATCCCGGTGCAGGGCTCAAAATTAATTTCTTAATAAATAATAAAGCGAAATCGAATATATTGTTTCAACAATCAAAGCATTGTTAGAAAATTCATCAGAAAGAGTTACCGCACATAAAACACGCAATATTTATGAATTGAATTCCGGTGCAGGGCTGAAAATTAATTTCTTAATAAATAATAAAACGAAACCGAATATATTGTTTCAACAATCAAAGCATTGTTAGAAAATTCATCAGAAAGAATTACCGCATATAAAACACGCAATATTTATGAACTGAATTCCAGTGCAGAGCTGAAAATTAATTTCTTAATCTTAATAAATAATAAAGCGAAACCGAATGTATTGTTTCAACAATCAAAGCATTGTTAGAAAATTCATCAGAAAGATTTACCTCATATAAAGCACGCTATATTTATGAATTGAATTCCGGTGCAGGGCTGAAAATTAATTTCTTAATAAATAATAAAGCGAAACCGAATATATTGCTTCAACAATCAAAGCATTGTTAGAATATTCATCAGAAAGAGTTACCGCATATAAAACACGCAATATTTATGAATTTGAATTCCGGTGCAGGGCTGAAAATTAATTTCTTAATAAATAATAAAGCTAAACCGAATATATTGTTTCAACAATCAAAGCATTGTTAGAAATTTCATCAGAAAGAGTTACCGCATATAAAACACGCAATATTTATGAATTGAATTCCGGTGCAGGGCTGAAAATTAATTTCTTAATAAATAATAAAGCGAAACCGAATATATTGTTTCAACAATCAAAGCATTGTTAGAAAATTCATCAGAAAGAGTTACCGCATATAAAACACGCAATATTTATGAATTGAATTCCGGTGCAGGGCTGAAAATTAATTTCTTAATAAATAATAAAGCGAAACCGAATATGTTGTTTCAACAATCAAAACATTGTTAGAAAATTCATCAGAAAGAGTTACCGCATATAAAACACGCAATATTTATGAATTGAATTCCGGGGCAGGGCTGAAAATTAATTTCTTAATAAATAATAAAGCGAAACCGAATATATTGTTTCAACAACCGAAGCATTGTTAGAAAATTCATCAGAAAGAGTTACCGCATATAAAACACGCAATATTTATGAATTGAATTCCGGTGCATGGCTCAAAATTAATTTATTAATAAATAATAAAGCGAAACCGAAAATATTGTTTCAACAATCAAAGCATTGTTAGAAAATTTATCAGAAAGAGTTACCGCATATAAAACACGCAATATTTATGAATTGAATCCCGGTGCAGGGCTCAAAATTAATTTCTTAATAAATAATAAAGCGAAACCGAATATATTGTTTAAACAATCAAAGCATTGTTAGAAAATTCATCAGAAACTTTTACCGCATATAAAACACGCAATATTTATGAATTGAATTCCGGTGCAGGGCTGAAAATTAATTTCTTAATAAATAATAAAGCGAAACCGAATATATTGTTTCAACAATCAAAGCATTGTTAGAAAATTCATCAGAAAGGGTTACCGCATATAAAACACGCAATATTTATGAATTGAATTCCGGTGCAGGGCTGAAAATTAATTTCTTAATAAATAATAAAGCGAAACCGAATATATTGTTTCAATAATCAAAGCATTGTTAGAAAATTCATCAGAAAGAATTACCGCATATAAAACACGCAATATTTATGAACTGAATTCCGGTGCAGAGCTGAAAATTAATTTCTTAATCTTAATAAATAATAAAGCGAAACCGAATATATTGTTTCAACAATCAAAGCATTGTTAGAAAATTCATCAGAAAGAGTTAACTCATATAAAACACGCAATATTTATGAATTGAATTCCGGTGCAGGGCTGAAAATTAATTTCTTAATAAATAATAAAGCGAAACCGAATATATTGTTTCAACAATCAAAGCATTGTTAGAATATTCATCAGAAAGAGTTACCGCATATAAAACACGCAATATTTATGAATTGAATTCCGGTGCAGGGCTGAAAATTAATTTCTTAATAAATAATAAAGCGAAACCGAATATATTGTTTCAACAATCAAAGCATTGTTAGAATATTCATCAGAAAGAGTTACCGCATATAAAACACGCAATATTTATGAATTGAATTCCGGTGCTGGGCTGAAAATTAATTTCTTAATAAATAATAAAGCGAAACCGGATATATTGTTTCAACAATCAAAACATTGTTAGAAAATTAATCAGAAAGAGTTACCGCATATAAAACACGCAATATTTATGAACTGAATTCCAGTGCACCGCTGAAAATTAATTTCTTAATAAATAATAAAGCGAAACCGAATATATAGTTTCAACAATCAAAGCATTGTTAGAAAATTCATCAGAAAGAGTTACCGCATATAAAACACGCAATATTTATGAATTGAATTCCGGTGCACAGCTGAAAATTAATTTATTAATAAATAATAAAGCGAAACCGAATATATTGTTTCAACAATCAAAGCATTGTTAGAAAATTCATCAGAAAGAGTTACCGCATATAAAACACGCAATATTTATGAATTGAATTCCGGTGCAGGGCTGAAAATTAATTTCTTAATAAATAATAAAGCGAAACCGAATATATTGTTTCAACAATCAAAGCATTGTTAGAATATTCATCAGAAAGAGTTACCGCATATAAAACACGCAATATTTATGAATTGAATTCCGGTGCAGGGCTGAAAATTAATTTCTTAATAAATAATAAAGCGAAACCGAATATATTGTTTCAACAATCAAAGCATTGTTAGAATATTCATCAGAAAGAGTTACCGCATATAAAACACGCAATATTTATGAATTGAATTCCGGTGCAGGGCTGAAAATTAATTTCTTAATAAATAATAAAGCGAAACCGGATATATTGTTTCAACAATCAAAACATTGTTAGAAAATTAATCAGAAAGAGTTACCGCATATAAAACACGCAATATTTATGAACTGAATTCCAGTGCACCGCTGAAAATTAATTTCTTAATAAATAATAAAGCGAAACCGAATATATAGTTTCAACAATCAAAGCATTGTTAGAAAATTCATCAGAAAGAGTTACCGCATATAAAACACGCAATATTTATGAATTGAATTCCGGTGCACAGCTGAAAATTAATTTATTAATAAATAATAAAGCGAAACCGAATATATTGTTTCAACAATCAAAGCATTGTTAGAAAATTCATCAGAAAGAGTTACCGCATATAAAACACGCAATATTTATGAATTGAATTCCGGTGCAGGGCAGAAAATTAATTTCTTAATAAATAATAAAGCGAAACCGAATATATTGTTTCAACAATCAAAGCATTGTTAGAAAATTCATCAGAAAGAATTACCGCATATAAAACACGCAATATTTATGAACTGAATTCCAGTGCAGAGCTGAAAATTAATTTCTTAATCTTAATAAATAATAAAGCGAAACCGAATGTATTGTTTCAACAATCAAAGCATTGTTAGAAAATTCATCAGAAAGATTTACCTCATATAAAACACGCTATATTTATGAATTGAATTCCGGTGCAGGGCTGAAAATTAATTTCTTAATAAATAATAAAGCGAAACCGAATATATTGCTTCAACAATCAAAGCATTGTTAGAATATTCATCAGAAAGAGTTACCGCATATAAAACACGCAATATTTATGAATTTGAATTCCGGTGCAGGGCTGAAAATTAATTTCTTAATAAATAATAAAGCTAAACCGAATATATTGTTTCAACAATCAAAGCATTGTTAGAAATTTCATCAGAAAGAGTTACCGCATATAAAACACGCAATATTTATGAATTGAATTCCGGTGCAGGGCTGAAAATTAATTTCTTAATAAATAATAAAGCGAAACCGAATATATTGTTTCAACAATCAAAGCATTGTTAGAAAATTCATCAGAAAGAGTTACCGCATATAAAACACGCAATATTTATGAATTGAATTCCGGTGCAGGGCTGAAAATTAATTTCTTAATAAATAATAAAGCGAAACCGAATATATTGTTTCAACAATCAAAACATTGTTAGAAAATTCATCAGAAAGAGTTACCGCATATAAAACACGCAATATTTATGAATTGAATTCCGGGGCAGGGCTGAAAATTAATTTCTTAATAAATAATAAAGCGAAACCGAATATATTGTTTCAACAACCGAAGCATTGTTAGAAAATTCATCAGAAAGAGTTACCGCATATAAAACACGCAATATTTATGAATTGAATTCCGGTGCATGGCTCAAAATTAATTTATTAGTAAATAATAAAGCGAAACCGAATATATTGTTTCAACAATCAAAGCATTGTTAGAAAATTCATCAGAAAGAGTTACCGCATATAAAACACGCAATATTTATGAATTGAATTCCGGTGCATGGCTCAAAATTAATTTATTAATAAATAATAAAGCGAAACCGAAAATATTGTTTCAACAATCAAAGCATTGTTAGAAAATTTATCAGAAAGAGTTACCGCATATAAAACACGCAATATTTATGAATTGAATCCCGGTGCAGCTCTCAAAATTAATTTCTTAATAAATAATAAAGCGAAACCGAATATATTGTTTAAACAATCAAAGCATTGTTAGAAAATTCATCAGAAAGTTTTACCGCATATAAAACACGCAATATTTATGAATGGAATTCCGGTGCAGGGCTGAAAATTAATTTCTTAATAAATAATAAAGCGAAACCGAATATATTGTTTCAACAATCAAAGCATTGTTAGAAAATTCATCAGAAAGGGTTACCGCATATAAAACACGCAATATTTATGAATTGAATTCCGGTGCAGGGCTGAAAATTAATTTCTTAATAAATAATAAAGCGAAACCGAATATATTGTTTCAATAATCAAAGCATTGTTAGAAAATTCATCAGAAAGAATTACCGCATATAAAACACGCAATATTTATGAACTGAATTCCGGTGCAGAGCTGAAAATTAATTTCTTAATCTTAATAAATAATAAAGCGAAACCGAATATATTGTTTCAACAATCAAAGCATTGTTAGAAAATTCATCAGAAAGAGTTAACTCATATAAAACACGCAATATTTATGAATTGAATTCCGGTGCAGGGCTGAAAATTAATTTCTTAATAAATAATAAAGCGAAACCGAATATATTGTTTCAACAATCAAAGCATTGTTAGAATATTCATCAGAAAGAGTTACCGCATATAAAACACGCAATATTTATGAATTGAATTCCGGTGCAGGGCTGAAAATTAATTTCTTAATAAATAATAAAGCGAAACCGAATATATTGTTTCAACAATCAAAGCATTGTTAGAATATTCATCAGAAAGAGTTACCGCATATAAAACACGCAATATTTATGAATTGAATTCCGGTGCAGGGCTGAAAATTAATTTCTTAATAAATAATAAAGCGAAACCGGATATATTGTTTCAACAATCAAAACATTGTTAGAAAATTAATCAGAAAGAGTTACCGCATATAAAACACGCAATATTTATGAACTGAATTCCAGTGCACCGCTGAAAATTAATTTCTTAATAAATAATAAAGCGAAACCGAATATATAGTTTCAACAATCAAAGCATTGTTAGAAAATACATCAGAAAGAGTTACCGCATATAAAACACGCAATATTTATGAATTGAATTCCGGTGCACAGCTGAAAATTAATTTATTAATAAATAATAAAGCGAAACCGAATATATTGTTTCAACAATCAAAGCATTGTTAGAAAATTCATCAGAAAGAGTTACCGCATATAAAACACGCAATATTTATGAATTGAATTCCGGTGCAGGGCAGAAAATTAATTTCTTAATAAATAATAAAGCGAAACCGAATATATTGTTTCAACAATCAAAGCATTGTTAGAAAATTCATCAGAAAGAGTTACCGCATATAAAACACGCAATATTTATGAATTGAATTCCGGTGCAGGGCAGAAAATTAATTTCTTAATAAATAATAAAGCGAAACCGAATATATTGTTTCAACAATCAAAGCATTGTTAGAAAATTCATCAGAAAGAGTTACCGATAATAAAACACGCAATATTTATGAATTGAATTCCGGTGCACCGCTGAAAATTAATTTCTTAATAAATAATAAAGCGAAACCGAATATATAGTTTCAACAATCAAAGCATTGTTAGAAAATTCATCAGAAAGAGTTACCGCATATAAAACACGCAAAATTTATGAATTGAATTCCGGTGCACAGCTGAAAATTAATTTATTAATAAATAATAAAGCGAAACCGAATATATTGTTTCAACAATCAAAGCATTGTTAGAAAATTCATCAGAAAGAGTTACCGCATATAAAACACGCAATATTTATGAATTGAATTCCGGTGCAGGGCAGAAAATTAATTTCTTAATAAATAATAAAGCGAAACCGAATATATTGTTTCAACAATCAAAGCATTGTTAGAAAATTCATCAGAAAGAATTACCGCATATAAAACACGCAATATTTATGAACTGAATTCCAGTGCAGAGCTGAAAATTAATTTCTTAATCTTAATAAATAATAAAGCGAAACCGAATGTATTGTTTCAACAATCAAAGCATTGTTAGAAAATTCATCAGAAAGATTTACCTCATATAAAACACGCTATATTTATGAATTGAATTCCGGTGCAGGGCTGAAAATTAATTTCTTAATAAATAATAAAGCGAAACCGAATATATTGCTTCAACAATCAAAGCATTGTTAGAATATTCATCAGAAAGAGTTACCGCATATAAAACACGCAATATTTATGAATTTGAATTCCGGTGCAGGGCTGAAAATTAATTTCTTAATAAATAATAAAGCTAAACCGAATATATTGTTTCAACAATCAAAGCATTGTTAGAAATTTCATCAGAAAGAGTTACCGCATATAAAACACGCAATATTTATGAATTGAATTCCGGTGCAGGGCTGAAAATTAATTTCTTAATAAATAATAAAGCGAAACCGAATATATTGTTTCAACAATCAAAGCATTGTTAGAAAATTCATCAGAAAGAGTTACCGCATATAAAACACGCAATATTTATGAATTGAATTCCGGTGCAGGGCTGAAAATTAATTTCTTAATAAATAATAAAGCGAAACCGAATATATTGTTTCAACAATCAAAACATTGTTAGAAAATTCATCAGAAAGAGTTACCGCATATAAAACACGCAATATTTATGAATTGAATTCCGGGGCAGGGCTGAAAATTAATTTCTTAATAAATAATAAAGCGAAACCGAATATATTGTTTCAACAACCGAAGCATTGTTAGAAAATTCACCAGAAAGAGTTACCGCATATAAAACACGCAATATTTATGAATTGAATTCCGGTACAGTTCTGAAAATTAATTTCTTAATAAATAATAAAGCGAAACCGAATATATTGTTTCAACAATCAAAGCATTGTTAGAAAATTCATCAGAAAGAGTTACCGCATATAAAACACGCAATATTTATGAATTGAATTATGGTGCAGGGCTGAAAATTAATTTCTTAATAAATAATAAAGCGAAACCGAAAATATTGTTTCAACAATCAAAGCATTGTTAGAAAATTCATCAGAAAGAGTTACTGCATATAAAACACGCAATATTTATGAATTGAATTCCGGTGCAGGGCTCAAAATTAATTTATTAGTAAATAATAAAGCGAAACAGAATATATTGTTTCAACAATAAAAGCATTGTTAGAAAATTCATCAGAAAGTTTTACCGCATATAAAACACGCAATATTTATGAATTGAATTCCGGTGCAGGTCTGAAAATTAATTTCTTAATAAATAATAAAGCGAAACCGAATATATTGTTTCAACAAACAAAGCATTGTTAGAAAATTCATCAGAAAGAGTTACCGCATATAAAACACGCAAAATTTATAAATTGAATTCCGGTGCAGGGCAGAAAAATAATTTCTTAATAAATAATAAAGCGAAACCGAATATATTGTTTCAATAATCAAAGCATTGTTAGAAAATTCATCAGAAAGAGTTACCGATAATAAAACACGCAATATTTATGAATTGAATTCCGGTGCACCGCTGAAAATTAATTTCTTAATAAATAATAAAGCGAAACCGAATATATTGTTTCAACAATCAAAGCATTGTTAGAAAATTCATCAGAAAGAGTTACCGCATATAAAACACGCAATATTTATGAACTGAATTCCGGTGCAGGGCTGAAAATTAATTTCTTAATAAATAATAAAGCGAAAACGAATATATTGTTTCAACAATCAAAGCATTGTTAGAAAATTCACCAGAAAGAGTTACCGCATATAAAACACGCAATATTTATGAATTGAATTCCGGTGCAGGGCTGAAAATTAATTTCTTAATAAATAATAAAGCGAAACCGAATATATTGTTTCAACAATCAAAGCATTGTTAGAAAATTCATCAGAAAGAGTTACCGCATATAAAACACGCAATATTTATGAATTGAATTCCGGTGCAGGGCTGAAAATTAATTTCTTAATAAATAATAAAGCGAAACCGGATATATTGTTTCAACAATCAAAACATTGTTAGAAAATTAATCAGAAAGAGTTACCGCATATAAAACACGCAATATTTATGAACTGAATTCCAGTGCACCGCTGAAAATTAATTTCTTAATAAATAATAAAGCGAAACCGAATATATAGTTTCAACAATCAAAGCATTGTTAGAAAATTCATCAGAAAGAGTTACCGCATATAAAACACGCAATATTTATGAATTGAATTCCGGTGCACAGCTGAAAATTAATTTATTAATAAATAATAAAGCGAAACCGAATATATTGTTTCAACAATCAAAGCATTGTTAGAAAATTCATCAGAAAGAGTTACCGCATATAAAACACGCAATATTTATGAATTGAATTCCGGTGCAGGGCAGAAAATTAATTTCTTAATAAATAATAAAGCGAAACCGAATATATTGTTTCAACAATCAAAGCATTGTTAGAAAATTCATCAGAAAGAGTTACCGCATATAAAACACGCAATATTTATGAATTGAATTCCGGTGCAGGGCAGAAAATTAATTTCTTAATAAATAATAAAGCGAAACCGAATATATTGTTTCAACAATCAAAGCATTGTTAGAAAATTCATCAGAAAGAGTTACCGATAATAAAACACGCAATATTTATGAATTGAATTCCGGTGCACCGCTGAAAATTAATTTCTTAATAAATAATAAAGCGAAACCGAATATATTGTTTCAACAATCAAAGCATTGTTAGAAAATTCATCAGAAAGAGTTACCGCATATAAAACACGCAATATTTATGAATTGAATTCCGGTGCAGGGCTGAAAATTAATTTCTTAATAAATAATAAAGCGAAACCGAATATATTGTTTCAACAATCAAAGCATTGTTAGAAAATTCACCAGAAAGAGTTACCGCATATAAAACACGCAATATTTATGAATTGAATTCCGGTGCAGGGCTGAAAATTAATTTCTTAATAAATAATAAAGCGAAACCGAATATATTGTTTCAACAATCAAAGCATTGTTAGAAATTTCATCAGAAAGAGTTACCGCATATAAAACACGCAATATTTATGAATTGAATTCCGGTGCAGGGCAGAAAATTAATTTCTTAATAAATAATAAAGCGAAACCGAATATATTGTTTCAACAATCAAAGCATTGTTAGAAAATTCATCAGAAAGAGTTACCGATAATAAAACACGCAATATTTATGAATTGAATTCCGGTGCACCGCTGAAAATTAATTTCTTAATAAATAATAAAGCGAAACCGAATATATTGTTTCAACAATCAAAGCATTGTTAGAAAATTCATCAGAAAGAGTTACCGCATATAAAACACGCAATATTTATGAATTGAATTCCGGTGCAGGGCTGAAAATTAATTTCTTAATAAATAATAAAGCGAAACCGAATATATTGTTTCAACAATCAAAGCATTGTTAGAAAATTCACCAGAAAGAGTTACCGCATATAAAACACGCAATATTTATGAATTGAATTCCGGTGCAGTTTTGAAAATTAATTTCTTAATAAATAATAAAGCGAAACCGAATATATTGTTTCAACAATCAAAGCATTGTTAGAAAATTCATCAGAAAGAGTTACCGCATATAAAACACGCAATATTTATGAATTGAATTCCGGTGCAGGGCTGAAAATGAATTTCTTAATAAATAATAAATCGAAACCGAATATATTGTTTCAACAATCAAAGCATTGTTAGAAAATTCATCAGAAAGAGTTACTGCACATAAAACACGCAATATTTATGAATTGAATTCCGGTGCAGGGCTGAAAATTAATTTCTTAATAAATAATAAAGCGAAACCGAATATATTGTTTCAACAATCAAAGCATTGTTAGAAAATTCATCAGAAAGAGTTACCTCATAGAAAACACGCAATATTTATGAATTGAATTCCGGTGCAGGGCTGAAAATTAATTTCTTAATCTTAATAAATAATAAAGCGAAACCGAATATATTGTTTCAACAATCAAAGCATTGTTAGAAAATTCATCAGAAAGAGTTACCGCATATAAAACACGCAATATTTATGAATTGAATTCCGGTGCAGGTCTGAAAATTAATTTCTTAATAAATAATAAAGCGAAACCGAATATATTGTTTCAACAATCAAAACATTGTTAGAAAATTCATCAGAAAGAATTACCGCATATAAAACACGCAATATTTATGAATTGAATCCCGGTGCAAAGCTCAAAATTAATTTCTTAATAAATAATAAAGCGAAACCGAATATATTGTTTCAACAATCAAAGCATTGTTAGAAAATTCATCAGAAAGAGTTACCGCATATAAAACACGAAATATTTATGAATTGAATTCCGGTGCAGGGCTGAAAATTAATTTCTTAATAAATAATAAAGCGAAACCGAATATATTGTTTCAACAATAAAAGCATTGTTAGAAAATTCATCAGAAAGAGTTACCGCATATAAAACACGCAATATTTATGAATTGAATTCCAGTGCACCGCTGAAAATTAATTTCTTAATAAATAATCAAGCGAAACAGAATATATTGTTTCAACAATCAAAGCATTGTTAGAAAATTCATCAGAAAGAGTTACCGCATATAAAACACGCAAAATTTATAAACTGAATTCCGGTGCAGGGCAGAAAATTAATTTCTTAATAAATAATAAAGCGAAACCGAATATATTGTTTCAACAATCAAAGCATTGTTAGAAAATTCATCAGAAAGTGTTACCGATAATAAAACACGCAATATTTATGATTGAATTCCGGTGCACCGCTGAAAATTAATTTCTTAATAAATAATAAAGCGAAACCGAATATATTGTTTCAACAATCAAAGCATTGTTAGAAAATTCATCAGAAAGAGTTACCGCATATAAAACACGCAATATTTATGAATTGAATTCCGGTGCAGGGCTGAAAATTAATTTCTTAATAAATAATAAAGCGAAACCGAATATATTGTTTCAACAATCAAAGCATTGTTAGAAAATTCACCAGAAAGAGTTACCGCATATAAAACACGCAATATTTATGAATTGAATTCCGGTACAGTTCTGAAAATTAATTTCTTAATAAATAATAAAGCGAAACCGAATATATTGTTTCAACAATCAAAGCATTGTTAGAAAATTCATCAGAAAGAGTTACCGCATATAAAACACGCAATATTTATGAATTGAATTATGGTGCAGGGCTGAAAATTAATTTCTTAATAAATAATAAAGCGAAACCGAATATATTGTTTCAACAATCAAAGCATTGTTAGAAAATTCATCAGAAAGAGTTACTGCATATAAAACACGCAATATTTATGAATTGAATTCCGGTGCAGGGCTCAAAATTAATTTATTAGTAAATAATAAAGCGAAACAGAATATATTGTTTCAACAATAAAAGCATTGTTAGAAAATTCATCAGAAAGAGTTACCGCATATAAAACACGCAATATTTATGAATTGAATTCCAGTGCACCGCTGAAAATTAATTTCTTAATAAATAATAAAGCGAAACCGAATATATTGTTTCAACAAACAAAGCATTGTTAGAAAATTCATCAGAAAGAGTTACCGCATATAAAACACGCAAAATTTATAAATTGAATTCCGGTGCAGGGCAGAAAAATAATTTCTTAATAAATAATAAAGCGAAACCGAATATATTGTTTCAACAATCAAAGCATTGTTAGAAAATTCATCAGAAAGAGTTACCGATAATAAAACACGCAATATTTATGAATTGAATTCCGGTGCACCGCTGAAAATTAATTTCTTAATAAATAATAAAGCGAAACCGAATATATTGTTTCAACAATCAAAGCATTGTTAGAAAATTCATCAGAAAGAGTTACCGCATATAAAACACGCAATATTTATGAACTGAATTCCGGTGCAGGGCTGAAAATTAATTTCTTAATAAATAATAAAGCGAAAACGAATATATTGTTTCAACAATCAAAGCATTGTTAGAAAATTCACCAGAAAGAGTTACCGCATATAAAACACGCAATATTTATGAATTGAATTCCGGTGCAGTTCTGAAAATTAATTTCTTAATAAATAATAAAGCGAAACCGAATATATTGTTTCAACAATCAAAGCATTGTTAGAAAATTCATCAGAAAGAATTACCGCCTATAAAACACGCAATATTTATGAACTGAATTCCGGTGCAGAGCTGAAAATTAATTTCTTAATCTTAATAAATAATAAAGCGAAACCGAATATATTGTTTCAACAATCAAAGCATTGTTAGAAAATTCATCAGAAAGAGTTAACTCATATAAAACACGCAATATTTATGAATTGAATTCCGGTGCAGGGCTGAAAATTAATTTCTTAATAAATAATAAAGCGAAACCGAATATATTGTTTCAACAATCAAAGCATTGTCAGAATATTCATCAGAAAGAGTTACCGCATATAAAACACGCAATATTTATGAATTGAATTCCGGTGCAGGGCTGAAAATTAATTTCTTAATAAATAATAAAGCGAAACCGAATATATTGTTTCAACAATCAAAGCATTGTTAGAAATTTCATCAGAAAGAGTTACCGCATATAAAACACGCAATATTTATGAATTAAATTCCGGTGCAGGGCTGAAAATTAATTTCTTAATAAATAATAAAGTGAAACCGAATATATTGTTTCAACAATCAAAGCATTGTTAGAAAATTCATCAGAAAGAGTTACCGCATATAAAACACGCAATATTTATGAATTGAATTCCGGTGCAGGGCTGAAAATTAATTTCTTAATAAATAATAAAGCGAAACCGGATATATTGTTTCAACAATCAAAACATTGTTAGAAAATTCATCAGAAAGAGTTATCGCATATAAAACACGCAATATTTATGAATTGAATCCCAGTGCAGGGCTCAAAATTAATTTCTTAATAAATAATAAATCGAAACCGAATATATTGTTTCAACAATCAAAGCATTGTTAGAAATTTCATCAGAAAGAGTTACCGCATATAAAACACGCAATATTTATGAATTGAATTCCGGTGCAGGGCTGAAAATTAATTTCTTAATAAATAATAAATTGAAACCGAATATATTGTTTCAACAATCAAAGCATTGTTAGAAAATTCATCAGAAAGAGTTACCGCATATAAAACACGCAATATTTATGAATTGAATTCCGGTGCAGTTTTGAAAATTAATTTCTTAATAAATAATAAAGCGAAACCGAATATATTGTTTCAACAATCAAAGCATTGTTAGAAAATTCATCAGAAAGAGTTACCGCATATAAAACACGCAATATTTATGAATTGAATTCCGGTGCAGGGCTGAAAATGAATTTCTTAATAAATAATAAATCGAAACCGAATATATTGTTTCAACAATCAAAGCATTGTTAGAAAATTCATCAGAAAGAGTTACTGCATATAAAACACGCAATATTTATGAATTGAATTCCGGTGCAGGGCTGAAAATTAATTTCTTAATAAATAATAAAGCGAAACCGAATATATTGTTTCAACAATCAAAGCATTGTTAGAAAATTCATCAGAAAGAGTTACCTCATAGAAAACACGCAATATTTATGAATTGAATTCCGGTGCAGGGCTGAAAATTAATTTCTTAATCTTAATAAATAATAAAGCGAAACCGAATATATTGTTTCAACAATCAAAGCATTGTTAGAAAATTCATCAGAAAGAGTTACCTCATAGAAAACACGCAATATTTATGAATTGAATTCCGGTGCAAGGCTGAAAATTAATTTCTTAATAAATAATAAAGTGAAACCGAATATATTGTTTCAACAATGAAAGCATTGTTAGAAAATTCATCAGAAAGAGTTACCGCATATAAAACACGCAATATTTATGAATTGAATTCCGGTGCAGGGCTGAAAATTAATTTCTTAATAAATAATAAAGCGAAACCGAATATATTGTTTCAACAATCAAAACATTGTTAGAAAATTCATCAGAAAGAATTACCGCATATAAAACACGCAATATTTATGAATTGAATCCCGGTGCAAAGCTCAAAATTAATTTCTTAATAAATAATAAAGCGAAACCGAATATATTGTTTCAACAATCAAAGCATTGTTAGAAATTTCATCAGAAAGAGTTACCGCATATAAAACACGAAATATTTATGAATTGAATTCCGGTGCAGGGCTGAAAATTAATTTCTTAATAAATAATAAAGCGAAACCGAATATATTGTTTCAACAATAAAAGCATTGTTAGAAAATTCATCAGAAAGAGTTACCGCATATAAAACACGCAATATTTATGAATTGAATTCCAGTGCACTGCTGAAAATTAATTTCTTAATAAATAATAAAGCGAAACCGAATATATTGTTTCAACAATCAAAGCATTGTTAGAAAATTCATCAGAAAGAGTTACCGCATATAAAACACGCAAAATTTATAAATTGAATTCCGGTGCAGGGCAGAAAATTAATTTCTTAATAAATAATAAACGAAACCGAATATATTGTTTCAACAATCAAAGCATTGTTAGAAAATTCATCAGAAAGAGTTACCGATAATAAAACACGCAATATTTATGAATTGAATTCCGGTGCACCGCTGAAAATTAATTTCTTAATAAATAATAAAGCGAAACCGAATATATTGTTTCAACAATCAAAGCATTGTTAGAAAATTCATCAGAAAGAGTTATCGCATATAAAACACGCAATATTTATGAATTGAATTCCGGTGCAGGGCTGAAAATTAATTTCTTAATAAATAATAAAGAGAAACCGAATATATTGTTTCAACAATCAAAGCATTGTTAGAAAATTCACCAGAAAGAGTTACCGCATATAAAACACTCAATATTTATGAATTGAATTCCGGTGCGGTTCTGAAAATTAATTTCTTAATAAATAATAAAGCGAAACCGAATATATTGTTTCAACAATCAAAGCATTGTTAGAAAATTCATCAGAAAGAGTTACCGCATATAAAACACGCAATATTTATGAATTGAATTATGGTGCAGGGCTGAAAATTAATTTCTTAATAAATAATAAAGCGAAACCGAATATATTGTTTCAACAATCAAAGCATTGTTAGAAAATTCATCAGAAAGAGTTACTGCATATAAAACACGCAATATTTATGAATTGAATTCCGGTGCAGGGCTCAAAATTAATTTATTAGTAAATAATAAAGCGAAACCGAATATATTGTTTCAACAATAAAAGCATTGTTAGAAAATTCATCAGAAAGAGTTACCGCATATAAAACACGCAATATTTATGAATTGAATTCCAGTGCACCGCTGAAAATTAATTTCTTAATAAATAATAAAGCGAAACCGAATATATTGTTTCAACAATCAAAGCATTGTTAGAAAATTCATCAGAAAGAGTTACCGCATATAAAACACGCAAAATTTATAAATTGAATTCCGGTGCAGGGCAGAAAAATAATTTCTTAATAAATAATAAAGCGAAACCGAATATATTGTTTCAACAATCAAAGCATTGTTAGAAAATTCATCAGAAAGAGTTACCGATAATAAAACACGCAATATTTATGAATTGAATTCCGGTGCACCGCTGAAAATTAATTTCTTAATAAATAATAAAGCGAAACCGAATATATTGTTTCAACAATCAAAGCATTGTTAGAAAACTCATCAGAAAGAGTTACCTCATAGAAAACACGCAATATTTATGAATTGAATTCCGGTGCAAGGCTGAAAATTAATTTCTTAATAAATAATAAAGTGAAACCGAATATATTGTTTCAACAATGAAAGCATTGTTAGAAAATTCATCAGAAAGAGTTACCGCATATAAAACACGCAATATTTATGAATTGAATTCCGGTGCAGGGCTGAAAATTAATTTCTTAATAAATAATAAAGCGAAACCGAATATATTGTTTCAACAATCAAAACATTGTTAGAAAATTCATCAGAAAGAATTACCGCATATAAAACACGCAATATTTATGAATTGAATCCCGGTGCAAAGCTCAAAATTAATTTCTTAATAAATAATAAAGCGAAACCGAATATATTGTTTCAACAATCAAAGCATTGTTAGAAATTTCATCAGAAAGAGTTACCGCATATAAAACACGAAATATTTATGAATTGAATTCCGGTGCAGGGCTGAAAATTAATTTCTTAATAAATAATAAAGCGAAACCGAATATATTGTTTCAACAATAAAAGCATTGTTAGAAAATTCATCAGAAAGAGTTACCGCATATAAAACACGCAATATTTATGAATTGAATTCCACTGCACTGCTGAAAATTAATTTCTTAATAAATAATAAAGCGAAACCGAATATATTGTTTCAACAATCAAAGCATTGTTAGAAAATTCATCAGAAAGAGTTACCGCATATAAAACACGCAAAATTTATAAATTGAATTCCGGTGCAGGGCAGAAAATTAATTTCTTAATAAATAATAAACGAAACCGAATATATTGTTTCAACAATCAAAGCATTGTTAGAAAATTCATCAGAAAGAGTTACCGATAATAAAACACGCAATATTTATGAATTGAATTCCGGTGCACCGCTGAAAATTAATTTCTTAATAAATAATAAAGCGAAACCGAATATATTGTTTCAACAATCAAAGCATTGTTAGAAAATTCATCAGAAAGAGTTACCGCATATAAAACACGCAATATTTATGAATTGAATTCCGGTGCAGGGCTGAAAATTAATTTCTTAATAAATAATAAAGCGAAACCGAATATATTGTTTCAACAAACAAAGCATTGTTAGAAAATTCACCAGAAAGAGTTACCGCATATAAAACACGCAATATTTATGAATTGAATTCCGGTGCAGTTCTGAAAATTAATTTCTTAATAAATAATAAAGCGAAACCGAATATATTGTTTCAACAATCAAAGCATTGTTAGAAAATTCATCAGAAAGAGTTACCGCATATAAAACACGCAATATTTATGAATTGAATTATGGTGCAGGGCTGAAAATTAATTTCTTAATAAATAATAAAGTGAAACCGAATATATTGTTTCAACAATCAAAGCATTGTTAGAAAATTCATCAGAAAGAGTTACTGCATATAAAACACGCAATATTTATGAATTGAATTCCGGTGCAGGGCTCAAAATTAATTTCTTAATAAATAATAAAGCGAAACCGAATATATTGTTTCAACAATCAAAGCATTGTTAGAAAATTTATCAGAAAGAGTTACCGCATATAAAACACGCAATATTTATGAATTGAATTCCAGTGCACCGCTGAAAATTAATTTCTTAATAAATAATAAAGCGAAACCGAATATATTGTTTCAACAATCAAAGCATTGTTAGAAAATTCATCAGAAAGAGTTACCGCATATAAAACACGCAAAATTTATAAATTGAATTCCGGTGCAGGGCAGAAAAATAATTTCTTAATAAATAATAAAGCGAAACCGAATATATTGTTTCAACAATCAAAGCATTGTTAGAAAATTCATCAGAAAGAGTTACCGATAATAAAACACGCAATATTTATGAATTGAATTCCGGTGCACCGCTGAAAATTAATTTCTTAATAAATAATAAAGCGAAACCGAATATATTGTTTCAACAATCAAAGCATTGTTAGAAAATTCATCAGAAAGAGTTACCGCATATAAAACACGCAATATTTATGAATTGAATTCCGGTGCAGGGCTGAAAATTAATTTCTTAATAAATAATAAAGCGAAACCGAATATATTGTTTCAACAATCAAAGCATTGTTAGAAAATTCACCAGAAAGAGTTACCGCATATAAAACACGCAATATTTATGAATTGAATTCCGGTGCCGCATATAAAACACGCAATATTTATGAATTGAATTCCGGTGCAGGGCTGAAAATTAATTTCTTAATAAATAATAAAGCGAAACCGAATATATTGTTTCAACAATCAAAGCATTGTTAGAAAATTCATCAGAAAGAGTTACCGCATATAAAACACGCAATATTTATGAATTGAATTCCGGTGCAGGGCTGAAAATTAATTTCTTAATAAATAATAAAGTGAAACCGAATATATTGTTTCAACAATCAAAGCATTGTTAGAAAATTCATCAGAAAGAGTTACCGCATATAAAACACGCAATATTTATGAACTGAATTCCGGTGCAGGGCTCAGAATTAATTTCTTAGTAAATAATAAAGCGAAACCGAATATATTGTTTAAACAATCAAAGCATTGTTAGAAAATTCATCAGAAAGAGTTACTGCATATAAAAAACGCAATATTTATGAATTGAATTCCGGTGCACCGCTGAAAATTAATTTCTTAATAAATAATAAAGCGAAACCGAATATATTGTTTCAGCAATCAAAGCATTGTTAGAAAATTCATCAGAAAGAGTTACCGCATATAAAACACGCAATATTTATGAATTGAATTCCGGTGCAGGGCTGAAAATTAATTTCTTAATAAATAATAAAGCGAAACCGAATATATTGTTTCAACAATCAAAGTATTTTTAGAAAATTCATCAGAAAGAGTTACCGCATATAAAACACGCAATATTTATGAATTGAATTCCGGTGCAGGGCTGAAAATTAATTTCTTAATAAATAATAAAGCGAAACCGAATATATTGTTTCAAGAATCAAAGCATTGTTAGAAAATTCATCAGAAAGAGTTACCGCATATAAAACACGCAATATTTATGAATTGAATTCCGGTGCATGCCTCAAAATTAATTTATTAATAAATAATAAAGCGAAACCGAATATATTGTTTCAACAATCAAAGCATTGTTAGAAAATTCATCAGAAAGAGTTACCGCATATAAAACACGCAATATTTATGAATTGAATTCCGGTGCAGGGCTGAAAATTAATTTCTTAATAAATAATAAAGCGAAACCGAATATATTGTTTCAACAATCAAAGCATTGTTAGAATATTCATCAGAAAGAGTTACCGCATATAAAACACGCAATATTTATGAAATGAATTCCGGTGCATGGCTCAAAATTAATTTATTAATAAATAATAAAGCGAAACCGAATATATTGTTTCAACAATCAAAGCATTGTTAGAAAATTTATCAGAAAGAGTTACCGCATATAAAACACGCAATATTTATGAATTGAATCCCGGTGCAGGGCTCAAAATTAATTTCTTAATAAATAATAAAGCGAAACCGAGTATATTGTTTCAACAATCAAAGCATTGTTAGAATATTCATCAGAAAGAGTTACCGCATATAAAACACGCAATATTTATGAATTGAATTCCGGTGCAGGGCTGAAAATTAATTTCTTAATAAATAATAAAGCGAAACCGAATATATTGTTTCAACAATCAAAGCATTGTTAGAAAATTCATCAGAAAGAGTTACCGCATATAAAACACGCAATATTTATGAACTGAATTCCGGTGCAGGGCTCAAAATAAATTTCTTAATAAATAATAAAGCGAAACCGAATATATTGTTTCAACAATCAAAGCATTGTTAGAAAATTCATCAGAAAGAGTTACCTCATATAAAACACGCAATATTTATGAATTGAATTCCGGTGCAGGGCTGAAAATTAATTTCTTAGTAAATAATAAAGCGAAACCGAATATATTGTTTCAACAATCAAAGCATTGTTAGAATATTCACCAGAAAGAGTTACCGCATATAAAACACGCAATATTTATGAATTGAATTCCGGTGCAGGGCTGAAAATTAATTTCTTAATAAATAATAAAGCGAAACCGAATATATTGTTTCAACAATCAAAGCATTGTTAGAATATTCACCAGAAAGAGTTACCGCATATAAAACACGCAATATTTATGAATTGAATTCCGGGGCAGGGCTGAAAATTAATTTCTTAATAAATAATAAAGTGAAACCCAATATATTGTTTCAACAATCAAAGCATTGTTAGAAAATTCATCAGAAAGAATTACCGCATATAAAACACGCAATATTTATGAATTGAATTCCGGGGCAGGGCTGAAAATTACTTTCTTAATAAATAATAAAGCGAAACCGAATATATTGTTTCAACAATCAAAGCATTGTTAGAAAATTCATCAGAAAGAGTTACCGCATATAAAACACGCAATATTTATGAACTGAATTCCGGTGCAGGGCTCAAAATAAATTTCTTAGTAAATAATAAAGCGAAACCGAATATATTGTTTAAACAATCAAAGCATTGTTAGAAAATTCATCAGAAAGAGTTACTGCATATAAAACACGCAATATTTATGAATTGAATTCCGGTGCAGGGCTGAAAATTAATTTCTTAATAAATAATAAAGCGAAACCGAATATATTGTTTCAACAATCAAAGCATTGTTAGAAAATTCATCAGAAAGAGTTACCACATATAAAACACGCAATATTTATAAATTGAATTCCGGGGCAGGGCTGAAAATTAATTTCTTAATAAATAATAAAGTGAAACCGAATATATTGTTTCAACAATCAAAGCATTGTTAGAAAATTCATCAGAAAGAGTTACCGCATGTAAAACACGCAATATTTATGAATTGAATTCCGGTGCAGGGCTGAAAATTAATTTCTTAATAAATAATAAAGCGAAACCGAATATATTGTTTCAACAATCAAAGCATTGTTAGAAAATTCATCAGAAAGAGTTACCGCATATAAAACACGCAATATTTATGAATTGAATTCCGGTGCAGGGCTGAAAATTAATTTCTTAATAAATAATAAAGCGAAACCGAATATATTGTTTCAACAATCAAAGCATTGTTAGAAATTTCATCAGAAAGAGTTACCGCATATAAAACACGCAATATTTATGAATTGAATTCCGGTGCAGGGCTGAAAATTAATTTCTTAATAAATAATAAAGCGAAACCGAATATATTGTTTCAACAATCAAAGCATTGTTAGAAAATTCATCAGAAAGAGTTACCGCATATAAAACACGCAATATTTATGAATTGAATTCCGGTGCAGGGCTGAAAGTTAATTTCTTAATAAATAATAAAGCGAAACCAAATATATTGTTTCAACAATCAAAGCATTGTTAGAAATTTCATCAGAAAGAGTTACCGCATATAAAACACGCAATATTTATGAATTGAATTCCGGTGCAGGGCTGAAAATTAATTTCTTAATAAATAATAAAGCGAAACCGAATATATTGTTTCAACAATCAAAGCATTGTTAGAAAATTCATCAGAAAGAGTTACCGCATATAAAACACGCAATATTTATGAATTGAATTCCGGTGCAGGGCTGAAAATTAATTTCTTAATAAATAATAAAGTGAAACCGAATATATTGTTTCAACAATCAAAGCATTGTTAGAAAATTCATCAGAAAGAGTTACCGCATATAAAACACGCAATATTTATGAATTGAATTCCGGTGCAGGACTGAAAATTAATTTCTTAATAAATAATAAAGCGAAACCGTATATATTGTTTCAACAATCAAAGCATTGTTAGAAATTTCATCAGAAAGAGTTACCGCATATAAAACACGCAATATTTATGAATTGAATTCCGGTGCAGGGCTGAAAATTAATTTCTTAATAAATAATAAAGCGAAACCGAATATATTGTTTCAACAATCAAAGCATTGTTAGAAAATTCATCAGAAAGAGTTACCGCATATAAAACACGCAATATTTATGAATTGAATTCCGGTGCAGGGCTGAAAATTAATTTCTTAATAAATAATAAAGCGAAACCGAAAATATAATGTTTCAACAATCAAAGCATTGTTAGAAAATTCATCAGAAAGAGTTACCGCATATAAAACACGCAATATTTATGAATATAATTCCGGTGCAGGGCTGAAAATGAATTTCTTAATAAATAATAAAGCGAAACTGAATATATTGTTTCAACAATCAAAACATTGTTAGAAAATTCATCAGAAAGAGTTACCGCATATAAAACACGCAATATTTATGAATTGAATTCCGGGGCAGGGCTGAAAATTACTTTCTTAATAAATAATAAAGCGAAACCGAATATATTGTTTCAACAATCAAAGCATTGTTAGAAAATTCATCAGAAAGAGTTACCGCATATAAAACACGCAATATTTATGAACTGAATTCCGGTGCAGGGCTCAAAATAAATTTCTTAGTAAATAATAAAGCGAAACCGAATATATTGTTTAAACAATCAAAGCATTGTTAGAAAATTCATCAGAAAGAGTTACTGCATATAAAACACGCAATATTTATGAATTGGATTCCGGTGCAGGGCTGAAAATTAATTTCTTAATAAATAATAAAGCGAAACCGAATATATTGTTTCAACAATCAAAGCATTGTTAGAAAATTCATCAGAAAGAGTTACCGCATATAAAACACGCAATATTTATAAATTGAATTCCGGGGCAGGGCTGAAAATTAATTTCTTAATAAATAATAAAGTGAAACCGAATATATTGTTTCAACAATCAAAGCATTGTTAGAAAATTCATCAGAAAGAGTTACCGCATGTAAAACACGCAATATTTATGAATTGAATTCCGGTGCAGGGCTGAAAATTAATTTCTTAATAAATAATAAAGCGAAACCGAATATATTGTTTCAACAATCAAAGCATTGTTAGAAAATTCATCAGAAAGAGTTACCGCATATAAAACACGCAATATTTATGAATATAATTCCGGTGCAGGGCTGAAAATTAATTTCTTAATAAATAATAAAGCGAAACCGAATATATTGTTTCAACAATCAAAGCATTGTTAGAAATTTCATCAGAAAGAGTTACCGCATATAAAACACGCAATATTTATGAATTGAATTCCGGTGCAGGGCTGAAAATTAATTTCTTAATAAATAATAAAGCGAAACCGAATATATTGTTTCAACAATCAAAGCATTGTTAGAAAATTCATCAGAAAGAGTTACCGCATATAAAACACGCAATATTTATGAATTGAATTCCGGTGCAGGGCTGAAAGTTAATTTCTTAATAAATAATAAAGCGAAACCGAATATATTGTTTCAACAATCAAAGCATTGTTAGAAATTTCATCAGAAAGAGTTACCGCATATAAAACACGCAATATTTATGAATTGAATTCCGGTGCAGGGCTGAAAATTAATTTCTTAATAAATAATAAAGCGAAACCGAATATATTGTTTCAACAATCAAAGCATTGTTAGAAAATTCATCAGAAAGAGTTACCGCATATAAAACACGCAATATTTATGAATTGAATTCCGGTGCAGGGCTGAAAATTAATTTCTTAATAAATAATAAAGTGAAACCGAATATATTGTTTCAACAATCAAAGCATTGTTAGAAAATTCATCAGAAAGAGTTACCGCATATAAAACACGCAATATTTATGAACTGAATTCCGGTGCAGGGCTCAGAATTAATTTCTTAGTAAATAATAAAGCGAAACCGAATATATTGTTTAAACAATCAAAGCATTGTTAGAAAATTCATCAGAAAGAGTTACTGCATATAAAAAACGCAATATTTATGAATTGAATTCCGGTGCACCGCTGAAAATTAATTTCTTAATAAATAATAAAGCGAAACCGAATATATTGTTTCAGCAATCAAAGCATTGTTAGAAAATTCATCAGAAAGAGTTACCGCATATAAAACACGCAATATTTATGAATTGAATTCCGGTGCAGGGCTGAAAATTAATTTCTTAATAAATAATAAAGCGAAACCGAATATATTGTTTCAACAATCAAAGTATTTTTAGAAAATTCATCAGAAAGAGTTACCGCATATAAAACACGCAATATTTATGAATTGAATTCCGGTGCAGGGCTGAAAATTAATTTCTTAATAAATAATAAAGCGAAACCGAATATATTGTTTCAACAATCAAAGCATTGTTAGAAAATTCATCAGAAAGAGTTACCGCATATAAAACACGCAATATTTATGAATTGAATTCCGGTGCAGGGCTCAAAATTAATTTATTAATAAATAATAAAGCGAAACCGAATATGTTGTTTCAACAATCAAAGCATTGTTAGAAAATTCATCAGAAATAGTTACCGCATATAAAACACGCAATATTTATGAATTGAATTCCGGTGCATGCCTCAAAATTAATTTATTAATAAATAATAAAGCGAAACCGAATATATTGTTTCAACAATCAAAGCATTGTTAGAAAATTCATCAGAAAGAGTTACCGCATATAAAACACGCAATACTTATGAATTGAATTCCGGTGCAGGGCTGAAAATTAATTTCTTAATAAATAATAAAGCGAAACCGAATATATTGTTTCAACAATCAAAGCATTGTTAGAATATTCATCAGAAAGAGTTACCGCATATAAAACACGCAATATTTATGAAATGAATTCCGGTGCATGGCTCAAAATTAATTTATTAATAAATAATAAAGCGAAACCGAATATATTGTTTCAACAATCAAAGCATTGTTAGAAAATTCATCAGAAAGAGTTACCGCATATAAAACACGCAATACTTATGAATTGAATTCCGGTGCAGGGCTGAAAATTAATTTCTTAATAAATAATAAAGCGAAACCGAAAATATTGTTTCAACAATCAAAGCATTTTTAGAAAATTCATCAGAAAGAGTTACCGCATATAAAACACGCAATACTTATGAATTGAATTCCGGTGCAGGGCTGAAAATTAATTTCTTAATAAATAATAAAGCGAAACCGAATATATTGTTTCAACAATCAAAGCATTGTTAGAATATTCATCAGAAAGAGTTACCGCATATAAAACACGCAATATTTATGAATTGAATTCCGGTGCAGGGCTCAAAATTAATTTATTAATAAATAATAAAGCGAAACCGAATATGTTGTTTCAACAATCAAAGCATTGTTAGAAAATTCATCAGAAAGAGTTACCGCATAAAAAACACGCAATATTTATGAATTGAATTCCGGTGCAGGGCTGAAAATTAATTTCTTAATAAATAATAAAGCGAAACCGAATATATTGTTTCAACAATCAAAGTATTTTTAGAAAATTCATCAGAAAGAGTTACCGCATATAAAACACGCAATATTTATGAATTGAATTCCGGTGCAGGGCTGAAAATTAATTTCTTAATAAATAATAAAGCGAAACCGAATATATTGTTTCAACAATCAAAGCATTGTTAGAAAATTCATCAGAAAGAGTTACCGCATATAAAACACGCAATATTTATGAATTGAATTCCGGTGCAGGGCTCAAAATTAATTTATTAATAAATAATAAAGCGAAACCGAATATGTTGTTTCAACAATCAAAGCATTGTTAGAAAATTCATCAGAAATAGTTACCGCATATAAAACACGCAATATTTATGAATTGAATTCCGGTGCATGCCTCAAAATTAATTTATTAATAAATAATAAAGCGAAACCGAATATATTGTTTCAACAATCAAAGCATTGTTAGAAAATTCATCAGAAAGAGTTACCGCATATAAAACACGCAATACTTATGAATTGAATTCCGGTGCAGGGCTGAAAATTAATTTCTTAATAAATAATAAAGCGAAACCGAATATATTGTTTCAACAATCAAAGCATTGTTAGAATATTCATCAGAAAGAGTTACCGCATATAAAACACGCAATATTTATGAAATGAATTCCGGTGCATGGCTCAAAATTAATTTATTAATAAATAATAAAGCGAAACCGAATATATTGTTTCAACAATCAAAGCATTGTTAGAAAATTCATCAGAAAGAGTTACCGCATATAAAACACGCAATACTTATGAATTGAATTCCGGTGCAGGGCTGAAAATTAATTTCTTAATAAATAATAAAGCGAAACCGAAAATATTGTTTCAACAATCAAAGCATTTTTAGAAAATTCATCAGAAAGAGTTACCGCATATAAAACACGCAATACTTATGAATTGAATTCCGGTGCAGGGCTGAAAATTAATTTCTTAATAAATAATAAAGCGAAACCGAAAATATTGTTTCAACAATCAAAGCATTGTTAGAAAATTTATCAGAAAGAGTTACCGCATATAAAACACCCAATATTTATGAATTGAATCCCGGTGCAGGGCTCAAAATTAATTTCTTAATAAATAATAAAGCGAAACCGAATATATTGTTTCAACAATCAAACCATTGTTAGACAATTCATCAGAAAGAGTTACCGCATATAAAACACGCAATATTTATGAAATGAATTCCGGGGCAGGGCTGAAAATTACTTTCTTAATAAATAATAAAGCGAAACCGAATATATTGTTTCAACAATCAAAGCATTGTTAGAAAATTCATCAGAAAGAGTTACCGCATATAAAACACGCAATACTTATGAATTGAATTCCGGTGCAGGAATGAAAATTAATTTCTTAATAAATAATAAATCGAAACCGAATATATTGTTTCAACTATCAAAGCATTGTTAGAAAATTCATCAGAAAGAGTTACCGCATATAAAAGACGCAATATTTATGAATTGAATTCCGGGGCAGGGCTGAAAATTAATTTCTTATTAAATAATAAAGTGAAACCGAATATATTGTTTCAACAATCAAAGCATTGTTAGAAAATTCATCAGAAAGAGTTACCTCATATAAAACACGCAATATTTATGAATTGAATTCCGGTGCAGGGCTGAAAATTAATTTCTTAGTAAATAATAAAGCGAAACCGAATATATTGTTTCAACAATCAAAGCATTGTTAGAATATTCACCAGAAAGAGTTACCGCATATAAAACACGCAATATTTATGAATTGAATTCCGGTGCAGGGCTGAAAATTAATTTCTTAATAAATAATAAAGCGAAACCGAATATATTGTTTCAACAATCAAAGCATTGTTAGAATATTCACCAGAAAGAGTTACCGCATATAAAACACGCAATATTTATGAATTGAATTCCGGGGCAGGGCTGAAAATTAATTTCTTAATAAATAATAAAGTGAAACCCAATATATTGTTTCAACAATCAAAGCATTGTTAGAAAATTCATCAGAAAGAATTACCGCATATAAAACACGCAATATTTATGAATTGAATTCCGGGGCAGGGCTGAAAATTACTTTCTTAATAAATAATAAAGCGAAACCGAATATATTGTTTCAACAATCAAAGCATTGTTAGAAAATTCATCAGAAAGAGTTACCGCATATAAAACACGCAATATTTATGAACTGAATTCCGGTGCAGGGCTCAAAATAAATTTCTTAGTAAATAATAAAGCGAAACCGAATATATTGTTTAAACAATCAAAGCATTGTTAGAAAATTCATCAGAAAGAGTTACTGCATATAAAACACGCAATATTTATGAATTGAATTCCGGTGCAGGGCTGAAAATTAATTTCTTAATAAATAATAAAGCGAAACCGAATATATTGTTTCAACAATCAAAGCATTGTTAGAAAATTCATCAGAAAGAGTTACCGCATATAAAACACGCAATATTTATAAATTGAATTCCGGGGCAGGGCTGAAAATTAATTTCTTAATAAATAATAAAGTGAAACCGAATATATTGTTTCAACAATCAAAGCATTGTTAGAAAATTCATCAGAAAGAGTTACCGCATGTAAAACACGCAATATTTATGAATTGAATTCCGGTGCAGGGCTGAAAATTAATTTCTTAATAAATAATAAAGCGAAACCGAATATATTGTTTCAACAATCAAAGCATTGTTAGAAAATTCATCAGAAAGAGTTACCGCATATAAAACACGCAATATTTATGAATATAATTCCGGTGCAGGGCTGAAAATTAATTTCTTAATAAATAATAAAGCGAAACCGAATATATTGTTTCAACAATCAAAGCATTGTTAGAAATTTCATCAGAAAGAGTTACCGCATATAAAACACGCAATATTTATGAATTGAATTCCGGTGCAGGGCTGAAAATTAATTTCTTAATAAATAATAAAGCGAAACCGAATATATTGTTTCAACAATCAAAGCATTGTTAGAAAATTCATCAGAAAGAGTTACCGCATATAAAACACGCAATATTTATGAATTGAATTCCGGTGCAGGGCTGAAAGTTAATTTCTTAATAAATAATAAAGCGAAACCGAATATATTGTTTCAACAATCAAAGCATTGTTAGAAATTTCATCAGAAAGAGTTACCGCATATAAAACACGCAATATTTATGAATTGAATTCCGGTGCAGGGCTGAAAATTAATTTCTTAATAAATAATAAAGCGAAACCGAATATATTGTTTCAACAATCAAAGCATTGTTAGAAAATTCATCAGAAAGAGTTACCGCATATAAAACACGCAATATTTATGAATTGAATTCCGGTGCAGGGCTGAAAATTAATTTCTTAATAAATAATAAAGTGAAACCGAATATATTGTTTCAACAATCAAAGCATTGTTAGAAAATTCATCAGAAAGAGTTACCGCATATAAAACACGCAATATTTATGAACTGAATTCCGGTGCAGGGCTCAGAATTAATTTCTTAGTAAATAATAAAGCGAAACCGAATATATTGTTTAAACAATCAAAGCATTGTTAGAAAATTCATCAGAAAGAGTTACTGCATATAAAAAACGCAATATTTATGAATTGAATTCCGGTGCACCGCTGAAAATTAATTTCTTAATAAATAATAAAGCGAAACCGAATATATTTTTTCAGCAATCAAAGCATTGTTAGAAAATTCATCAGAAAGAGTTACCGCATATAAAACACGCAATATTTATGAATTGAATTCCGGTGCAGGGCTGAAAATTAATTTCTTAATAAATAATAAAGCGAAACCGAATATATTGTTTCAACAATCAAAGTATTTTTAGAAAATTCATCAGAAAGAGTTACCGCATATAAAACACGCAATATTTATGAATTGAATTCCGGTGCAGGGCTGAAAATTAATTTCTTAATAAATAATAAAGCGAAACCGAATATATTGTTTCAACAATCAAAGCATTGTTAGAAAATTCATCAGAAAGAGTTACCGCATATAAAACACGCAATATTTATGAATTGAATTCCGGTGCAGGGCTCAAAATTAATTTATTAATAAATAATAAAGCGAAACCGAATATGTTGTTTCAACAATCAAAGCATTGTTAGAAAATTCATCAGAAATAGTTACCGCATATAAAACACGCAATATTTATGAATTGAATTCCGGTGCATGCCTCAAAATTAATTTATTAATAAATAATAAAGCGAAACCGAATATATTGTTTCAACAATCAAAGCATTGTTAGAAAATTCATCAGAAAGAGTTACCGCATATAAAACACGCAATATTTATGAAGTGAATTCCGGTGCAGGGCTGAAAATTAATTTCTTAATAAATAATAAAGCGAAACCGAATATAT
Organism: Maratus speciosus; assembly: GCA_963932465.1. Lineage (NCBI taxonomy): Eukaryota > Metazoa > Arthropoda > Arachnida > Araneae > Salticidae > Maratus > Maratus speciosus. The sequence goes on along the minus strand of CAWVRF010001532.1, from coordinate 1,069,877 downwards.
TGTTTCAACAATCAAAGCATTGTTAGAATATTCATCAGAAAGAGTTACCGCATATAAAACACGCAATATTTATGAAAGGAATTCCGGTGCATGGCTCAAAATTAATTTATTAATAAATAATAAAGCGAAACCGAATATATTGTTTCAACAATCAAAGCATTGTTAGAAAATTTATCAGAAAGAGTTAATGCATATAAAACACGCAATATTTATGAATTGAATCCCGGTGCAGGGCTCAAAATTAATTTCTTAATAAATAATAAAGCGAAACCGAGTATATTGTTTCAACAATCAAAGCATTGTTAGAATATTCATCAGAAAGAGTTACCGCATATAAAACACGCAATATTTATGAATTGAATTCCGGTGCAGGGCTGAAAATTAATTTCTTAATAAATAATAAAGCGAAACCGAATATATTGTTTCAACAATCAAAGCATTGTTAGAAAATTCATCAGAAAGAGTTACCGCATATAAAACACGCAATATTTATGAACTGAATTCCGGTGCAGGGCTCAAAATAAATTTCTTAATAAATAATAAAGCGAAACCGAATATATTGTTTCAACAATCAAAGCATTGTTAGAAATTTCATCAGAAAGAGTTACCTCATATAAAACACGCAATATTTATGAATTGAATTCCGGTGCAGGGCTGAAAATTAATTTCTTAGTAAATAATAAAGCGAAACCGAATATATTGTTTCAACAATCAAAGCATTGTTAGAATATTCACCAGAAAGAGTTACCGCATATAAAACACGCAATATTTATGAATTGAATTCCGGTGCAGGGCTGAAAATTAATTTCTTAATAAATAATAAAGCGAAACCGAATATATTGTTTCAACAATCAAAGCATTGTTAGAATATTCACCAGAAAGAGTTACCGCATATAAAACACGCAATATTTATGAATTGAATTCCGGGGCAGGGCTGAAAATTAATTTCTTAATAAATAATAAAGTGAAACCCAATATATTGTTTCAACAATCAAAGCATTGTTAGAAAATTCATCAGAAAGAATTACCGCATATAAAACACGCAATATTTATTAACTGATTTCCGGTGCAGGGCTCAAAATTAATTTCTTAGTAAATAATAAAGCGAAACCGAATATATTGTTTAAACAATCAAAGCATTGTTAGAAAATTCATCAGAAAGACTTACCGCATATAAAACACGCAATATTTATGAATATAATTCCGGTGCAGGGCTGAAAATTAATTTCTTAATAAATAATAAAGCGAAACCGAATATATTGTTTCAACAATCAAAGCATTGTTAGAAAATTCATCAGAAAGAGTTACCTCATATAAAACTTGCAATATTTATGAAGTGAATTCCGGTGCAGGGCTGAAAATTAATTTCTTAATAAATAATAAAGCGAAACCGAATATATTGTTTCAACAATCAAAGCATTGTTAGAATATTCATCAGAAAGAGTTACCGCATATAAAACACGCAATATTTATGAAAGGAATTCCGGTGCATGGCTCAAAATTAATTTATTAATAAATAATAAAGCGAAACCGAATATATTGTTTCAACAATCAAAGCATTGTTAGAAAATTTATCAGAAAGAGTTAATGCATATAAAACACGCAATATTTATGAATTGAATCCCGGTGCAGGGCTCAAAATTAATTTCTTAATAAATAATAAAGCGAAACCGAGTATATTGTTTCAACAATCAAAGCATTGTTAGAATATTCATCAGAAAGAGTTACCGCATATAAAACACGCAATATTTATGAATTGAATTCCGGTGCAGGGCTGAAAATTAATTTCTTAATAAATAATAAAGCGAAACCGAATATATTGTTTCAACAATCAAAGCATTGTTAGAAAATTCATCAGAAAGAGTTACCGCATATAAAACACGCAATATTTATGAACTGAATTCCGGTGCAGGGCTCAAAATAAATTTCTTAAAAAATAATAAAGCGAAACCGAATATATTGTTTCAACAATCAAAGCATTGTTAGAAATTTCATCAGAAAGAGTTACCTCATATAAAACACGCAATATTTATGAATTGAATTCCGGTGCAGGGCTGAAAATTAATTTCTTAGTAAATAATAAAGCGAAACCGAATATATTGTTTCAACAATCAAAGCATTGTTAGAATATTCACCAGAAAGAGTTACCGCATATAAAACACGCAATATTTATGAATTGAATTCCGGTGCAGGGCTGAAAATTAATTTCTTAATAAATAATAAAGCGAAACCGAATATATTGTTTCAACAATCAAAGCATTGTTAGAATATTCACCAGAAAGAGTTACCGCATATAAAACACGCAATATTTATGAATTGAATTCCGGGGCAGGGCTGAAAATTAATTTCTTAATAAATAATAAAGTGAAACCCAATATATTGTTTCAACAATCAAAGCATTGTTAGAAAATTCATCAGAAAGAATTACCGCATATAAAACACGCAATATTTATTAACTGATTTCCGGTGCAGGGCTCAAAATTAATTTCTTAGTAAATAATAAAGCGAAACCGAATATATTGTTTAAACAATCAAAGCATTGTTAGAAAATTCATCAGAAAGACTTACCGCATATAAAACACGCAATATTTATGAATATAATTCCGGTGCAGGGCTGAAAATTAATTTCTTAATAAATAATAAAGCGAAACCGAATATATTGTTTCAACAATCAAAGCATTGTTAGAAAATTCATCAGAAAGAGTTACCTCATATAAAACTTGCAATATTTATGAATTGAATTCCGGTGCATGCCTCAAAATTAATTTATTAATAAATAATAAAGCGAAACCGAATATATTGTTTCAACAATCAAAGCATTGTTAGAAAATTCATCAGAAAGAGTTACCGCATATAAAACACGCAATATTTATGAATTGAATCCCGGTGCAGGGCTCAAAATTAATTTCTTAATAAATAATAAAGCGAAACGGAATATATTGTTTCAACAATCAAAGCATTGTTAGAAAATTCATCAGAAAGAGTTACCGCATATAAAACACGCAATATTTATGAATTGAATTCCGGTGCAGGGCTGAAAATTAATTTCTTAATAAATAATAAAGCGAAACCGAATATATTGTTTCAACAATCAAAGCATTGTTAGAAAATTCATCAGAAAGAGTTACCGCATATAAAACACACAATATTTATGAACTGAATTCCGGTGCAGGGCTCAAAATAAATTTCTTAGTAAATAATAAAGCGAAACCGAATATATTGTTTAAACAATCAAAGCATTGTTAGAAAATTCATCAGAAAGAGTTACCGCATATAAAACACGCAATATTTATGAATATAATTCCGGTGCAGGGCTGAAAATTAATTTCTTAATAAATAATAAAGCGAAACCGAATATATTGTTTCAACAATCAAAGCATTGTTAGAAAATTCGACAGAAGGAGTTACCGCATATAAAACACGCAATATTTATGAATTGAATTCCGGTGCAGGACTGAAAATTAATTTCTTAATAAATAATAAAGCGAAACCGTATATATTGTTTCAACAATCAAAGCATTGTTAGAAATTACATCAGAAAGAGTTACCGCATATAAAACACGCAATATTTATGAATTGAATTCCGGTGCAGGGCTGAAAATTAATTTCTTAATAAATAATAAAGCGAAACCGAATATATTGTTTCAACAATCAAAGCATTGTTAGAAAATTCATCAGAAAGAGTTACCGCATATAAAACACGCAATATTTATGAATTGAATTCCGGTGCAGGGCTGAAAATTAATTTCTTAATAAATAATAAAGCGAAACCGAAAATATAATGTTTCAACAATCAAAGCATTGTTAGAAAATTCATCAGAAAGAGTTACCGCATATAAAACACGCAATATTTATGAATATAATTCCGGTGCAGGGCTGAAAATGAATTTCTTAATAAATAATAAAGCGAAACCGAATATATTGTTTCAACAATCAAAACATTGTTAGAAAATTCATCAGAAAGAGTTACCGCATATAAAACACGCAATATTTATGAATTGAATTCCGGGGCAGGGCTGAAAATTACTTTCTTAATAAATAATAAAGCGAAACCGAATATATTGTTTCAACAATCAAAGCATTGTTAGAAAATTTATCAGAAAGAGTTACCGCATATAAAACACGCAATATTTATGAACTGAATTCCGGTGCAGGGTTCAAAATAAATTTCTTAGTAAATAATAAAGCGAAACCGAATATATTGTTTAAACAATCAAAGCATTGTTAGAAAATTCATCAGAAAGAGTTACTGCATATAAAACACGCAATATTTATGAATTGAATTCCGGTGCAGGGCTGAAAATTAATTTCTTAATAAATAATAAAGCGAAACCGAATATATTGTTTCAACAATCAAAGCATTGTTAGAAAATTCATCAGAAAGAGTTACCGCATATAAAACACGCAATATTTATAAATTGAATTCCGGGGCAGGGCTGAAAATTAATTTCTTAATAAATAATAAAGTGAAACCGAATATATTGTTTCAACAATCAAAGCATTGTTAGAAAATTCATCAGAAAGAGTTACCGCATGTAAAACACGCAATATTTATGAATTGAATTCCGGTGCAGGGCTGAAAATTAATTTCTTAATAAATAATAAAGCGAAACCGAATATATTGTTTCAACAATCAAAGCATTGTTAGAAAATTCATCAGAAAGAGTTACCGCATATAAAACACGCAATATTTATGAATATAATTCCGCTGCAGGGCTGAAAATTAATTTCTTAATAAATAATAAAGTGAAACCGAATATATTGTTTCAACAATCAAAGCATTGTTAGAAATTTCATCAGAAAGAGTTACCGCATATAAAACACGCAATATTTATGAATTGAATTCCGGTGCAGGGCTGAAAATTAATTTCTTAATAAATAATAAAGCGAAACCGAATATATTGTTTCAACAATCAAAGCATTGTTAGAAAATTCATCAGAAAGAGTTACCGCATATAAAACACGCAATATTTATGAATTGAATTCCGGTGCAGGGCTGAAAATTAATTTCTTAATAAATAATAAAGTGAAACCGAATATATTGTTTCAACAATCAAAGCATTGTTAGAAAATTCATCAGAAAGAGTTACCGCATATAAAACACGCAATATTTATGAACTGAATTCCGGTGCAGGGCTCAGAATTAATTTCTTAGTAAATAATAAAGCGAAACCGAATATATTGTTTAAACAATCAAAGCATTGTTAGAAAATTCATCAGAAAGAGTTACTGCATATAAAACACGCAATATTTATGAATTGAATTCCGGTGAACCGCTGAAAATTAATTTCTTAATAAATAATAAAGCGAAACCGAATATATTGTTTCAGCAATCAAAGCATTGTTAGAAAATTCATCAGAAAGAGTTACTGCATATAAAACACGCAATATTTATGAATTGAATTCCGGTGCAGGGCTGAAAATTAATTTCTTAATAAATAATAAAGCGAAACCGAATATATTGTTTCAACAATCAAAGCAGTGTTAGAAAATTCATCAGAAAGAGTTACCGCATATAAAACACGCAATATTTATGAATTGAATTCCGGTGCAGGGCTGAAAATTAATTTCTTAATAAATAATAAAGCGAAACCGAATATATTGTTTCAACAATCAAAGCATTGTTAGAATATTCATCAGAAAGAGTTACCGCATATAAAACACGCAATATTTATGAATTGAATTCCGGTGCAGGACTGAAAATTAATTTCTTAATAAATAATAAAGCGAAACCGTATATATTGTTTCAACAATCAAAGCATTGTTAGAAATTTCATCAGAAAGAGTTACCGCATATAAAACACGCAATATTTATGAATTGAATTCCGGTGCAGGGCTGAAAATTAATTTCTTAATAAATAATAAAGCGAAACCGAATATATTGTTTCAACAATCAAAGCATTGTTAGAAAATTCATCAGAAAGAGTTACCGCATATAAAACACGCAATATTTATGAATTGAATTCCGGTGCAGGGCTGAAAATTAATTTCTTAATAAATAATAAAGCGAAACCGAAAATATAATGTTTCAACAATCAAAGCATTGTTAGAAAATTCATCAGAAAGAGTTACCGCATATAAAACACGCAATATTTATGAATATAATTCCGGTGCAGGGCTGAAAATGAATTTCTTAATAAATAATAAAGCGAAACCGAATATATTGTTTCAACAATCAAAACATTGTTAGAAAATTCATCAGAAAGAGTTACCGCATATAAAACACGCAATATTTATGAATTGAATTCCGGGGCAGGGCTGAAAATTACTTTCTTAATAAATAATAAAGCGAAACCGAATATATTGTTTCAACAATCAAAGCATTGTTAGAAAATTCATCAGAAAGAGTTACCGCATATAAAACACGCAATATTTATGAACTGAATTCCGGTGCAGGGCTCAAAATAAATTTCTTAGTAAATAATAAAGCGAAACCGAATATATTGTTTAAACAATCAAAGCATTGTTAGAAAATTCATCAGAAAGTGTTACTGCATATAAAACACGCAATATTTATGAATTGAATTCCGGTGCAGGGCTGAAAATTAATTTCTTAATAAATAATAAAGCGAAACCGAATATATTGTTTCAACAATCAAAGCATTGTTAGAAAATTCATCAGAAAGAGTTACCGCATATAAAACACGCAATATTTATAAATTGAATTCCGGGGCAGGGCTGAAAATTAATTTCTTAATAAATAATAAAGTGAAACCGAATATATTGTTTCAACAATCAAAGCATTGTTAGAAAATTCATCAGAAAGAGTTACCGCATGTAAAACACGCAATATTTATGAATTGAATTCCGGTGCAGGGCTGAAAATTAATTTCTTAATAAATAATAAAGCGAAACCGAATATATTGTTTCAACAATCAAAGCATTGTTAGAAAATTCATCAGAAAGAGTTACCGCATATAAAACACGCAATATTTATGAATATAATTCCGGTGCAGGGCTGAAAATTAATTTCTTAATAAATAATAAAGCGAAACCGAATATATTGTTTCAACAATCAAAGCATTGTTAGAAATTTCATCAGAAAGAGTTACCGCATATAAAACACGCAATATTTATGAATTGAATTCCGGTGCAGGGCTGAAAATTAATTTCTTAATAAATAATAAAGCGAAACCGAATATATTGTTTCAACAATCAAAGCATTGTTAGAAAATTCATCAGAAAGAGTTACCGCATATAAAACACGCAATATTTATGAATTGAATTCCGGTGCAGGGCTGAAAGTTAATTTCTTAATAAATAATAAAGCGAAACCGAATATATTGTTTCAACAATCAAAGCATTGTTAGAAATTTCATCAGAAAGAGTTACCGCATATAAAACACGCAATATTTATGAATTGAATTCCGGTGCAGGGCTGAAAATTAATTTCTTAATAAATAATAAAGCGAAACCGAATATATTGTTTCAACAATCAAAGCATTGTTAGAAAATTCATCAGAAAGAGTTACCGCATATAAAACACGCAATATTTATGAATTGAATTCCGGTGCAGGGCTGAAAATTAATTTCTTAATAAATAATAAAGTGAAACCGAATATATTGTTTCAACAATCAAAGCATTGTTAGAAAATTCATCAGAAAGAGTTACCGCATATAAAACACGCAATATTTATGAACTGAATTCCGGTGCAGGGCTCAGAATTAATTTCTTAGTAAATAATAAAGCGAAACCGAATATATTGTTTAAACAATCAAAGCATTGTTAGAAAATTCATCAGAAAGAGTTACTGCATATAAAAAACGCAATATTTATGAATTGAATTCCGGTGCACCGCTGAAAATTAATTTCTTAATAAATAATAAAGCGAAACCGAATATATTGTTTCAGCAATCAAAGCATTGTTAGAAAATTCATCAGAAAGAGTTACCGCATATAAAACACGCAATATTTATGAATTGAATTCCGGTGCAGGGCTGAAAATTAATTTCTTAATAAATAATAAAGCGAAACCGAATATATTGTTTCAACAATCAAAGTATTTTTAGAAAATTCATCAGAAAGAGTTACCGCATATAAAACACGCAATATTTATGAATTGAATTCCGGTGCAGGGCTGAAAATTAATTTCTTAATAAATAATAAAGCGAAACCGAATATATTGTTTCAACAATCAAAGCATTGTTAGAAAATTCATCAGAAAGAGTTACCGCATATAAAACACGCAATATTTATGAATTGAATTCCGGTGCAGGGCTCAAAATTAATTTATTAATAAATAATAAAGCGAAACCGAATATGTTGTTTCAACAATCAAAGCATTGTTAGAAAATTCATCAGAAATAGTTACCGCATATAAAACACGCAATATTTATGAATTGAATTCCGGTGCATGCCTCAAAATTAATTTATTAATAAATAATAAAGCGAAACCGAATATATTGTTTCAACAATCAAAGCATTGTTAGAAAATTCATCAGAAAGAGTTACCGCATATAAAACACGCAATATTTATGAATTGAATTCCGGTGCAGGGCTGAAAATTAATTTCTTAATAAATAATAAAGCGAAACCGAATATATTGTTTCAACAATCAAAGCATTGTTAGAATATTCATCAGAAAGAGTTACCGCATATAAAACACGCAATATTTATGAAATGAATTCCGGTGCATGGCTCAAAATTAATTTATTAATAAATAATAAAGCGAAACCGAATATATTGTTTCAACAATCAAAGCATTGTTAGAAAATTTATCAGAAAGAGTTACCGCATATAAAACACGCAATATTTATGAATTGAATCCCGGTGCAGGGCTCAAAATTAATTTCTTAATAAATAATAAAGCGAAACCGAGTATATTGTTTCAACAATCAAAGCATTGTTAGAATATTCATCAGAAAGAGTTACCGCATATAAAACACGCAATATTTATGAATTGAATTCCGGTGCAGGGCTGAAAATTAATTTCTTAATAAATAATAAAGCGAAACCGAATATATTGTTTCAACAATCAAAGCATTGTTAGAAAATTCATCAGAAAGAGTTACCGCATATAAAACACGCAATATTTATGAACTGAATTCCGGTGCAGGGCTCAAAATAAATTTCTTAATAAATAATAAAGCGAAACCGAATATATTGTTTCAACAATCAAAGCATTGTTAGAAAATTCATCAGAAAGAGTTACCTCATATAAAACACGCAATATTTATGAATTGAATTCCGGTGCAGGGCTGAAAATTAATTTCTTAGTAAATAATAAAGCGAAACCGAATATATTGTTTCAACAATCAAAGCATTGTTAGAATATTCACCAGAAAGAGTTACCGCATATAAAACACGCAATATTTATGAATTGAATTCCGGTGCAGGGCTGAAAATTAATTTCTTAATAAATAATAAAGCGAAACCGAATATATTGTTTCAACAATCAAAGCATTGTTAGAATATTCACCAGAAAGAGTTACCGCATATAAAACACGCAATATTTATGAATTGAATTCCGGGGCAGGGCTGAAAATTAATTTCTTAATAAATAATAAAGTGAAACCCAATATATTGTTTCAACAATCAAAGCATTGTTAGAAAATTCATCAGAAAGAATTACCGCATATAAAACACGCAATATTTATTAACTGAATTCCGGTGCAGGGCTCAAAATTAATTTCTTAGTAAATAATAAAGCGAAACCGAATATATTGTTTAAACAATCAAAGCATTGTTAGAAAATTCATCAGAAAGACTTACCGCATATAAAACACGCAATATTTATGAATATAATTCCGGTGCAGGGCTGAAAATTAATTTCTTAATAAATAATAAAGCGAAACCGAATATATTATTTCAACAATCAAAGCATTGTTAGAAAATTCATCAGAAAGAGTTACCTCATATAAAACTTGCAATATTTATGAATTCAATTCCGGTGCATGCCTCAAAATTAATTTATTAATAAATAATAAAGCGAAACCGAATATATTGTTTCAACAATCAAAGCATTGTTAGAAAATTCATCAGAAAGAGTTACCGCATATAAAACACGCAATATTTATGAATTGAATCCCGGTGCAGGGCTCAAAATTAATTTCTTAATAAATAATAAAGCGAAACGGAATATATTGTTTCAACAATCAAAGCATTGTTAGAAAATTCATCAGAAAGAGTTACCGCATATAAAACACGCAATATTTATGAATTGAATTCCGGTGCAGGGCTGAAAATTAATTTCTTAATAAATAATAAAGCGAAACCGAATATATTGTTTCAACAATCAAAGCATTGTTAGAAAATTCATCAGAAAGAGTTACCGCATATAAAACACACAATATTTATGAACTGAATTCCGGTGCAGGGCTCAAAATAAATTTCTTAGTAAATAATAAAGCGAAACCGAATATATTGTTTAAACAATCAAAGCATTGTTAGAAAATTCATCAGAAAGAGTTACTGCATATAAAACACGCAATATTTATGAATTGATTTCCGGTGCAGGGCTGAAAATTAATTTCTTAATAAATAATAAAGCGAAACCGAATATATTGTTTCAACAATCAAAGCATTGTTAGAAAATTCATCGGAAAGAGTTACCTCATATAAAACTTGCAATATTTATGAATTGAATTCCGGTGCAGGGCTGAAAATTAATTTCTTAATAAATAATAAAGTGAAACCGAATATATTGTTTCAACAATCAAAGCATTGTTAGAAAATTAATCAGAAAGAGTTACCGCATATAAAACACGCAATATTTATGAACTGAATTCCGGTGCAGGGCTCAAAATTAATTTCTTAGTAAATAATAAAGCTAAACCGAATATATTGTTTAAAAAATCAAAGCATTGTTAGAAAATTCATCAGAAAGAGTTACCGCATATAAAACACGCAATATTTATGAATATAATTCCGGTGCAGGGCTGAAAATTAATTTCTTAATAAATAATAAAGCGAAACCAAATATATTGTTTCAACAATCAAAGCATTGTTAGAAAATTCATCAGAAAGAGTTACCGCATATATAACACGCAATATTTATGAATTGAATTCGGTGCAGGGCTGAAAATTAATTTCTTAATAAATAATAAAGCGAAACCGAATATATTGTTTCAACAATCAAAGCATTGTTAGAAAATTCATCAGAAAGAGTTACCGCATATAAAACACGCAATATTTATGAATTGAATTCCGGTGCAGGTCTCAAAATTAATTTATTAGTAAATAATAAAGCGAAACCGAATATATTGTCTCAACAATCAAAGCATTGTTAGAAAATTCATCAGAAAGAGTTACCGCATATAAAACACGCAATATTTATGAAATGAATTCCGGTGCATGGCTCAAAATTAATTTATTAATAAATAATAAAGCGAAACCGAATATATTGTTTCAACAATCAAAGCATTGTTAGAAAATTTATCAGAAAGAGTTACCGCATATAAAACACGCAATATTTATGAATTGAATCCCGGTGCAGGGCTCAAAATTAATTTTTTAATAAATAATAAAGCGAAACCGAGTATATTGTTTCAACAATCAAAGCATTGTTAGAATATTCATCAGAAAGAGTTACCGCATATAAAACACGCAATATTTATGAATTGAATTCCGGTGCAGGGCTAAAAATTAATTTCTTTATAAATAATAAAGCGAAACCGAATATATTGTTTCAACAATCAAAGCATTGTTAGAAAATTCATCAGAAAGAGTTACCGCATATAAAACACGCAATATTTATGAACTGAATTCCGGTGCAGGGCTCAAAATAAATTTCTTAGTAAATAATAAAGCGAAACCGAATATATTGTTTAAACAATCAAAGCATTGTTAGAAAATTCATCAGAAAGAGTTACTGCATATAAAACACGCAATATTTATGAACTGAATTCCGGAGCAGAGCTGAAAATTAATTTCTTAATCTTAATAAATAATAAAGCGAAACCGAATATATTGTTTCAACAATCAAAGCATTGTTAGAAAATTCATCAGAAAGAGTTACCTCATATAAAACACGCAATATTTATGAATTGAATTCCGGTGCAGGGCTGAAAATTAATTTCTTAATAAATAATAAAGCGAAACCGAATATATTGTTTCAACAATCAAAGCATTGTTAGAATATTCACCAGAAAGAGTTACCGCATATAAAACACGCAATATTTATTAATTGAATTCCGGTGCAGGGCTGAAAATTAATTTCTTAATAAATAATAAAGCGAAACCGAATATATTGTTTCAACAATCAAAGCATTGTTAGAATATTCACCAGAAAGAGTTACCGCATATAAAACACGCAATATTTATGAATTGAATTCCGGGGCAGGGCTGAAAATTAATTTCTTAATAAATAATAAAGTGAAACCCAATATATTGTTTCAACAATCAAAGCATTGTTAGAAAATTCATCAGAAAGAGTTACCGCATATAAAACACGCAATATTTATGAATATAATTCCGGTGCAGGGCTGAAAATTAATTTCTTAATAAATAATAAAGCGAAACCGAATATATTGTTTCAACAATCAAAGCATTGTTAGAAAATTCATCAGAAAGAGTTACCTCATATAAAACTTGCAATATTTATGAATTGAATTCCGGTGCATGCCTCAAAATTAATTTATTAATAAATAATAAAGCGAAACCGAATATATTGTTTCAACAATCAAAGCATTGTTAGAAAATTCATCAGAAAGAGTTACCGCATATAAAACACGCAATATTTATGAATTGAATCCCGGTGCAGGGCTCAAAATTAATTTCTTAATAAATAATAAAGCGAAACGGAATATATTGTTTCAACAATCAAAGCATTGTTAGAAAATTCATCAGAAAGAGTTACCGCATATAAAACACGCAATATTTATGAATTGAATTCCGGTGCAGGGCTGAAAATTAATTTCTTAATAAATAATAAAGCGAAACCGAATATATTGTTTCAACAATCAAAGCATTGTTAGAAAATTCATCAGAAAGAGTTACCGCATATAAAACACACAATATTTATGAACTGAATTCCGGTGCAGGGCTCAAAATAAATTTCTTAGTAAATAATAAAGCGAAACCGAATATATTGTTTAAACAATCAAAGCATTGTTAGAAAATTCATCAGAAAGAGTTACCGCATATAAAACACGCAATATTTATGAATATAATTCCGGTGCAGGGCTGAAAATTAATTTCTTAATAAATAATAAAGCGAAACCGAATATATTGTTTCAACAATCAAAGCATTGTTAGAAAATTCGACAGAAGGAGTTACCGCATATAAAACACGCAATATTTATGAATTGAATTCCGGTGCAGGACTGAAAATTAATTTCTTAATAAATAATAAAGCGAAACCGTATATATTGTTTCAACAATCAAAGCATTGTTAGAAATTACATCAGAAAGAGTTACCGCATATAAAACACGCAATATTTATGAATTGAATTCCGGTGCAGGGCTGAAAATTAATTTCTTAATAAATAATAAAGCGAAACCGAATATATTGTTTCAACAATCAAAGCATTGTTAGAAAATTCATCAGAAAGAGTTACCGCATATAAAACACGCAATATTTATGAATTGAATTCCGGTGCAGGGCTGAAAATTAATTTCTTAATAAATAATAAAGCGAAACCGAAAATATAATGTTTCAACAATCAAAGCATTGTTAGAAAATTCATCAGAAAGAGTTACCGCATATAAAACACGCAATATTTATGAATATAATTCCGGTGCAGGGCTGAAAATGAATTTCTTAATAAATAATAAAGCGAAACCGAATATATTGTTTCAACAATCAAAACATTGTTAGAAAATTCATCAGAAAGAGTTACCGCATATAAAACACGCAATATTTATGAATTGAATTCCGGGGCAGGGCTGAAAATTACTTTCTTAATAAATAATAAAGCGAAACCGAATATATTGTTTCAACAATCAAAGCATTGTTAGAAAATTCATCAGAAAGAGTTACCGCATATAAAACACGCAATATTTATGAACTGAATTCCGGTGCAGGGTTCAAAATAAATTTCTTAGTAAATAATAAAGCGAAACCGAATATATTGTTTAAACAATCAAAGCATTGTTAGAAAATTCATCAGAAAGAGTTACTGCATATAAAACACGCAATATTTATGAATTGAATTCCGGTGCAGGGCTGAAAATTAATTTCTTAATAAATAATAAAGCGAAACCGAATATATTGTTTCAACAATCAAAGCATTGTTAGAAAATTCATCAGAAAGAGTTACCGCATATAAAACACGCAATATTTATAAATTGAATTCCGGGGCAGGGCTGAAAATTAATTTCTTAATAAATAATAAAGTGAAACCGAATATATTGTTTCAACAATCAAAGCATTGTTAGAAAATTCATCAGAAAGAGTTACCGCATGTAAAACACGCAATATTTATGAATTGAATTCCGGTGCAGGGCTGAAAATTAATTTCTTAATAAATAATAAAGCGAAACCGAATATATTGTTTCAACAATCAAAGCATTGTTAGAAAATTCATCAGAAAGAGTTACCGCATATAAAACACGCAATATTTATGAATATAATTCCGGTGCAGGGCTGAAAATTAATTTCTTAATAAATAATAAAGTGAAACCGAATATATTGTTTCAACAATCAAAGCATTGTTAGAAATTTCATCAGAAAGAGTTACCGCATATAAAACACGCAATATTTATGAATTGAATTCCGGTGCAGGGCTGAAAATTAATTTCTTAATAAATAATAAAGCGAAACCGAATATATTGTTTCAACAATCAAAGCATTGTTAGAAAATTCATCAGAAAGAGTTACCGCATATAAAACACGCAATATTTATGAATTGAATTCCGGTGCAGGGCTGAAAATTAATTTCTTAATAAATAATAAAGTGAAACCGAATATATTGTTTCAACAATCAAAGCATTGTTAGAAAATTCATCAGAAAGAGTTACCGCATATAAAACACGCAATATTTATGAACTGAATTCCGGTGCAGGGCTCAGAATTAATTTCTTAGTAAATAATAAAGCGAAACCGAATATATTGTTTAAACAATCAAAGCATTGTTAGAAAATTCATCAGAAAGAGTTACTGCATATAAAACACGCAATATTTATGAATTGAATTCCGGTGCACCGCTGAAAATTAATTTCTTAATAAATAATAAAGCGAAACCGAATATATTGTTTCAGCAATCAAAGCATTGTTAGAAAATTCATCAGAAAGAGTTACTGCATATAAAACACGCAATATTTATGAATTGAATTCCGGTGCAGGGCTGAAAATTAATTTCTTAATAAATAATAAAGCGAAACCGAATATATTGTTTCAACAATCAAAGCAGTGTTAGAAAATTCATCAGAAAGAGTTACCGCATATAAAACACGCAATATTTATGAATTGAATTCCGGTGCAGGGCTGAAAATTAATTTCTTAATAAATAATAAAGCGAAACCGAATATATTGTTTCAACAATCAAAGCATTGTTAGAATATTCATCAGAAAGAGTTACCGCATATAAAACACGCAATATTTATGAATTGAATTCCGGTGCAGGACTGAAAATTAATTTCTTAATAAATAATAAAGCGAAACCGTATATATTGTTTCAACAATCAAAGCATTGTTAGAAATTTCATCAGAAAGAGTTACCGCATATAAAACACGCAATATTTATGAATTGAATTCCGGTGCAGGGCTGAAAATTAATTTCTTAATAAATAATAAAGCTAAACCGAATATATTGTTTAAAAAATCAAAGCATTGTTAGAAAATTCATCAGAAAGAGTTACCGCATATAAAACACGCAATATTTATGAATATAATTCCGGTGCAGGGCTGAAAATTAATTTCTTAATAAATAATAAAGCGAAACCAAATATATTGTTTCAACAATCAAAGCATTGTTAGAAAATTCATCAGAAAGAGTTACCGCATATATAACACGCAATATTTATGAATTGAATTCGGTGCAGGGCTGAAAATTAATTTCTTAATAAATAATAAAGCGAAACCGAATATATTGTTTCAACAATCAAAGCATTGTTAGAAAATTCATCAGAAAGAGTTACCGCATATAAAACACGCAATATTTATGAATTGAATTCCGGTGCAGGTCTCAAAATTAATTTATTAGTAAATAATAAAGCGAAACCGAATATATTGTCTCAACAATCAAAGCATTGTTAGAAAATTCATCAGAAAGAGTTACCGCATATAAAACACGCAATATTTATGAAATGAATTCCGGTGCATGGCTCAAAATTAATTTATTAATAAATAATAAAGCGAAACCGAATATATTGTTTCAACAATCAAAGCATTGTTAGAAAATTTATCAGAAAGAGTTACCGCATATAAAACACGCAATATTTATGAATTGAATCCCGGTGCAGGGCTCAAAATTAATTTTTTAATAAATAATAAAGCGAAACCGAGTATATTGTTTCAACAATCAAAGCATTGTTAGAATATTCATCAGAAAGAGTTACCGCATATAAAACACGCAATATTTATGAATTGAATTCCGGTGCAGGGCTAAAAATTAATTTCTTTATAAATAATAAAGCGAAACCGAATATATTGTTTCAACAATCAAAGCATTGTTAGAAAATTCATCAGAAAGAGTTACCGCATATAAAACACGCAATATTTATGAACTGAATTCCGGTGCAGGGCTCAAAATAAATTTCTTAGTAAATAATAAAGCGAAACCGAATATATTGTTTAAACAATCAAAGCATTGTTAGAAAATTCATCAGAAAGAGTTACTGCATATAAAACACGCAATATTTATGAACTGAATTCCGGAGCAGAGCTGAAAATTAATTTCTTAATCTTAATAAATAATAAAGCGAAACCGAATATATTGTTTCAACAATCAAAGCATTGTTAGAAAATTCATCAGAAAGAGTTACCTCATATAAAACACGCAATATTTATGAATTGAATTCCGGTGCAGGGCTGAAAATTAATTTCTTAATAAATAATAAAGCGAAACCGAATATATTGTTTCAACAATCAAAGCATTGTTAGAATATTCACCAGAAAGAGTTACCGCATATAAAACACGCAATATTTATTAATTGAATTCCGGTGCAGGGCTGAAAATTAATTTCTTAATAAATAATAAAGCGAAACCGAATATATTGTTTCAACAATCAAAGCATTGTTAGAATATTCACCAGAAAGAGTTACCGCATATAAAACACGCAATATTTATGAATTGAATTCCGGGGCAGGGCTGAAAATTAATTTCTTAATAAATAATAAAGTGAAACCCAATATATTGTTTCAACAATCAAAGCATTGTTAGAAAATTCATCAGAAAGAGTTACCGCATATAAAACACGCAATATTTATGAATATAATTCCGGTGCAGGGCTGAAAATTAATTTCTTAATAAATAATAAAGCGAAACCGAATATATTGTTTCAACAATCAAAGCATTGTTAGAAAATTCATCAGAAAGAGTTACCTCATATAAAACTTGCAATATTTATGAATTGAATTCCGGTGCATGCCTCAAAATTAATTTATTAATAAATAATAAAGCGAAACCGAATATATTGTTTCAACAATCAAAGCATTGTTAGAAAATTCATCAGAAAGAGTTACCGCATATAAAACACGCAATATTTATGAATTGAATCCCGGTGCAGGGCTCAAAATTAATTTCTTAATAAATAATAAAGCGAAACGGAATATATTGTTTCAACAATCAAAGCATTGTTAGAAAATTCATCAGAAAGAGTTACCGCATATAAAACACGCAATATTTATGAATTGAATTCCGGTGCAGGGCTGAAAATTAATTTCTTAATAAATAATAAAGCGAAACCGAATATATTGTTTCAACAATCAAAGCATTGTTAGAAAATTCATCAGAAAGAGTTACCGCATATAAAACACACAATATTTATGAACTGAATTCCGGTGCAGGGCTCAAAAAATATTTCTTAGTAAATAATAAAGCGAAACCGAATATATTGTTTAAACAATCAAAGCATTGTTAGAAAATTCATCAGAAAGAGTTACCGCATATAAAACACGCAATATTTATGAATATAATTCCGGTGCAGGGCTGAAAATTAATTTCTTAATAAATAATAAAGCGAAACCGAATATATTGTTTCAACAATCAAAGCATTGTTAGAAAATTCGACAGAAGGAGTTACCGCATATAAAACACGCAATATTTATGAATTGAATTCCGGTGCAGGACTGAAAATTAATTTCTTAATAAATAATAAAGCGAAACCGTATATATTGTTTCAACAATCAAAGCATTGTTAGAAATTACATCAGAAAGAGTTACCGCATATAAAACACGCAATATTTATGAATTGAATTCCGGTGCAGGGCTGAAAATTAATTTCTTAATAAATAATAAAGCGAAACCGAATATATTGTTTCAACAATCAAAGCATTGTTAGAAAATTCATCAGAAAGAGTTACCGCATATAAAACACGCAATATTTATGAATTGAATTCCGGTGCAGGGCTGAAAATTAATTTCTTAATAAATAATAAAGCGAAACCGAAAATATAATGTTTCAACAATCAAAGCTTTGTTAGAAAATTCATCAGAAAGAGTTACCGCATATAAAACACGCAATATTTATGAATATAATTCCGGTGCAGGGCTGAAAATGAATTTCTTAATAAATAATAAAGCGAAACCGAATATATTGTTTCAACAATCAAAACATTGTTAGAAAATTCATCAGAAAGAGTTACCGCATATAAAACACGCAATATTTATGAATTGAATTCCGGGGCAGGGCTGAAAATTACTTTCTTAATAAATAATAAAGCGAAACCGAATATATTGTTTCAACAATCAAAGCATTGTTAGAAAATTCATCAGAAAGAGTTACCGCATATAAAACACGCAATATTTATGAACTGAATTCCGGTGCAGGGTTCAAAATAAATTTCTTAGTAAATAATAAAGCGAAACCGAATATATTGTTTAAACAATCAAAGCATTGTTAGAAAATTCATCAGAAAGAGTTACTGCATATAAAACACGCAATATTTATGAATTGAATTCCGGTGCAGGGCTGAAAATTAATTTCTTAATAAATAATAAAGCGAAACCGAATATATTGTTTCAACAATCAAAGCATTGTTAGAAAATTCATCAGAAAGAGTTACCGCATATAAAACACGCAATATTTATAAATTGAATTCCGGGGCAGGGCTGAAAATTAATTTCTTAATAAATAATAAAGTGAAACCGAATATATTGTTTCAACAATCAAAGCATTGTTAGAAAATTCATCAGAAAGAGTTACCGCATGTAAAACACGCAATATTTATGAATTGAATTCCGGTGCAGGGCTGAAAATTAATTTCTTAATAAATAATAAAGCGAAACCGAATATATTGTTTCAACAATCAAAGCATTGTTAGAAAATTCATCAGAAAGAGTTACCGCATATAAAACACGCAATATTTATGAATATAATTCCGGTGCAGGGCTGAAAATTAATTTCTTAATAAATAATAAAGTGAAACCGAATATATTGTTTCAACAATCAAAGCATTGTTAGAAATTTCATCAGAAAGAGTTACCGCATATAAAACACGCAATATTTATGAATTGAATTCCGGTGCAGGGCTGAAAATTAATTTCTTAATAAATAATAAAGCGAAACCGAATATATTGTTTCAACAATCAAAGCATTGTTAGAAAATTCATCAGAAAGAGTTACCGCATATAAAACACGCAATATTTATGAATTGAATTCCGGTGCAGGGCTGAAAATTAATTTCTTAATAAATAATAAAGTGAAACCGAATATATTGTTTCAACAATCAAAGCATTGTTAGAAAATTCATCAGAAAGAGTTACCGCATATAAAACACGCAATATTTATGAACTGAATTCCGGTGCAGGGCTCAGAATTAATTTCTTAGTAAATAATAAAGCGAAACCGAATATATTGTTTAAACAATCAAAGCATTGTTAGAAAATTCATCAGAAAGAGTTACTGCATATAAAACACGCAATATTTATGAATTGAATTCCGGTGCACCGCTGAAAATTAATTTCTTAATAAATAATAAAGCGAAACCGAATATATTGTTTCAGCAATCAAAGCATTGTTAGAAAATTCATCAGAAAGAGTTACTGCATATAAAACACGCAATATTTATGAATTGAATTCCGGTGCAGGGCTGAAAATTAATTTCTTAATAAATAATAAAGCGAAACCGAATATATTGTTTCAACAATCAAAGCAGTGTTAGAAAATTCATCAGAAAGAGTTACCGCATATAAAACACGCAATATTTATGAATTGAATTCCGGTGCAGGGCTGAAAATTAATTTCTTAATAAATAATAAAGCGAAACCGAATATATTGTTTCAACAATCAAAGCATTGTTAGAATATTCATCAGAAAGAGTTACCGCATATAAAACACGCAATATTTATGAATTGAATTCCGGTGCAGGACTGAAAATTAATTTCTTAATAAATAATAAAGCGAAACCGTATATATTGTTTCAACAATCAAAGCATTGTTAGAAATTTCATCAGAAAGAGTTACCGCATATAAAACACGCAATATTTATGAATTGAATTCCGGTGCAGGGCTGAAAATTAATTTCTTAATAAATAATAAAGCGAAACCGAATATATTGTTTCAACAATCAAAGCATTGTTAGAAAATTCATCAGAAAGAGTTACCGCATATAAAACACGCAATATTTATGAATTGAATTCCGGTGCAGGGCTGAAAATTAATTTCTTAATAAATAATAAAGCGAAACCGAAAATATAATGTTTCAACAATCAAAGCATTGTTAGAAAATTCATCAGAAAGAGTTACCGCATATAAAACACGCAATATTTATGAATATAATTCCGGTGCAGGGCTGAAAATGAATTTCTTAATAAATAATAAAGCGAAACCGAATATATTGTTTCAACAATCAAAACATTGTTAGAAAATTCATCAGAAAGAGTTACCGCATATAAAACACGCAATATTTATGAATTGAATTCCGGGGCAGGGCTGAAAATTACTTTCTTAATAAATAATAAAGCGAAACCGAATATATTGTTTCAACAATCAAAGCATTGTTAGAAAATTCATCAGAAAGAGTTACCGCATATAAAACACGCAATATTTATGAACTGAATTCCGGTGCAGGGCTCAAAATAAATTTCTTAGTAAATAATAAAGCGAAACCGAATATATTGTTTAAACAATCAAAGCATTGTTAGAAAATTCATCAGAAAGAGTTACTGCATATAAAACACGCAATATTTATGAATTGAATTCCGGTGCAGGGCTGAAAATTAATTTCTTAATAAATAATAAAGCGAAACCGAATATATTGTTTCAACAATCAAAGCATTGTTAGAAAATTCATCAGAAAGAGTTACCGCATATAAAACACGCAATATTTATAAATTGAATTCCGGGGCAGGGCTGAAAATTAATTTCTTAATAAATAATAAAGTGAAACCGAATATATTGTTTCAACAATCAAAGCATTGTTAGAAAATTCATCAGAAAGAGTTACCGCATGTAAAACACGCAATATTTATGAATTGAATTCCGGTGCAGGGCTGAAAATTAATTTCTTAATAAATAATAAAGCGAAACCGAATATATTGTTTCAACAATCAAAGCATTGTTAGAAAATTCATCAGAAAGAGTTACCGCATATAAAACACGCAATATTTATGAATATAATTCCGGTGCAGGGCTGAAAATTAATTTCTTAATAAATAATAAAGCGAAACCGAATATATTGTTTCAACAATCAAAGCATTGTTAGAAATTTCATCAGAAAGAGTTACCGCATATAAAACACGCAATATTTATGAATTGAATTCCGGTGCAGGGCTGAAAATTAATTTCTTAATAAATAATAAAGCGAAACCGAATATATTGTTTCAACAATCAAAGCATTGTTAGAAAATTCATCAGAAAGAGTTACCGCATATAAAACACGCAATATTTATGAATTGAATTCCGGTGCAGGGCTGAAAGTTAATTTCTTAATAAATAATAAAGCGAAACCGAATATATTGTTTCAACAATCAAAGCATTGTTAGAAATTTCATCAGAAAGAGTTACCGCATATAAAACACGCAATATTTATGAATTGAATTCCGGTGCAGGGCTGAAAATTAATTTCTTAATAAATAATAAAGCGAAACCGAATATATTGTTTCAACAATCAAAGCATTGTTAGAAAATTCATCAGAAAGAGTTACCGCATATAAAACACGCAATATTTATGAATTGAATTCCGGTGCAGGGCTGAAAATTAATTTCTTAATAAATAATAAAGTGAAACCGAATATATTGTTTCAACAATCAAAGCATTGTTAGAAAATTCATCAGAAAGAGTTACCGCATATAAAACACGCAATATTTATGAACTGAATTCCGGTGCAGGGCTCAGAATTAATTTCTTAGTAAATAATAAAGCGAAACCGAATATATTGTTTAAACAATCAAAGCATTGTTAGAAAATTCATCAGAAAGAGTTACTGCATATAAAAAACGCAATATTTATGAATTGAATTCCGGTGCACCGCTGAAAATTAATTTCTTAATAAATAATAAAGCGAAACCGAATATATTGTTTCAGCAATCAAAGCATTGTTAGAAAATTCATCAGAAAGAGTTACCGCATATAAAACACGCAATATTTATGAATTGAATTCCGGTGCAGGGCTGAAAATTAATTTCTTAATAAATAATAAAGCGAAACCGAATATATTGTTTCAACAATCAAAGTATTTTTAGAAAATTCATCAGAAAGAGTTACCGCATATAAAACACGCAATATTTATGAATTGAATTCCGGTGCAGGGCTGAAAATTAATTTCTTAATAAATAATAAAGCGAAACCGAATATATTGTTTCAACAATCAAAGCATTGTTAGAAAATTCATCAGAAAGAGTTACCGCATATAAAACACGCAATATTTATGAATTGAATTCCGGTGCAGGGCTCAAAATTAATTTATTAATAAATAATAAAGCGAAACCGAATATGTTGTTTCAACAATCAAAGCATTGTTAGAAAATTCATCAGAAATAGTTACCGCATATAAAACACGCAATATTTATGAATTGAATTCCGGTGCATGCCTCAAAATTAATTTATTAATAAATAATAAAGCGAAACCGAATATATTGTTTCAACAATCAAAGCATTGTTAGAAAATTCATCAGAAAGAGTTACCGCATATAAAACACGCAATATTTATGAATTGAATTCCGGTGCAGGGCTGAAAATTAATTTCTTAATAAATAATAAAGCGAAACCGAATATATTGTTTCAACAATCAAAGCATTGTTAGAATATTCATCAGAAAGAGTTACCGCATATAAAACACGCAATATTTATGAAATGAATTCCGGTGCATGGCTCAAAATTAATTTATTAATAAATAATAAAGCGAAACCGAATATATTGTTTCAACAATCAAAGCATTGTTAGAAAATTTATCAGAAAGAGTTACCGCATATAAAACACGCAATATTTATGAATTGAATCCCGGTGCAGGGCTCAAAATTAATTTCTTAATAAATAATAAAGCGAAACCGAGTATATTGTTTCAACAATCAAAGCATTGTTAGAATATTCATCAGAAAGAGTTACCGCATATAAAACACGCAATATTTATGAATTGAATTCCGGTGCAGGGCTGAAAATTAATTTCTTAATAAATAATAAAGCGAAACCGAATATATTGTTTCAACAATCAAAGCATTGTTAGAAAATTCATCAGAAAGAGTTACCGCATATAAAACACGCAATATTTATGAACTGAATTCCGGTGCAGGGCTCAAAATAAATTTCTTAATAAATAATAAAGCGAAACCGAATATATTGTTTCAACAATCAAAGCATTGTTAGAAAATTCATCAGAAAGAGTTACCTCATATAAAACACGCAATATTTATGAATTGAATTCCGGTGCAGGGCTGAAAATTAATTTCTTAGTAAATAATAAAGCGAAACCGAATATATTGTTTCAACAATCAAAGCATTGTTAGAATATTCACCAGAAAGAGTTACCGCATATAAAACACGCAATATTTATGAATTGAATTCCGGTGCAGGGCTGAAAATTAATTTCTTAATAAATAATAAAGCGAAACCGAATATATTGTTTCAACAATCAAAGCATTGTTAGAATATTCACCAGAAAGAGTTACCGCATATAAAACACGCAATATTTATGAATTGAATTCCGGGGCAGGGCTGAAAATTAATTTCTTAATAAATAATAAAGTGAAACCCAATATATTGTTTCAACAATCAAAGCATTGTTAGAAAATTCATCAGAAAGAATTACCGCATATAAAACACGCAATATTTATTAACTGAATTCCGGTGCAGGGCTCAAAATTAATTTCTTAGTAAATAATAAAGCGAAACCGAATATATTGTTTAAACAATCAAAGCATTGTTAGAAAATTCATCAGAAAGACTTACCGCATATAAAACACGCAATATTTATGAATATAATTCCGGTGCAGGGCTGAAAATTAATTTCTTAATAAATAATAAAGCGAAACCGAATATATTATTTCAACAATCAAAGCATTGTTAGAAAATTCATCAGAAAGAGTTACCTCACATAAAACTTGCAATATTTATGAATTCAATTCCGGTGCATGCCTCAAAATTAATTTATTAATAAATAATAAAGCGAAACCGAATATATTGTTTCAACAATCAAAGCATTGTTAGAAAATTCATCAGAAAGAGTTACCGCATATAAAACACGCAATATTTATGAATTGAATCCCGGTGCAGGGCTCAAAATTAATTTCTTAATAAATAATAAAGCGAAACGGAATATATTGTTTCAACAATCAAAGCATTGTTAGAAAATTCATCAGAAAGAGTTACCGCATATAAAACACGCAATATTTATGAATTGAATTCCGGTGCAGGGCTGAAAATTAATTTCTTAATAAATAATAAAGCGAAACCGAATATATTGTTTCAACAATCAAAGCATTGTTAGAAAATTCATCAGAAAGAGTTACCGCATATAAAACACGCAATATTTATGAATTGATTTCCGGTGCAGGGCTGAAAATTAATTTCTTAATAAATAATAAAGCGAAACCGAATATATTGTTTCAACAATCAAAGCATTGTTAGAAAATTCATCAGAAAGAGTTACCTCATATAAAACTTGCAATATTTATGAATTGAATTCCGGTGCAGGGCTGAAAATTAATTTCTTAATAAATAATAAAGTGAAACCGAATATATTGTTTCAACAATCAAAGCATTGTTAGAAAATTAATCAGAAAGAGTTACCGCATATAAAACACGCAATATTTATGAACTGAATTCCGGTGCAGGGCTCAAAATTAATTTCTTAGTAAATAATAAAGCTAAACCGAATATATTGTTTAAAAAATCAAAGCATTGTTAGAAAATTCATCAGAAAGAGTTACCGCATATAAAACACGCAATATTTATGAATATAATTCCGGTGCAGGGCTGAAAATTAATTTCTTAATAAATAATAAAGCGAAACCAAATATATTGTTTCAACAATCAAAGCATTGTTAGAAAATTCATCAGAAAGAGTTACCGCATATATAACACGCAATATTTATGAATTGAATTCGGTGCAGGGCTGAAAATTAATTTCTTAATAAATAATAAAGCGAAACCGAATATATTGTTTCAACAATCAAAGCATTGTTAGAAAATTCATCAGAAAGAGTTACCGCATATAAAACACGCAATATTTATGAATTGAATTCCGGTGCAGGTCTCAAAATTAATTTATTAGTAAATAATAAAGCGAAACCGAATATATTGTCTCAACAATCAAAGCATTGTTAGAAAATTCATCAGAAAGAGTTACCGCATATAAAACACGCAATATTTATGAAATGAATTCCGGTGCATGGCTCAAAATTAATTTATTAATAAATAATAAAGCGAAACCGAATATATTGTTTCAACAATCAAAGCATTGTTAGAAAATTTATCAGAAAGAGTTACCGCATATAAAACACGCAATATTTATGAATTGAATCCCGGTGCAGGGCTCAAAATTAATTTTTTAATAAATAATAAAGCGAAACCGAGTATATTGTTTCAACAATCAAAGCATTGTTAGAATATTCATCAGAAAGAGTTACCGCATATAAAACACGCAATATTTATGAATTGAATTCCGGTGCAGGGCTAAAAATTAATTTCTTTATAAATAATAAAGCGAAACCGAATATATTGTTTCAACAATCAAAGCATTGTTAGAAAATTCATCAGAAAGAGTTACCGCATATAAAACACGCAATATTTATGAACTGAATTCCGGTGCAGGGCTCAAAATAAATTTCTTAGTAAATAATAAAGCGAAACCGAATATATTGTTTAAACAATCAAAGCATTGTTAGAAAATTCATCAGAAAGAGTTACTGCATATAAAACAAGCAATATTTATGAACTGAATTCCGGAGCAGAGCTGAAAATTAATTTCTTAATCTTAATAAATAATAAAGCGAAACCGAATATATTGTTTCAACAATCAAAGCATTGTTAGAAAATTCATCAGAAAGAGTTACCTCATATAAAACACGCAATATTTATGAATTGAATTCCGGTGCAGGGCTGAAAATTAATTTCTTAATAAATAATAAAGCGAAACCGAATATATTGTTTCAACAATCAAAGCATTGTTAGAATATTCACCAGAAAGAGTTACCGCATATAAAACTTGCAATATTTATGAATTGAATTCCGGTGCAGGGCTGAAAAATAATTTCTTAATAAATAATAAAGCGAAACCGAATATATTGTTTCAACAATCAAAGCATTGTTCGCAAAAAAAACACGCAATATTTATGAATTGAATTCCGGTGCTGGGCTGAAAATTAATTTCTTAATAAATAATAAAGCGAAACCGAATATATTGTTTCAACAATCAAAGCATTGTTAGAAAATTCATCAGAAAGAGTTACCGCATATAAAACACGCAATATTTATGAATTGAATTCCGGTGCAGGGCTGAAAATTAATTTCTTAATAAATAATAAAGCGAAACCGAATATATTGTTTCAACAATCAAAGCATTGTTAGAAAATTCATCAGAAAGAGTTACCGCATATAAAACACGCAATATTTATGAAATGAATTCCGGGGCAGGGCTGAAAATTACTTTCTTAATAAATAATAAAGCGAAACCGAATATATTGTTTAAACAATCAAAGCATTGTTAGAAAATTCATTAGAAAGAGTTACCGCATATAAAACACGCAATATTTATGAACTGAATTCCGGTGCAGGGCTCAAAATAAATTTCTTAGTAAATAATAAAGCGAAACCGAATATATTGTTTAAACAATCAAAGCATTGTTAGAAAATTCATCAGAAAGAGTTACTGCATATAAAACACGCAATATTTATGAATTGAATTCCGGTGCAGGAATGAAAATTAATTTCTTAATAAATAATAAAGCGAAACCGAATATATTGTTTCAACAATCAAAGCATTGTTAGAAAATTCATCAGAAAGAGTTACCGCATATAAAACACGCAATATTTATGAATTGAATTCCGGGGCAGGGCTGAAAATTAATTTCTTAATAAATAATAAAGTGAAACCGAATATATTGTTTCAACAATCAAAGCATTGTTAGAAAATTCACCAGAAAGAGTTACCGCATATAAAACACGCAATATTTATGAACTGAATTCCGGTGCAGGGCTCAAAATTAATTTCTTAGTAAATAATAAAGCGAAACCGAATATATTGTTTAAACAATCAAAGCATTGTTAGAAAATTCATTAGAAAGAGTTACCGCATATAAAGCACGCAATATTTATGAATATAATTCCGGTGCAGGGCTCAAAATTAATTTCTTAATAAATAATAAAGCGAAACCGAATATATTGTTTCAACAATCAAAGCATTGTTAGAAAATTCATCAGAAAGAGTTACCGCATATATAACACGCAATATTTATGAATTGAATTCCGGTGCAGGGCTGAAAATTAATTTCTTAATAAATAATAAAGCGAAACCGAATATATTGTTTCAACAATCAAAGCATTGTTAGAAAATTCATCAGAAAGAGTTACCGCATATAAAACACGCAATATTTATGAATTGAATTCCGGTGCAGGTCTCAAAATTAATTTATTAGTAAATAATAAAGCGAAACCGAATATATTATCTCAACAATCAAAGCATTGTTAGAAAATTCATCAGAAAGAGTTACCCATATAAAACACGCAATATTTATGAATTGAATTCCGGTGCATGGCTCAAAATTAATTTATTAATAAATAATAAAGCGAAACCGAATATATTGTTTCAACAATCAAAGCATTGTTAGAAAATTTATCAGAAAGAGTTACCGCATATAAAACACGCAATATTTATGAATTGAATCCCGGTGCAGGGCTCAAAATTAATTTCTTAATAAATAATAAAGCGAAACCGAATATATAGTTTCAACAATCAAAGCATTGTTAGAAAATTCATCAGAAAGAGTTACCGCATATAAAACACGCAATATTTATGAATTGAATTCCGGTGCAGGGCTGAAAATTAATTTCTTAATAAATAATAAAGCGAAACCGAATATATTGTTTCAACAATCAATGCATTGTTAGAAAATTCATCAGAAAGAGTTACCGCATATAAAACACGCAATATTTATGAACTGAATTCCGGTGAAGGGCTCAAAATAAATTTCTTAGTAAATAATAAAGCGAAACCGAATATATTGTTTAAACAATCAAAGCATTGTTAGAAAATTCATCAGAAAGAGTTACCTCATATAAAACACGCAATATTTATGAATTGAATTCCGGTGCAGGGCTGAAAATTAATTTCTTAATAAATAATAAAGCGAAACCGAATATATTGTTTAAACAATCAAAGCATTGTTTGAAAATTCATCAGAAAGAGTTACTGCATATAAAACACGCAATATTTATGAATTGAATTCCGGTTTAGGAATGAAAATTAATTTCTTAATAAATAATAAAGCGAAACCGAATATATTGTTTCAACAATCAAAGCATTGTTAGAAAATTCATCAGAAAGAGTTACCGCATATGAAACACGCAATATTTATGAATTGAATTCCGGGGCAGGGCTGAAAATTAATTTCTTAATAAATAATAAAGTGAAACCGAATATATTGTTTCAACAATCAAAGCATTGTTAGAAAATTCATCAGAAAGAGTTACCGCATATAAAACACGCAATATTTATGAACTGAATTCCGGTGCAGGGCTCAAACTTAATTTCTTAGTAAATAATAAAGCGAAACCGAATATATTGTTTAAACAATCAAAGCATTGTTAGAAAATTCATTAGAAAGAGTTACCGCATATAAAACACGCAATATTTATGAACTGAATTCCGGTGCAGGGCTCAAAATAAATTTCTTAGTAAATAATAAAGCGAAACCGAATATATTGTTTAAACAATCAAAGCATTGTTAGAAAATTCATCAGAAAGAGTTACTGCATATAAAACACGCAATATTTATGAATTGAATTCCGGTGCAGGAATGAAAATTAATTTCTTAATAAATAATAAAGCGAAACCGAATATATTGTTTCAACAATCAAAGCATTGTTAGAAAATTCATCAGAAAGAGTTACCGCATATAAAACACGCAATATTTATGAATTGAATTCCGGGGCAGGGCTGAAAATTAATTTCTTAATAAATAATAAAGTGAAACCAAATATATTGTTTCAACAATCAAAGCATTGTTAGAAAATTCATCAGAAAGAGTTACCGCATATAAAACACGCAATATTTATGAACTGAATTCCGGTGCAGGGCTCAAAATTAATTTCTTAGTAAATAATAAAGCGAAACCGAATATATTGTTTAAACAATCAAAGCATTGTTAGAAAATTCATTAGAAAGAGTTACCGCATATAAAGCACGCAATATTTATGAATATAATTCCGGTGCAGGGCTCAAAATTAATTTCTTAATAAATAATAAAGCGAAACCGAATATATTGTTTCAACAATCAAAGCATTGTTAGAAAATTCATCAGAAAGAGTTACCGCATATATAACACGCAATATTTATGAATTGAATTCCGGTGCAGGGCTGAAAATTAATTTCTTAATAAATAATAAAGCGAAACCGAATATATTGTTTCAACAATCAAAGCATTGTTAGAAAATTCATCAGAAAGAGTTACCGCATATAAAAAACGCAATATTTATGAATTGAATTCCGGTGCAGGTCTCAAAATTAATTTATTAGTAAATAATAAAGCGAAACCGAATATATTATCTCAACAATCAAAGCATTGTTAGAAAATTCATCAGAAAGAGTTACCGCATATAAAACACGCAATATTTATGAATTGAATTCCGGTGCATGGCTCAAAATTAATTTATTAATAAATAATAAAGCGAAACCGAATATATTGTTTCAACAATCAAAGCATTGTTAGAAAATTTATCAGAAAGAGTTACCGCATATAAAACACGCAATATGTATGAATTGAATCCCGGTGCAGGGCTCAAAATTAATTTCTTAATAAATAATAAAGCGAAACCGAATATATAGTTTCAACAATCAAAGCATTGTTAGAAAATTCATCAGAAAGAGTTACCGCATATAAAACACGCAATATTTATGAATTGAATTCCGGTGCAGGGCTGAAAATTAATTTCTTAATAAATAATAAAGCGAAACCGAATATATTGTTTCAACAATCAATGCATTGTTAGAAAATTCATCAGAAAGAGTTACCGCATATAAAACACGCAATATTTATGAACTGAATTCCGGTGCAGGGCTGAAAATTAATTTCTTAATAAATAATAAAGCGAAACCGAATATATTGTTTCAACAATCAAAGCATTGTTAGAAAATTCATCAGAAAGAGTTACCTCATATAAAACTTGCAATATTTATGAATTGAATTCCGGTGCAGGGCTGAAAAATAATTTCTTAATAAATAATAAAGCGAAACCGAATATATTGTTTCAACAATCAAAGCATTGTTAGAAAATTCATCAGAAAGAGTTACCGCATATAAAACACGCAATATTTATGAATTGAATTCCGGTGCAGGTCTCAAAATTAATTTATTAGTAAATAATAAAGCGAAACCGAATATATTGTCTCAACAATCAAAGCATTGTTAGAAAATTCATCAGAAAGAGTTACCGCATATAAAACACGCAATATTTATGAAATGAATTCCGGTGCATGGCTCAAAATTAATTTATTAATAAATAATAAAGCGAAACCGAATATATTGTTTCAACAATCAAAGCATTGTTAGAAAATTTATCAGAAAGAGTTACCGCATATAAAACACGCAATATTTATGAATTGAATCCCGGTGCAGGGCTCAAAATTAATTTCTTAATAAATAATAAAGCGAAACCGAGTATATTGTTTCAACAATCAAAGCATTGTTAGAATATTCATCAGAAAGAGTTACCGCATATAAAACACGCAATATTTATGAATTGAATTCCGGTGCAGGGCTAAAAATTAATTTCTTTATAAATAATAAAGCGAAACCGAATATATTGTTTCAACAATCAAAGCATTGTTAGAAAATTCATCAGAAAGAGTTACCGCATATAAAACACGCAATATTTATGAACTGAATTCCGGTGCAGGGCTCAAAATAAATTTCTTAGTAAATAATAAAGCGAAACCGAATATATTGTTTAAACAATCAAAGCATTGTTAGAAAATTCATCAGAAAGAGTTACTGCATATAAAACACGCAATATTTATGAACTGAATTCCGGAGCAGAGCTGAAAATTAATTTCTTAATCTTAATAAATAATAAAGCGAAACCGAATATATTGTTTCAACAATCAAAGCATTGTTAGAATATTCACCAGAAAGAGTTACCGCATATAAAACACGCAATATTTATTAATTGAATTCCGGTGCAGGGCTGAAAATTAATTTCTTAATAAATAATAAAGCGAAACCGAATATATTGTTTCAACAATCAAAGCATTGTTAGAATATTCACCAGAAAGAGTTACCGCATATAAAACACGCAATATTTATGAATTGAATTCCGGGGCAGGGCTGAAAATTAATTTCTTAATAAATAATAAAGTGAAACCCAATATATTGTTTCAACAATCAAAGCATTGTTAGAAAATTCATCAGAAAGAGTTACCGCATATAAAACACGCAATATTTATTAACTGAATTCCGGTGCAGGGCTCAAAATTAATTTCTTAGTAAATAATAAAGCGAAACCGAATATATTGTTTCAACAATCAAAGCATTGTTAGAATATTCACCAAAAAGAGTTACCGCATATAAAACACGCAATATTTATGAATTGAATTCCGGGGCAGGGCTGAAAATTAATTTCTTAATAAATAATAAAGTGAAACCCAATATATTGTTTCAACAATCAAAGCATTGTTAGAAAATTCATCAGAAAGAGTTACCGCATATAAAACACGCAATATTTATTAACTGAATTCCGGTGCAGGGCTCAAAATTAATTTCTTAGTAAATAATAAAGTGAAACCCAATATATTGTTTCAACAATCAAAGCATTGTTAGAAAATTCATCAGAAAGAGTTACCGCATATAAAACACGCAATATTTATTAACTGAATTCCGGTGCAGGGCTCAAAATTATTTTCTTAGTAAATAATAAAGCGAAACCGAATATATTGTTTAAACAATCAAAGCATTGTTAGAAAATTCATCAGAAAGAGTTACTGCATATAAAACACGCAATATTTATGAACTGAATTCCGGAGCAGAGCTGAAAATTAATTTCTTAATCTTAATAAATAATAAAGCGAAACCGAATATATTGTTTCAACAATCAAAGCATTGTTAGAAAATTCATCAGAAAGAGTTACCTCATATAAAACACGCAATATTTATGAATTGAATTCCGGTGCAGGGCTGAAAATTAATTTCTTAATAAATAATAAAGCGAAACCGAATATATTGTTTCAACAATCAAAGCATTGTTAGAATATTCACCAGAAAGAGTTACCGCATATAAAACACGCAATATTTATTAATTGAATTCCGGTGCAGGGCTGAAAATTAATTTCTTAATAAATAATAAAGCGAAACCGAATATATTGTTTCAACAATCAAAGCATTGTTAGAATATTCACCAGAAAGAGTTACCGCATATAAAACACGCAATATTTATGAATTGAATTCCGGGGCAGGGCTGAAAATTAATTCCTTAATAAATAATAAAGTGAAACCCAATATATTGTTTCAACAATCAAAGCATTGTTAGAAAATTCATCAGAAAGAGTTACCGCATATAAAACACGCAATATTTATTAACTGAATTCCGGTGCAGGGCTGAAAATTAATTTCTTAATAAATAATAAAGCGAAACCGAATATATTGTTTCAACAATCAAAGCATTGTTAGAAAATTCATCAGAAAGAGTTACCTCATATAAAACTTGCAATATTTATGAATTGAATTCCGGTGCAGGGCTGAAAAATAATTTCTTAATAAATAATAAAGCGAAACCGAATATATTGTTTCAACAATCAAAGCATTGTTCGCAAAAAAAACACGCAATATTTATGAATTGAATTCCGGTGCTGGGCTGAAAATTAATTTCTTAATAAATAATAAAGCGAAACCGAATATATTGTTTCAACAATCAAAGCATTGTTAGAAAATTCATCAGAAAGAGTTACCGCATATAAAACACGCAATATTTATGAATTGAATTCCGGTGCAGGGCTGAAAATTAATTTCTTAATAAATAATAAAGCGAAACCGAATATATTGTTTCAACAATCAAAGCATTGTTAGAAAATTCATCAGAAAGAGTTACCGCATATAAAACACGCAATATTTATGAAATGAATTCCGGGGCAGGGCTGAAAATTACTTTCTTAATAAATAATAAAGCGAAACCGAATATATTGTTTCAACAATCAAAGCATTGTTAGAAAATTCATCAGAAAGAGTTACCGCATATAAAACACGCAATATTTATGAACTGAATTCCGGTGCAGGGCTCAAAATAAATTTCTTAGTAAATAATAAAGCGAAACCGAATATATTGTTTAAACAATCAAAGCATTGTTAGAAAATTCATCAGAAAGAGTTACTGCATATAAAACACGCAATATTTATGAATTGAATTCCGGTGCAGGAATGAAAATTAATTTCTTAATAAATAATAAAGCGAAACCGAATATATTGTTTCAACAATCAAAGCATTGTTAGAAAATTCATCAGAAAGAGTTACCGCATATGAAACACGCAATATTTATGAATTGAATTCCGGGGCAGGGCTGAAAATTAATTTCTTAATAAATAATAAAGTGAAACCGAATATATTGTTTCAACAATCAAAGCATTGTTAGAAAATTCATCAGAAAGAGTTACCGCATATAAAACACGCAATATTTATGAACTGAATTCCGGTGCAGGGCTCAAACTTAATTTCTTAGTAAATAATAAAGCGAAACCGAATATATTGTTTAAACAATCAAAGCATTGTTAGAAAATTCATTAGAAAGAGTTACCGCATATAAAACATGCAATATTTATGAACTGAATTCCGGTGCAGGGCTCAAAATAAATTTCTTAGTAAATAATAAAGCGAAACCGAATATATTGTTTAAACAATCAAAGCATTGTTAGAAAATTCATCAGAAAGAGTTACTGCATATAAAACACGCAATATTTATGAATTGAATTCCGGTGCAGGAATGAAAATTAATTTCTTAATAAATAATAAAGCGAAACCGAATATATTGTTTCAACAATCAAAGCATTGTTAGAAAATTCATCAGAAAGAGTTACCGCATATAAAACACGCAATATTTATGAATTGAATTCCGGGGCAGGGCTGAAAATTAATTTCTTAATAAATAATAAAGTGAAACCGAATATATTGTTTCAACAATCAAAGCATTGTTAGAAAATTCATCAGAAAGAGTTACCGCATATAAAACACGCAATATTTATGAACTGAATTCCGGTGCAGGGCTCAAAATTAATTTCTTAGTAAATAATAAAGCGAAACCGAATATATTGTTTAAACAATCAAAGCATTGTTAGAAAATTCATTAGAAAGAGTTACCGCATATAAAGCACGCAATATTTATGAATATAATTCCGGTGCAGGGCTCAAAATTAATTTCTTAATAAATAATAAAGCGAAACCGAATATATTGTTTCAACAATCAAAGCATTGTTAGAAAATTCATCAGAAAGAGTTACCGCATATATAACACGCAATATTTATGAATTGAATTCCGGTGCAGGGCTGAAAATTAATTTCTTAATAAATAATAAAGCGAAACCGAATATATTGTTTCAACAATCAAAGCATTGTTAGAAAATTCATCAGAAAGAGTTACCGCATATGAAACACGCAATATTTATGAATTGAATTCCGGTGCAGGTCTCAAAATTAATTTATTAGTAAATAATAAAGCGAAACCGAATATATTATCTCAACGATCAAAGCATTGTTAGAAAATTCATCAGAAAGAGTTACCGCATATAAAACACGCAATATTTATGAATTGAATTCCGGTGCATGGCTCAAAATTAATTTATTAATAAATAATAAAGCGAAACCGAATATATTGTTTCAACAATCAAAGCATTGTTAGAAAATTTATCAGAAAGAGTTACCGCATATAAAACACGCAATATTTATGAATTGAATCCCGGTGCAGGGCTCAAAATTAATTTCTTAATAAATAATAAAGCGAAACCGAATATATAGTTTCAACAATCAAAGCATTGTTAGAAAATTCATCAGAAAGAGTTACCGCATATAAAACACGCAATATTTATGAATTGAATTCCGGTGCAGGGCTGAAAATTAATTTCTTAATAAATAATAAAGCGAAACCGAATATATTGTTTCAACAATCAAAGCATTGTTAGAAAATTCATCAGAAAGAGTTACCGCATATAAAACACGCAATATTTATGAAATGAATTCCGGGGCAGGGCTGAAAATTACTTTCTTAATAAATAATAAAGCGAAACCGAATATATTGTTTCAACAATCAAAGCATTGTTAGAAAATTCATCAGAAAGAGTTACCGCATATAAAACACGCAATATTTATGAACTGAATTCCGGTGCAGGGCTCAAAATAAATTTCTTAGTAAATAATAAAGCGAAACCGAATATATTGTTTAAACAATCAAAGCCTTGTTAGAAAATTCATCAGAAAGAGTTACTGCATATAAAACACGCAATATTTATGAATTGAATTCCGGTGCAGGAATGAAAATTAATTTCTTAATAAATAATAAAGCGAAACCGAATATATTGTTTCAACAATCAAAGCATTGTTAGAAAATTCATCAGAAAGAGTTACCGCATATGAAACACGCAATATTTATGAATTGAATTCCGGGGCAGGGCTGAAAATTAATTTCTTAATAAATAATAAAGTGAAACCGAATATATTGTTTCAACAATCAAAGCATTGTTAGAAAATTCATCAGAAAGAGTTACCGCATATAAAACACGCAATATTTATGAACTGAATTCCGGTGCAGGGCTCAAACTTAATTTCTTAGTAAATAATAAAGCGAAACCGAATATATTGTTTAAACAATCAAAGCATTGTTAGAAAATTCATTAGAAAGAGTTACCGCATATAAAACACGCAATATTTATGAACTGAATTCCGGTGCAGGGCTCAAAATAAATTTCTTAGTAAATAATAAAGCGAAACCGAATATATTGTTTAAACAATCAAAGCATTGTTAGAAAATTCATCAGAAAGAGTTACTGCATATAAAACACGCAATATTTATGAATTGAATTCCGGTGCAGGAATGAAAATTAATTTCTTAATAAATAATAAAGCGAAACCGAATATATTGTTTCAACAATCAAAGCATTGTTAGAAAATTCATCAGAAAGAGTTACCGCATATAAAACACGCAATATTTATGAATTGAATTCCGGGGCAGGGCTGAAAATTAATTTCTTAATAAATAATAAAGTGAAACCGAATATATTGTTTCAACAATCAAAGCATTGTTAGAAAATTCATCAGAAAGAGTTACCGCATATAAAACACGCAATATTTATGAACTGAATTCCGGTGCACGGCTCAAAATTAATTTCTTAGTAAATAATAAAGCGAAACCGAATATATTGTTTCAACAATCAAAGCATTGTTAGAAAATTCATCAGAAAGAGTTACCGCATATATAACACGCAATATTTATGAATTGAATTCCGGTGCAGGGCTGAAAATTAATTTCTTAATAAATAATAAAGCGAAACCGAATATATTGTTTCAACAATCAAAGCATTGTTAGAAAATTCATCAGAAAGAGTTATCGCATATAAAACACGCAATATTTATGAATTGAATTCCGGTGCAGGTCTCAAAATTAATTTATTAGTAAATAATAAAGCGAAACCGAATATATTATCTCAACAATCAAAGCATTGTTAGAAAATTCATCAGAAAGAGTTACCGCATATAAAACACGCAATATTTATGAATTGAATTCCGGTGCATGGCTCAAAATTAATTTATTAATAAATAATAAAGCGAAACCGAATATATTGTTTCAACAATCAAAGCATTGTTAGAAAATTTATCAGAAAGAGTTACCGCATATAAAACACGCAATATTTATGAATTGAATCCCGGTGCAGGGCTCAAAATTAATTTCTTAATAAATAATAAAGCGAAACCGAATATATAGTTTCAACAATCAAAGCATTGTTAGAAAATTCATCAGATAGAGTTACCGCATATAAAACACGCAATATTTATGAATTGAATTCCGGTGCAGGGCTGAAAATTAATTTCTTAATAAATAATAAAGCGAAACCGAATATATTGTTTCAACAATCAATGCATTGTTAGAAAATTCATCAGAAAGAGTTACCGCATATAAAACACGCAATATTTATGAACTGAATTCCGGTGCAGGGCTCAAAATAAATTTCTTAGTAAATAATAAAGCGAAACCGAATATATTGTTTAAACAATCAAAGCATTGTTAGAAAATTCATCAGAAAGAGTTACCTCATATAAAACACGCAATATTTATGAATTGAATTCCGGTGCAGGGCTGAAAATTAATTTCTTAATAAATAATAAAGCGAAACCGAATATATTGTTTCAACAATCAAAGCATTGTTAGAAAATTCATCAGAAAGAGTTACCTCATATCAAACTTGCAATATTTATGAATTGAATTCCGGTGCAGGGCTGAAAAATAATTTCTTAATAAATAATAAAGCGAAACCGAATATATTGTTTCAACAGTCAAAGCATTGTTAGCAAAAAAAAACACGCAATATTTATGAATTGAATTCCGGTGCTGGGCTGAAAATTAATTTCTTAATAAATAATAAAGCGAAACCGAATATATTGTTTCAACAATCAAAGCATTGTTAGAAAATTCATCAGAAAGAGTTACCGCATATAAAACACGCAATATTTATGAATTGAATTCCGGTGCAGGGCTGAAAATTAATTTCTTAATAAATAATAAAGCGAAACCGAAAATATAGTTTCAACAATCAAAGCATTGTTAGAAAATTCATCAGAAAGAGTTACCGCATATAAAACACGCAATATTTATGAATTGAATTCCGGTGCAGGGCTGAAAATTAATTTCTTAATAAATAATAAAGCGAAACCGAATATATTGTTTCAACAATCAAAGCATTGTTAGAAAATTCATCAGAAAGAGTTACCGCATATAAAACACGCAATATTTATGAAATGAATTCCGGGGCAGGGCTGAAAATTACTTTCTTAATAAATAATAAAGCGAAACCGAATATATTGTTTCAACAATCAAAGCATTGTTAGAAAATTCATCAGAAAGAGTTACCGCATATAAAACACGCAATATTTATGAACTGAATTCCGGTGCAGGGCTCAAAATAAATTTCTTAGTAAATAATAAAGCGAAACCGAATATATTGTTTAAACAATCAAAGCCTTGTTAGAAAATTCATCAGAAAGAGTTACTGCATATAAAACACGCAATATTTATGAATTGAATTCCGGTGCAGGAATGAAAATTAATTTCTTAATAAATAATAAAGCGAAACCGAATATATTGTTTCAACAATCAAAGCATTGTTAGAAAATTCATCAGAAAGAGTTACCGCATATGAAACACGCAATATTTATGAATTGAATTCCGGGGCAGGGCTGAAAATTAATTTCTTAATAAATAATAAAGTGAAACCGAATATATTGTTTCAACAATCAAAGCATTGTTAGAAAATTCATCAGAAAGAGTTACCGCATATAAAACACGCAATATTTATGAACTGAATTCCGGTGCAGGGCTCAAACTTAATTTCTTAGTAAATAATAAAGCGAAACCGAATATATTGTTTAAACAATCAAAGCATTGTTAGAAAATTCATTAGAAAGAGTTACCGCATATAAAACACGCAATATTTATGAACTGAATTCCGGTGCAGGGCTCAAAATAAATTTCTTAGTAAATAATAAAGCGAAACCGAATATATTGTTTAAACAATCAAAGCATTGTTAGAAAATTCATCAGAAAGAGTTACTGCATATAAAACACGCAATATTTATGAATTGAATTCCGGTGCAGGAATGAAAATTAATTTCTTAATAAATAATAAAGCGAAACCGAATATATTGTTTCAACAATCAAAGCATTGTTAGAAAATTCATCAGAAAGAGTTACCGCATATAAAACACGCAATATTTATGAATTGAATTCCGGGGCAGGGCTGAAAATTAATTTCTTAATAAATAATAAAGTGAAACCGAATATATTGTTTCAACAATCAAAGCATTGTTAGAAAATTCATCAGAAAGAGTTACCGCATATAAAACACGCAATATTTATGAACTGAATTCCGGTGCACGGCTCAAAATTAATTTCTTAGTAAATAATAAAGCGAAACCGAATATATTGTTTCAACAATCAAAGCATTGTTAGAAAATTCATCAGAAAGAGTTACCGCATATATAACACGCAATATTTATGAATTGAATTCCGGTGCAGGGCTGAAAATTAATTTCTTAATAAATAATAAAGCGAAACCGAATATATTGTTTCAACAATCAAAGCATTGTTAGAAAATTCATCAGAAAGAGTTATCGCATATAAAACACGCAATATTTATGAATTGAATTCCGGTGCAGGTCTCAAAATTAATTTATTAGTAAATAATAAAGCGAAACCGAATATATTATCTCAACAATCAAAGCATTGTTAGAAAATTCATCAGAAAGAGTTACCGCATATAAAACACGCAATATTTATGAATTGAATTCCGGTGCATGGCTCAAAATTAATTTATTAATAAATAATAAAGCGAAACCGAATATATTGTATCAACAATCAAAGCATTGTTAGAAAATTTATCAGAAAGAGTTACCGCATATAAAACACGCAATATTTATGAATTGAATCCCGGTGCAGGGCTCAAAATTAATTTCTTAATAAATAATAAAGCGAAACCGAATATATAGTTTCAACAATCAAAGCATTGTTAGAAAATTCATCAGAAAGAGTTACCGCATATAAAACACGCAATATTTATGAATTGAATTCCGGTGCAGGGCTGAAAATTAATTTCTTAATAAATAATAAAGCGAAACCGAATATATTGTTTCAACAATCAATGCATTGTTAGAAAATTCATCAGAAAGAGTTACCGCATATAAAACACGCAATATTTATGAACTGAATTCCGGTGCAGGGCTCAAAATAAATTTCTTAGTAAATAATAAAGCGAAACCGAATATATTGTTTAAACAATCAAAGCATTGTTAGAAAATTCATCAGAAAGAGTTACCTCATATAAAACACGCAATATTTATGAATTGAATTCCGGTGCAGGGCTGAAAATTAATTTCTTAATAAATAATAAAGCGAAACCGAATATATTGTTTCAACAATCAAAGCATTGTTAGAAAATTCATCAGAAAGAGTTACCTCATATCAAACTTGCAATATTTATGAATTGAATTCCGGTGCAGGGCTGAAAAATAATTTCTTAATAAATAATAAAGCGAAACCGAATATATTGTTTCAACAATCAAAGCATTGTTAGAAAATTCATCAGAAAGAGTTACCTCATATCAAACTTGCAATATTTATGAATTGAATTCCGGTGCAGGGCTGAAAAATAATTTCTTAATAAATAATAAAGTGAAACCGAATATATTGTTTCAACAATCAAAGCATTGTTAGAAAATTCATCAGAAAGAGTTACCGCATATAAAACACGCAATATTTATGAACTGAATTCCGGTGCAGGGCTCAAACTTAATTTCTTAGTAAATAATAAAGCGAAACCGAATATATTGTTTAAACAATCAAAGCATTGTTAGAAAATTCATTAGAAAGAGTTACCGCATATAAAACACGCAATATTTATGAACTGAATTCCGGTGCAGGGCTCAAAATAAATTTCTTAGTAAATAATAAAGCGAAACCGAATATATTGTTTAAACAATCAAAGCATTGTTAGAAAATTCATCAGAAAGAGTTACTGCATATAAAACACGCAATATTTATGAATTGAATTCCGGTGCAGGAATGAAAATTAATTTCTTAATAAATAATAAAGCGAAACCGAATATATTGTTTCAACAATCAAAGCATTGTTAGAAAATTCATCAGAAAGAGTTACCGCATATAAAACACGCAATATTTATGAATTGAATTCCGGGGCAGGGCTGAAAATTAATTTCTTAATAAATAATAAAGTGAAACCGAATATATTGTTTCAACAATCAAAGCATTGTTAGAAAATTCATCAGAAAGAGTTACCGCATATAAAACACGCAATATTTATGAACTGAATTCCGGTGCACGGCTCAAAATTAATTTCTTAGTAAATAATAAAGCGAAACCGAATATATTGTTTCAACAATCAAAGCATTGTTAGAAAATTCATCAGAAAGAGTTACCGCATATATAACACGCAATATTTATGAATTGAATTCCGGTGCAGGGCTGAAAATTAATTTCTTAATAAATAATAAAGCGAAACCGAATATATTGTTTCAACAATCAAAGCATTGTTAGAAAATTCATCAGAAAGAGTTATCGCATATAAAACACGCAATATTTATGAATTGAATTCCGGTGCAGGTCTCAAAATTAATTTATTAGTAAATAATAAAGCGAAACCGAATATATTATCTCAACAATCAAAGCATTGTTAGAAAATTCATCAGAAAGAGTTACCGCATATAAAACACGCAATATTTATGAATTGAATTCCGGTGCATGGCTCAAAATTAATTTATTAATAAATAATAAAGCGAAACCGAATATATTGTTTCAACAATCAAAGCATTGTTAGAAAATTTATCAGAAAGAGTTACCGCATATAAAACACGCAATATTTATGAATTGAATCCCGGTGCAGGGCTCAAAATTAATTTCTTAATAAATAATAAAGCGAAACCGAATATATAGTTTCAACAATCAAAGCATTGTTAGAAAATTCATCAGAAAGAGTTACCGCATATAAAACACGCAATATTTATGAATTGAATTCCGGTGCAGGGCTGAAAATTAATTTCTTAATAAATAATAAAGCGAAACCGAATATATTGTTTCAACAATCAATGCATTGTTAGAAAATTCATCAGAAAGAGTTACCGCATATAAAACACGCAATATTTATGAACTGAATTCCGGTGCAGGGCTCAAAATAAATTTCTTAGTAAATAATAAAGCGAAACCGAATATATTGTTTAAACAATCAAAGCATTGTTAGAAAATTCATCAGAAAGAGTTACCTCATATAAAACACGCAATATTTATGAATTGAATTCCGGTGCAGGGCTGAAAATTAATTTCTTAATAAATAATAAAGCGAAACCGAATATATTGTTTCAACAATCAAAGCATTGTTAGAAAATTCATCAGAAAGAGTTACCTCATATCAAACTTGCAATATTTATGAATTGAATTCCGGTGCAGGGCTGAAAATTAATTTCTTAATAAATAATAAAGCGAAACCGAATATATTGTTTCAACAATCAAAGCATTGTTAGAAAATTCATCAGAAAGAGTTACCGCATATAAAACACGCAATATTTATGAATTGAATTCCGGTGCATGGCTCAAAATTAATTTATTAATAAATAATAAAGAGAAACCGAATATATTGTTTCAACAATCAAACCATTGTTAGACAATTCATCAGAAAGAGTTGCCGCATATAAAACACGCAATATTTATGAAATGAATTCCGGGGCAGGGCTGAAAATTACTTTCTTAATAAATAATAAAGCGAAACCGAATATATTGTTTCAACAATCAAAGCATTGTTAGAAAATTCATCAGAAAGAGTTACCGCATATAAAACACGCAATACTTATGAATTGAATTCCGGTGCAGGGCTGAAAATTAATTTCTTAATAAATAATAAAGCGAAACCGAAAATATTGTTTCAACAATCAAAGCATTGTTAGAAAATTTATCAGAAAGAGTTACCGCATATAAAACACCCAATATTTATGAATTGAATCCCGGTGCAGGGCTCAAAATTAATTTCTTAATAAATAATAAAGCGAAACCGAATATATTGTTTCAACAATCAAACCATTGTTAGACAATTCATCAGAAAGAGTTACCGCATATAAAACACGCAATATTTATGAAATGAATTCCGGGGCAGGGCTGAAAATTACTTTCTTAATAAATAATAAAGCGAAACCGAATATATTGTTTCAACAATCAAAGCATTGTTAGAAAATTCATCAGAAAGAGTTACCGCATATGAAACACGCAATATTTATGAATTGAATTCCGGTGCAGGTCTCAAAATTAATTTATTAGTAAATAATAAAGCGAAACCGAATATATTATCTCAACGATCAAAGCATTGTTAGAAAATTCATCAGAAAGAGTTACCGCATATAAAACACGCAATATTTATGAATTGAATTCCGGTGCATGGCTCAAAATTAATTTATTAATAAATAATAAAGCGAAACCGAATATATTGTTTCAACAATCAAAGCATTGTTAGAAAATTTATCAGAAAGAGTTACCGCATATAAAACACGCAATATTTATGAATTGAATCCCGGTGCAGGGCTCAAAATTAATTTCTTAATAAATAATAAAGCGAAACCGAATATATAGTTTCAACAATCAAAGCATTGTTAGAAAATTCATCAGAAAGAGT
Source organism: Maratus speciosus (assembly GCA_963932465.1). Classification (NCBI taxonomy): domain Eukaryota; kingdom Metazoa; phylum Arthropoda; class Arachnida; order Araneae; family Salticidae; genus Maratus; species Maratus speciosus. Next base: position 1,025,767 of record CAWVRF010001532.1, on the reverse strand, counting down.
TACCGCATATAAAACACGCAATATTTATGAATTGAATTCCGGTGCAGGGCTGAAAATTAATTTCTTAATAAATAATAAAGCGAAACCGAATATATTGTTTCAACAATCAAAGCATTGTTAGAAAATTCATCAGAAAGAGTTACCGCATATAAAGCACGCAATATTTATGAAATGAATTCCGGGGCAGGGCTGAAAATTACTTTCTTAATAAATAATAAAGCGAAACCGAATATATTGTTTCAACAATCAAAGCATTGTTAGAAAATTCATCAGAAAGAGTTACCGCATATAAAACACGCAATATTTATGAACTGAATTCCGGTGCAGGGCTCAAAATAAATTTCTTAGTAAATAATAAAGCGAAACCGAATATATTGTTTAAACAATCAAAGCCTTGTTAGAAAATTCATCAGAAAGAGTTACTGCATATAAAACACGCAATATTTATGAATTGAATTCCGGTGCAGGAATGAAAATTAATTTCTTAATAAATAATAAAGCGAAACCGAATATATTGTTTCAACAATCAAAGCATTGTTAGAAAATTCATCAGAAAGAGTTACCGCATATGAAACACGCAATATTTATGAATTGAATTCCGGGGCAGGGCTGAAAATTAATTTCTTAATAAATAATAAAGTGAAACCGAATATATTGTTTCAACAATCAAAGCATTGTTAGAAAATTCATCAGAAAGAGTTACCGCATATAAAACACGCAATATTTATGAACTGAATTCCGGTGCAGGGCTCAAACTTAATTTCTTAGTAAATAATAAAGCGAAACCGAATATATTGTTTAAACAATCAAAGCATTGTTAGAAAATTCATTAGAAAGAGTTACCGCATATAAAACACGCAATATTTATGAACTGAATTCCGGTGCAGGGCTCAAAATAAATTTCTTAGTAAATAATAAAGCGAAACCGAATATATTGTTTAAACAATCAAAGCATTGTTAGAAAATTCATCAGAAAGAGTTACTGCATATAAAACACGCAATATTTATGAATTGAATTCCGGTGCAGGAATGAAAATTAATTTCTTAATAAATAATAAAGCGAAACCGAATATATTGTTTCAACAATCAAAGCATTGTTAGAAAATTCATCAGAAAGAGTTACCGCATATAAAACACGCAATATTTATGAATTGAATTCCGGGGCAGGGCTGAAAATTAATTTCTTAATAAATAATAAAGTGAAACCGAATATATTGTTTCAACAATCAAAGCATTGTTAGAAAATTCATCAGAAAGAGTTACCGCATATAAAACACGCAATATTTATGAACTGAATTCCGGTGCACGGCTCAAAATTAATTTCTTAGTAAATAATAAAGCGAAACCGAATATATTGTTTCAACAATCAAAGCATTGTTAGAAAATTCATCAGAAAGAGTTACCGCATATATAACACGCAATATTTATGAATTGAATTCCGGTGCAGGGCTGAAAATTAATTTCTTAATAAATAATAAAGCGAAACCGAATATATTGTTTCAACAATCAAAGCATTGTTAGAAAATTCATCAGAAAGAGTTATCGCATATAAAACACGCAATATTTATGAATTGAATTCCGGTGCAGGTCTCAAAATTAATTTATTAGTAAATAATAAAGCGAAACCGAATATATTATCTCAACAATCAAAGCATTGTTAGAAAATTCATCAGAAAGAGTTACCGCATATAAAACACGCAATATTTATGAATTGAATTCCGGTGCATGGCTCAAAATTAATTTATTAATAAATAATAAAGCGAAACCGAATATATTGTTTCAACAATCAAAGCATTGTTAGAAAATTTATCAGAAAGAGTTACCGCATATAAAACACGCAATATTTATGAATTGAATCCCGGTGCAGGGCTCAAAATTAATTTCTTAATAAATAATAAAGCGAAACCGAATATATAGTTTCAACAATCAAAGCATTGTTAGAAAATTCATCAGAAAGAGTTACCGCATATAAAACACGCAATATTTATGAATTGAATTCCGGTGCAGGGCTGAAAATTAATTTCTTAATAAATAATAAAGCGAAACCGAATATATTGTTTCAACAATCAATGCATTGTTAGAAAATTCATCAGAAAGAGTTACCGCATATAAAACACGCAATATTTATGAACTGAATTCCGGTGCAGGGCTCAAAATAAATTTCTTAGTAAATAATAAAGCGAAACCGAATATATTGTTTAAACAATCAAAGCATTGTTAGAAAATTCATCAGAAAGAGTTACCTCATATAAAACACGCAATATTTATGAATTGAATTCCGGTGCAGGGCTGAAAATTAATTTCTTAATAAATAATAAAGCGAAACCGAATATATTGTTTCAACAATCAAAGCATTGTTAGAAAATTCATCAGAAAGAGTTACCTCATATCAAACTTGCAATATTTATGAATTGAATTCCGGTGCAGGGCTGAAAAATAATTTCTTAATAAATAATAAAGCGAAACCGAATATATTGTTTCAACAGTCAAAGCATTGTTAGCAAAAAAAAACACGCAATATTTATGAATTGAATTCCGGTGCTGGGCTGAAAATTAATTTCTTAATAAATAATAAAGCGAAACCGAATATATTGTTTCAACAATCAAAGCATTGTTAGAAAATTCATCAGAAAGAGTTACCGCATATAAAACACGCAATATTTATGAATTGAATTCCGGTGCAGGGCTGAAAATTAATTTCTTAATAAATAATAAAGCGAAACCGAATATATAGTTTCAACAATCAAAGCATTGTTAGAAAATTCATCAGAAAGAGTTACCGCATATAAAACACGCAATATTTATGAATTGAATTCCGGTGCAGGGCTGAAAATTAATTTCTTAATAAATAATAAAGCGAAACCGAATATATTGTTTCAACAATCAAAGCATTGTTAGAAAATTCATCAGAAAGAGTTACCGCATATAAAACACGCAATATTTATGAAATGAATTCCGGGGCAGGGCTGAAAATTACTTTCTTAATAAATAATAAAGCGAAACCGAATATATTGTTTCAACAATCAAAGCATTGTTAGAAAATTCATCAGAAAGAGTTACCGCATATAAAACACGCAATATTTATGAACTGAATTCCGGTGCAGGGCTCAAAATAAATTTCTTAGTAAATAATAAAGCGAAACCGAATATATTGTTTAAACAATCAAAGCCTTGTTAGAAAATTCATCAGAAAGAGTTACTGCATATAAAACACGCAATATTTATGAATTGAATTCCGGTGCAGGAATGAAAATTAATTTCTTAATAAATAATAAAGCGAAACCGAATATATTGTTTCAACAATCAAAGCATTGTTAGAAAATTCATCAGAAAGAGTTACCGCATATGAAACACGCAATATTTATGAATTGAATTCCGGGGCAGGGCTGAAAATTAATTTCTTAATAAATAATAAAGTGAAACCGAATATATTGTTTCAACAATCAAAGCATTGTTAGAAAATTCATCAGAAAGAGTTACCGCATATAAAACACGCAATATTTATGAACTGAATTCCGGTGCAGGGCTCAAACTTAATTTCTTAGTAAATAATAAAGCGAAACCGAATATATTGTTTAAACAATCAAAGCATTGTTAGAAAATTCATTAGAAAGAGTTACCGCATATAAAACACGCAATATTTATGAACTGAATTCCGGTGCAGGGCTCAAAATAAATTTCTTAGTAAATAATAAAGCGAAACCGAATATATTGTTTAAACAATCAAAGCATTGTTAGAAAATTCATCAGAAAGAGTTACTGCATATAAAACACGCAATATTTATGAATTGAATTCCGGTGCAGGAATGAAAATTAATTTCTTAATAAATAATAAAGCGAAACCGAATATATTGTTTCAACAATCAAAGCATTGTTAGAAAATTCATCAGAAAGAGTTACCGCATATAAAACACGCAATATTTATGAATTGAATTCCGGGGCAGGGCTGAAAATTAATTTCTTAATAAATAATAAAGTGAAACCGAATATATTGTTTCAACAATCAAAGCATTGTTAGAAAATTCATCAGAAAGAGTTACCGCATATAAAACACGCAATATTTATGAACTGAATTCCGGTGCACGGCTCAAAATTAATTTCTTAGTAAATAATAAAGCGAAACCGAATATATTGTTTCAACAATCAAAGCATTGTTAGAAAATTCATCAGAAAGAGTTACCGCATATATAACACGCAATATTTATGAATTGAATTCCGGTGCAGGGCTGAAAATTAATTTCTTAATAAATAATAAAGCGAAACCGAATATATTGTTTCAACAATCAAAGCATTGTTAGAAAATTCATCAGAAAGAGTTATCGCATATAAAACACGCAATATTTATGAATTGAATTCCGGTGCAGGTCTCAAAATTAATTTATTAGTAAATAATAAAGCGAAACCGAATATATTATCTCAACAATCAAAGCATTGTTAGAAAATTCATCAGAAAGAGTTACCGCATATAAAACACGCAATATTTATGAATTGAATTCCGGTGCATGGCTCAAAATTAATTTATTAATAAATAATAAAGCGAAACCGAATATATTGTTTCAACAATCAAAGCATTGTTAGAAAATTTATCAGAAAGAGTTACCGCATATAAAACACGCAATATTTATGAATTGAATCCCGGTGCAGGGCTCAAAATTAATTTCTTAATAAATAATAAAGCGAAACCGAATATATAGTTTCAACAATCAAAGCATTGTTAGAAAATTCATCAGAAAGAGTTACCGCATATAAAACACGCAATATTTATGAATTGAATTCCGGTGCAGGGCTGAAAATTAATTTCTTAATAAATAATAAAGCGAAACCGAATATATTGTTTCAACAATCAATGCATTGTTAGAAAATTCATCAGAAAGAGTTACCGCATATAAAACACGCAATATTTATGAACTGAATTCCGGTGCAGGGCTCAAAATAAATTTCTTAGTAAATAATAAAGCGAAACCGAATATATTGTTTAAACAATCAAAGCATTGTTAGAAAATTCATCAGAAAGAGTTACCTCATATAAAACACGCAATATTTATGAATTGAATTCCGGTGCAGGGCTGAAAATTAATTTCTTAATAAATAATAAAGCGAAACCGAATATATTGTTTCAACAATCAAAGCATTGTTAGAAAATTCATCAGAAAGAGTTACCTCATATCAAACTTGCAATATTTATGAATTGAATTCCGGTGCAGGGCTGAAAAATAATTTCTTAATAAATAATAAAGCGAAACCGAATATATTGTTTCAACAGTCAAAGCATTGTTAGCAAAAAAAAACACGCAATATTTATGAATTGAATTCCGGTGCTGGGCTGAAAATTAATTTCTTAATAAATAATAAAGCGAAACCGAATATATTGTTTCAACAATCAAAGCATTGTTAGAAAATTCATCAGAAAGAGTTACCGCATATAAAACACGCAATATTTATGAATTGAATTCCGGTGCAGGGCTGAAAATTAATTTCTTAATAAATAATAAAGCGAAACCGAATATATTGTTTCAACAATCAAAGCATTGTTAGAAAATTCATCAGAAAGAGTTACCGCATATAAAACACGCAATATTTATGAATTGAATTCCGGTGCATGGCTCAAAATTAATTTATTAATAAATAATAAAGAGAAACCGAATATATTGTTTCAACAATCAAACCATTGTTAGACAATTCATCAGAAAGAGTTGCCGCATATAAAACACGCAATATTTATGAAATGAATTCCGGGGCAGGGCTGAAAATTACTTTCTTAATAAATAATAAAGCGAAACCGAATATATTGTTTCAACAATCAAAGCATTGTTAGAAAATTCATCAGAAAGAGTTACCGCATATAAAACACGCAATACTTATGAATTGAATTCCGGTGCAGGACTGAAAATTAATTTCTTAATAAATAATAAAGCGAAACCGAAAATATTGTTTCAACAATCAAAGCATTGTTAGAAAATTTATCAGAAAGAGTTACCGCATATAAAACACCCAATATTTATGAATTGAATCCCGGTGCAGGGCTCAAAATTAATTTCTTAATAAATAATAAAGCGAAACCGAATATATTGTTTCAACAATCAAACCATTGTTAGACAATTCATCAGAAAGAGTTACCGCATATAAAACACGCAATATTTATGAAATGAATTCCGGGGCAGGGCTGAAAATTACTTTCTTAATAAATAATAAAGCGAAACCGAATATATTGTTTCAACAATCAAAGCATTGTTAGAAAATTCATCAGAAAGAGTTACCGCATATAAAACACGCAATACTTATGAATTGAATTCCGGTGCAGGAATGAAAATTAATTTCTTAATAAATAATAAAGCGAAACCGAATATATTGTTTCAACAATCAAAGCATTGTTAGAAAATTCATCAGAAAGAGTTACCGCATATAAAACACGCAATATTTATGAATTGAATTCCGGGGCAGGGCTGAAAATTAATTTCTTATTAAATAATAAAGTGAAACCGAATATATTGTTTCAACAATCAAAGCATTGTTAGAAAATTCATCAGAAAGAGTTACCGCATATAAAACACGCAATATTTATGAACTGAATTCCGGTGCAGGGCTCAAAATTAATTTCTTAGTAAATAATAAAGCGAAACCGAATATATTGTTTAAACAATCAAAGCATTGTTAGAAAATTCATTAGAAAGAGTTACCGCATATAAAACACGCAATATTTATGAACTGAATTCCGGTGCAGGGCTCAAAATAAATTTCTTAGTAAATAATAAAGCGAAACCGAATATATTGTTTAAACAATCAAAGCATTGTTAGAAAATTCATCAGAAAGAGTTACCGCATATAAAACACGCAATATTTATGAATTGAATTCCGGGGCAGGGCTGAAAATTAATTTCTTAATAAATAATAAAGTGAAACCGAATATATTGTTTCAACAATCAAAGCATTGTTAGAAAATTCATCAGAAAGAGTTACCGCATATAAAACACGCAATATTTATGAACTGAATTCCGGTGCAGGGCTCAAAATTAATTTCTTAGTAAATAATAAAGCGAAACCGAATATATTGTTTCAACAATCAAAGCATTGTTAGAAAATTCATTAGAAAGAGTTACCGCATATAAAACACGCAATATTTATGAATATAATTCCGGTGCAGGGCTGAAAATTAATTTCTTAATAAATAATAAAGCGAAACCGAATATATTGTTTCAACAATCAAAGCATTGTTAGAAAATTCATCAGAAAGAGTTACCGCATATATAACACGCAATATTTATGAATTGAATTCCGGTGCAGGGCTGAAAATTAATTTCTTAATAAATAATAAAGCGAAACCGAATATATTGTTTCAACAATCAAAGCATTGTTAGAAAATTCATCAGAAAGAGTTACCGCAGATAAAACACGCAATATTTATGAATTGAATTCCGGTGCAGGTCTCAAAATTAATTTATTAGTAAATAATAAAGCGAAACCGAATATATTATCTCAATAATCAAAGCATTGTTAGAAAATTCATCAGAAAGAGTTACCGCATATAAAACACGCAATATTTATGAATTGAATTCCGGTGCATGGCTCAAAATTAATTTATTAATAAATAATAAAGCGAAACCGAATATATTGTTTCAACAATCAAAGCATTTTTAGAAAATTTATCAGAAAGAGTTACCGCATATAAAACACGCAATATTTATGAATTGAATCCCTGTGCAGGGCTAAAAATTAATTTCTTAATAAATAATAAAGCGAAACCGAATATATAGTTTCAACAATCAAAGCATTGTTAGAAAATTCATCAGAAAGAGTTACCGCATATAAAACACGCAATATTTATGAATTGAATTCCGGTGCAGGGCTGAAAATTAATTTCTTAATAAATAATAAAGCGAAACCGAATATATTGTTTCAACAATCAATGCATTGTTAGAAAATTCATCAGAAAGAGTTACCGCATATAAAACACGCAATATTTATTAACTGAATTCCGGTGCAGGGCTCAAAATTAATTTCTTAGTAAATAATAAAGCGAAACCGAATATATTGTTTCAACAATCAAAGCATTGTTAGAATATTCACCAGAAAGAGTTACCGCATATAAAACACGCAATATTTATGAATTGAATTCCGGGGCAGGGCTGAAAATTAATTTCTTAATAAATAATAAAGTGAAACCCAATATATTGTTTCAACAATCAAAGCATTGTTAGAAAATTCATCAGAAAGAGTTACCGCATATAAAACACGCAATATTTATTAACTGAATTCCGGTGCAGGGCTCAAAATTAATTTCTTAGTAAATAATAAAGTGAAACCCAATATATTGTTTCAACAATCAAAGCATTGTTAGAAAATTCATCAGAAAGAGTTACCGCATATAAAACACGCAATATTTATTAACTGAATTCCGGTGCAGGGCTCAAAATAAATTTCTTAGTAAATAATAAAGCGAAACCGAATATATTGTTTAAACAATCAAAGCATTGTTAGAAAATTCATCAGAAAGAGTTACTGCATATAAAACACGCAATATTTATGAATTGAATTCCGGTGCAGGAATGAAAATTAATTTCTTAATAAATAATAAAGCGAAACCGAATATATTGTTTCAACAATCAAAGCATTGTTAGAAAATTCATCAGAAAGAGTTACCGCATATAAAACACGCAATATTTATGAACTGAATTCCGGTGCACGGCTCAAAATTAATTTCTTAGTAAATAATAAAGCGAAACCGAATATATTGTTTCAACAATCAAAGCATTGTTAGAAAATTCATCAGAAAGAGTTACCGCATATAAAACACGCAATACTTATGAATTGAATTCCGGTGCAGGAATGAAAATTAATTTCTTAATAAATAATAAAGCGAAACCGAATATATTGTTTCAACAATCAAAGCATTGTTAGAAAATTCATCAGAAAGAGTTACCGCATATAAAACACGCAATATTTATGAATTGAATTCCGGGGCAGGGCTGAAAATTAATTTCTTATTAAATAATAAAGTGAAACCGAATATATTGTTTCAACAATCAAAGCATTGTTAGAAAATTCATCAGAAAGAGTTACCGCTTATAAAACACGCAATATTTATGAACTGAATTCCGGTGCAGGGCTCAAAATTAATTTCTTAGTAAATAATAAAGCGAAACCGAATATATTGTTTAAACAATCAAAGCATTGTTAGAAAATTCATTAGAAAGAGTTACCGCATATAAAACACGCAATATTTATGAACTGAATTCCGGTGCAGGGCTCAAAATAAATTTCTTAGTAAATAATAAAGCGAAACCGAATATATTGTTTAAACAATCAAAGCATTGTTAGAAAATTCATCAGAAAGAGTTACCGCATATAAAACACGCAATATTTATGAATTGAATTCCGGGGCAGGGCTGAAAATTAATTTCTTAATAAATAATAAAGTGAAACCGAATATATTGTTTCAACAATCAAAGCATTGTTAGAAAATTCATCAGAAAGAGTTACCGCATATAAAACACGCAATATTTATGAACTGAATTCCGGTGCAGGGCTCAAAATTAATTTCTTAGTAAATAATAAAGCGAAACCGAATATATTGTTTCAACAATCAAAGCATTGTTAGAAAATTCATTAGAAAGAGTTACCGCATATAAAACACGCAATATTTATGAATATAATTCCGGTGCAGGGCTGAAAATTAATTTCTTAATAAATAATAAAGCGAAACCGAATATATTGTTTCAACAATCAAAGCATTGTTAGAAAATTCATCAGAAAGAGTTACCGCATATAAAACACGCAATATTTATGAACTGAATTCCGGTGCACGGCTCAAAATTAATTTCTTAGTAAATAATAAAGCGAAACCGAATATATTGTTTCAACAATCAAAGCATTGTTAGAAAATTCATCAGAAAGAGTTACCGCATATAAAACACGCAATACTTATGAATTGAATTCCGGTGCAGGAATGAAAATTAATTTCTTAATAAATAATAAAGCGAAACCGAATATATTGTTTCAACAATCAAAGCATTGTTAGAAAATTCATCAGAAAGAGTTACCGCATATAAAACACGCAATATTTATGAATTGAATTCCGGGGCAGGGCTGAAAATTAATTTCTTATTAAATAATAAAGTGAAACCGAATATATTGTTTCAACAATCAAAGCATTGTTAGAAAATTCATCAGAAAGAGTTACCGCATATAAAACACGCAATATTTATGAACTGAATTCCGGTGCAGGGCTCAAAATTAATTTCTTAGTAAATAATAAAGCGAAACCGAATATATTGTTTAAACAATCAAAGCATTGTTAGAAAATTCATTAGAAAGAGTTACCGCATATAAAACACGCAATATTTATGAACTGAATTCCGGTGCAGGGCTCAAAATAAATTTCTTAGTAAATAATAAAGCGAAACCGAATATATTGTTTAAACAATCAAAGCATTGTTAGAAAATTCATCAGAAAGAGTTACCGCATATAAAACACGCAATATTTATGAATTGAATTCCGGGGCAGGGCTGAAAATTAATTTCTTAATAAATAATAAAGTGAAACCGAATATATTGTTTCAACAATCAAAGCATTGTTAGAAAATTCATCAGAAAGAGTTACCGCATATAAAACACGCAATATTTATGAACTGAATTCCGGTGCAGGGCTCAAAATTAATTTCTTAGTAAATAATAAAGCGAAACCGAATATATTGTTTCAACAATCAAAGCATTGTTAGAAAATTCATTAGAAAGAGTTACCGCATATAAAACACGCAATATTTATGAATATAATTCCGGTGCAGGGCTGAAAATTAATTTCTTAATAAATAATAAAGCGAAACCGAATATATTGTTTCAACAATCAAAGCATTGTTAGAAAATTCATCAGAAAGAGTTACCGCATATATAACACGCAATATTTATGAATTGAATTCCGGTGCAGGGCTGAAAATTAATTTCTTAATAAATAATAAAGCGAAACCGAATATATTGTTTCAACAATCAAAGCATTGTTAGAAAATTCATCAGAAAGAGTTACCGCAGCTAAAACACGCAATATTTATGAATTGAATTCCGGTGCAGGTCTCAAAATTAATTTATTAGTAAATAATAAAGCGAAACCGAATATATTATCTCAATAATCAAAGCATTGTTAGAAAATTCATCAGAAAGAGTTACCGCATATAAAACACGCAATATTTATGAATTGAATTCCGGTGCATGGCTCAAAATTAATTTATTAATAAATAATAAAGCGAAACCGAATATATTGTTTCAACAATCAAAGCATTTTTAGAAAATTTATCAGAAAGAGTTACCGCATATAAAACACGCAATATTTATGAATTGAATCCCTGTGCAGGGCTAAAAATTAATTTCTTAATAAATAATAAAGCGAAACCGAATATATAGTTTCAACAATCAAAGCATTGTTAGAAAATTCATCAGAAAGAGTTACCGCATATAAAACACGCAATATTTATGAATTGAATTCCGGTGCAGGGCTGAAAATTAATTTCTTAATAAATAATAAAGCGAAACCGAATATATTGTTTCAACAATCAATGCATTGTTAGAAAATTCATCAGAAAGAGTTACCGCATATAAAACACGCAATATTTATTAACTGAATTCCGGTGCAGGGCTCAAAATTAATTTCTTAGTAAATAATAAAGCGAAACCGAATATATTGTTTCAACAATCAAAGCATTGTTAGAATATTCACCAGAAAGAGTTACCGCATATAAAACACGCAATATTTATGAATTGAATTCCGGGGCAGGGCTGAAAATTAATTTCTTAATAAATAATAAAGTGAAACCCAATATATTGTTTCAACAATCAAAGCATTGTTAGAAAATTCATCAGAAAGAGTTACCGCATATAAAACACGCAATATTTATTAACTGAATTCCGGTGCAGGGCTCAAAATAAATTTCTTAGTAAATAATAAAGCGAAACCGAATATATTGTTTAAACAATCAAAGCATTGTTAGAAAATTCATCAGAAAGAGTTACTGCATATAAAACACGCAATATTTATGAATTGAATTCCGGTGCAGGAATGAAAATTAATTTCTTAATAAATAATAAAGCGAAACCGAATATATTGTTTCAACAATCAAAGCATTGTTAGAATATTCACCAGAAAGAGTTACCGCATATAAAACACGCAATATTTATGAATTGAATTCCGGGGCAGGGCTGAAAATTAATTTCTTAATAAATAATAAAGTGAAACCCAATATATTGTTTCAACAATCAAAGCATTGTTAGAAAATTCATCAGAAAGAGTTACCGCATATAAAACACGCAATATTTATTAACTGAATTCCGGTGCAGGGCTCAAAATTAATTTCTTAGTAAATAATAAAGTGAAACCCAATATATTGTTTCAACAATCAAAGCATTGTTAGAAAATTCATCAGAAAGAGTTACCGCATATAAAACACGCAATATTTATTAACTGAATTCCGGTGCAGGGCTCAAAATAAATTTCTTAGTAAATAATAAAGCGAAACCGAATATATTGTTTAAACAATCAAAGCATTGTTAGAAAATTCATCAGAAAGAGTTACTGCATATAAAACACGCAATATTTATGAATTGAATTCCGGTGCAGGAATGAAAATTAATTTCTTAATAAATAATAAAGCGAAACCGAATATATTGTTTCAACAATCAAAGCATTGTTAGAAAATTCATCAGAAAGAGTTACCGCATATAAAACACGCAATATTTATGAACTGAATTCCGGTGCACGGCTCAAAATTAATTTCTTAGTAAATAATAAAGCGAAACCGAATATATTGTTTCAACAATCAAAGCATTGTTAGAAAATTCATCAGAAAGAGTTACCGCATATAAAACACGCAATACTTATGAATTGAATTCCGGTGCAGGAATGAAAATTAATTTCTTAATAAATAATAAAGCGAAACCGAATATATTGTTTCAACAATCAAAGCATTGTTAGAAAATTCATCAGAAAGAGTTACCGCATATAAAACACGCAATATTTATGAATTGAATTCCGGGGCAGGGCTGAAAATTAATTTCTTATTAAATAATAAAGTGAAACCGAATATATTGTTTCAACAATCAAAGCATTGTTAGAAAATTCATCAGAAAGAGTTACCGCATATAAAACACGCAATATTTATGAACTGAATTCCGGTGCAGGGCTCAAAATTAATTTCTTAGTAAATAATAAAGCGAAACCGAATATATTGTTTAAACAATCAAAGCATTGTTAGAAAATTCATTAGAAAGAGTTACCGCATATAAAACACGCAATATTTATGAACTGAATTCCGGTGCAGGGCTCAAAATAAATTTCTTAGTAAATAATAAAGCGAAACCGAATATATTGTTTAAACAATCAAAGCATTGTTAGAAAATTCATCAGAAAGAGTTACCGCATATAAAACACGCAATATTTATGAATTGAATTCCGGGGCAGGGCTGAAAATTAATTTCTTAATAAATAATAAAGTGAAACCGAATATATTGTTTCAACAATCAAAGCATTGTTAGAAAATTCATCAGAAAGAGTTACCGCATATAAAACACGCAATATTTATGAACTGAATTCCGGTGCAGGGCTCAAAATTAATTTCTTAGTAAATAATAAAGCGAAACCGAATATATTGTTTCAACAATCAAAGCATTGTTAGAAAATTCATTAGAAAGAGTTACCGCATATAAAACACGCAATATTTATGAATATAATTCCGGTGCAGGGCTGAAAATTAATTTCTTAATAAATAATAAAGCGAAACCGAATATATTGTTTCAACAATCAAAGCATTGTTAGAAAATTCATCAGAAAGAGTTACCGCATATAAAACACGCAATATTTATGAACTGAATTCCGGTGCACGGCTCAAAATTAATTTCTTAGTAAATAATAAAGCGAAACCGAATATATTGTTTCAACAATCAAAGCATTGTTAGAAAATTCATCAGAAAGAGTTACCGCATATAAAACACGCAATACTTATGAATTGAATTCCGGTGCAGGAATGAAAATTAATTTCTTAATAAATAATAAAGCGAAACCGAATATATTGTTTCAACAATCAAAGCATTGTTAGAAAATTCATCAGAAAGAGTTACCGCATATAAAACACGCAATATTTATGAATTGAATTCCGGGGCAGGGCTGAAAATTAATTTCTTATTAAATAATAAAGTGAAACCGAATATATTGTTTCAACAATCAAAGCATTGTTAGAAAATTCATCAGAAAGAGTTACCGCATATAAAACACGCAATATTTATGAACTGAATTCCGGTGCAGGGCTCAAAATTAATTTCTTAGTAAATAATAAAGCGAAACCGAATATATTGTTTAAACAATCAAAGCATTGTTAGAAAATTCATTAGAAAGAGTTACCGCATATAAAACACGCAATATTTATGAACTGAATTCCGGTGCAGGGCTCAAAATAAATTTCTTAATAAATAATAAAGTGAAACCGAATATATTGTTTCAACAATCAAAGCATTGTTAGAAAATTCATCAGAAAGAGTTACCGCATATAAAACACGCAATATTTATGAACTGAATTCCGGTGCAGGGCTCAAAATTAATTTCTTAGTAAATAATAAAGCGAAACCGAATATATTGTTTCAACAATCAAAGCATTGTTAGAAAATTCATTAGAAAGAGTTACCGCATATAAAACACGCAATATTTATGAATATAATTCCGGTGCAGGGCTGAAAATTAATTTCTTAATAAATAATAAAGCGAAACCGAATATATTGTTTCAACAATCAAAGCATTGTTAGAAAATTCATCAGAAAGAGTTACCGCATATATAACACGCAATATTTATGAATTGAATTCCGGTGCAGGGCTGAAAATTAATTTCTTAATAAATAATAAAGCGAAACCGAATATATTGTTTCAACAATCAAAGCATTGTTAGAAAATTCATCAGAAAGAGTTACCGCAGATAAAACACGCAATATTTATGAATTGAATTCCGGTGCAGGTCTCAAAATTAATTTATTAGTAAATAATAAAGCGAAACCGAATATATTATCTCAATAATCAAAGCATTGTTAGAAAATTCATCAGAAAGAGTTACCGCATATAAAACACGCAATATTTATGAATTGAATTCCGGTGCATGGCTCAAAATTAATTTATTAATAAATAATAAAGCGAAACCGAATATATTGTTTCAACAATCAAAGCATTTTTAGAAAATTTATCAGAAAGAGTTACCGCATATAAAACACGCAATATTTATGAATTGAATCCCTGTGCAGGGCTAAAAATTAATTTCTTAATAAATAATAAAGCGAAACCGAATATATAGTTTCAACAATCAAAGCATTGTTAGAAAATTCATCAGAAAGAGTTACCGCATATAAAACACGCAATATTTATGAATTGAATTCCGGTGCAGGGCTGAAAATTAATTTCTTAATAAATAATAAAGCGAAACCGAATATATTGTTTCAACAATCAATGCATTGTTAGAAAATTCATCAGAAAGAGTTACCGCATATAAAACACGCAATATTTATTAACTGAATTCCGGTGCAGGGCTCAAAATTAATTTCTTAGTAAATAATAAAGCGAAACCGAATATATTGTTTCAACAATCAAAGCATTGTTAGAATATTCACCAGAAAGAGTTACCGCATATAAAACACGCAATATTTATGAATTGAATTCCGGGGCAGGGCTGAAAATTAATTTCTTAATAAATAATAAAGTGAAACCCAATATATTGTTTCAACAATCAAAGCATTGTTAGAAAATTCATCAGAAAGAGTTACCGCATATAAAACACGCAATATTTATTAACTGAATTCCGGTGCAGGGCTCAAAATTAATTTCTTAGTAAATAATAAAGTGAAACCCAATATATTGTTTCAACAATCAAAGCATTGTTAGAAAATTCATCAGAAAGAGTTACCGCATATAAAACACGCAATATTTATTAACTGAATTCCGGTGCAGGGCTCAAAATAAATTTCTTAGTAAATAATAAAGCGAAACCGAATATATTGTTTAAACAATCAAAGCATTGTTAGAAAATTCATCAGAAAGAGTTACTGCATATAAAACACGCAATATTTATGAATTGAATTCCGGTGCAGGAATGAAAATTAATTTCTTAATAAATAATAAAGCGAAACCGAATATATTGTTTCAACAATCAAAGCATTGTTAGAAAATTCATCAGAAAGAGTTACCGCATATAAAACACGCAATATTTATGAATTGAATTCCGGGGCAGGGCTGAAAATTAATTTCTTAATAAATAATAAAGTGAAACCGAATATATTGTTTCAACAATCAAAGCATTGTTAGAAAATTCATCAGAAAGAGTTACCGCATATAAAACACGCAATATTTATGAACTGAATTCCGGTGCACGGCTCAAAATTAATTTCTTAGTAAATAATAAAGCGAAACCGAATATATTGTTTCAACAATCAAAGCATTGTTAGAAAATTCATCAGAAAGAGTTACCGCATATATAACACGCAATATTTATGAATTGAATTCCGGTGCAGGGCTGAAAATTAATTTCTTAATAAATAATAAAGCGAAACCGAATATATTGTTTCAACAATCAAAGCATTGTTAGAAAATTCATCAGAAAGAGTTACCGCATATAAAACACGCAATATTTATGAATTGAATTCCGGTGCAGGTCTCAAAATTAATTTATTAGTAAATAATAAAGCGAAACCGAATATATTATCTCAACAATCAAAGCATTGTTAGAAAATTCATCAGAAAGAGTTACCGCATATAAAACACGCAATATTTATGAATTGAATTCCGGTGCATGGCTCAAAATTAATTTATTAATAAATAATAAAGCGAAACCGAATATATTGTTTCAACAATCAAAGCATTGTTAGAAAATTTATCAGAAAGAGTTACCGCATATAAAACACGCAATATTTATGAATTGAATCCCGGTGCAGGGTTCAAAATTAATTTCTTAATAAATAATAAAGCGAAACCGAATATATAGTTTCAACAATCAAAGCATTGTTAGAAAATTCATCAGAAAGAGTTACCGCATATAAAACACGCAATATTTATGAATTGAATTCCGGTGCAGGGCTGAAAATTAATTTCTTAATAAATAATAAAGCGAAACCGAATATATTGTTTCAACAATCAATGCATTGTTAGAAAATTCATCAGAAAGAGTTACCGCATATAAAACACGCAATATTTATGAACTGAATTCCGGTGCAGGGCTCAAAATAAATTTCTTAGTAAATAATAAAGCGAAACCGAATATATTGTTTAAACAATCAAAGCATTGTTAGAAAATTCATCAGAAAGAGTTACCTCATATAAAACACGCAATATTTATGAATTGAATTCCGGTGCAGGGCTGAAAATTAATTTCTTAATAAATAATAAAGCGAAACCGAATATATTGTTTCAACAATCAAAGCATTGTTAGAAAATTCATCAGAAAGAGTTACCGGATATAAAACACGCAATATTTATGAATTGAATTCCGGTGCATGGCTCAAAATTAATTTATTAATAAATAATAAAGAGAAACCGAATATATTGTTTCAACAATCAAACCATTGTTAGACAATTCATCAGAAAGAGTTGCCGCATATAAAACACGCAATATTTATGAAATGAATTCCGGGGCAGGGCTGAAAATTACTTTCTTAATAAATAATAAAGCGAAACCGAATATATTGTTTCAACAATCAAAGCATTGTTAGAAAATTCATCAGAAAGAGTTACCGCATATAAAACACGCAATACTTATGAATTGAATTCCGGTGCAGGGCTGAAAATTAATTTCTTAATAAATAATAAAGCGAAACCGAAAATATTGTTTCAACAATCAAAGCATTGTTAGAAAATTTATCAGAAAGAGTTACCGCATATAAAACACCCAATATTTATGAATTGAATCCCGGTGCAGGGCTCAAAATTAATTTCTTAATAAATAATAAAGCGAAACCGAATATATTGTTTCAACAATCAAACCACTGTTAGACAATTCATCAGAAAGAGTTACCGCATATAAAACACGCAATATTTATGAAATGAATTCCGGGGCAGGGCTGAAAATTACTTTCTTAATAAATAATAAAGCGAAACCGAATATATTGTTTCAACAATCAAAGCATTGTTAGAAAATTCATCAGAAAGAGTTACCGCATATAAAACACGCAAAACTTATGAATTCAATTCCGGTGCAGGAATGAAAATTAATTTCTTAATAAATAATAAAGCGAAACCGAATATATTGTTTCAACAATCAAAGCATTGTTAGAAAATTCATCAGAAAGAGTTACCGCATATAAAACACGCAATATTTATGAATTGAATTCCGGGGCAGGGCTGAAAATTAATTTCTTAATAAATAATAAAGTGAAACCGAATATATTTTTTCAACAATCAAAACATATTTAGAAAATTCATCAGAAAGAGTTACCGCATATAAAACACGCAATATTTATGAACTGAATTCCGGTGCAGGGCTCAAAATTAATTTCTTAGTAAATAATAAAGCGAAACCGAATATATTGTTTAAACAATCAAAGCATTGTTAGAAAATTCATTAGAAAGAGTTACCGCATATAAAACACGCAATATTTATGAACTGAATTCCGGTGCAGGGCTCAAAATAAATTTCTTAGTAAATAATAAAGCGAAACCGAATATATTGTTTAAACAATCAAAGCATTGTTAGAAAATTCATCAGAAAGAGTTACCGCATATAAAACACGCAATATTTATGAATTGAATTCCGGGGCAGGGCTGAAAATTAATTTCTTAATAAATAATAAAGTGAAACCGAATATATTGTTTCAACAATCAAAGCATTGTTAGAAAATTCATCAGAAAGAGTTACCGCATATGAAACACGCAATATTTATGAACTGAATTCCGGTGCAGGGCTCAAAATTAATTTCTTAGTAAATAATAAAGCGAAACCGAATATATTGTTTCAACAATCAAAGCATTGTTAGAAAATTCATTAGAAAGAGTTACCGCATATAAAACACGCAATATTTATGAATATAATTCCGGTGCAGGGCTGAAAATTAATTTCTTAATAAATAATAAAGCGAAACCGAATATATTGTTTCAACAATCAAAGCATTGTTAGAAAATTCATCAGAAAGAGTTACCGCATATATAACACGCAATATTTATGAATTGAATTCCGGTGCAGGGCTGAAAATTAATTTCTTAATAAATAATAAAGCGAAACCGAATATATTGTTTCAACAATCAAAGCATTGTTAGAAAATTCATCAGAAAGAGTTACCGCAGATAAAACACGCAATATTTATGAATTGAATTCCGGTGCAGGTCTCAAAATTAATTTATTAGTAAATAATAAAGCGAAACCGAATATATTATCTCAACAATCAAAGCATTGTTAGAAAATTCATCAGAAAGAGTTACCGCATATAAAACACGCAATATTTATGAATTGAATTCCGGTGCATGGCTCAAAATTAATTTATTAATAAATAATAAAGCGAAACCGAATATATTGTTTCAACAATCAAAGCATTTTTAGAAAATTTATCAGAAAGAGTTACCGCATATAAAACACGCAATATTTATGAATTGAATCCCTGTGCAGGGCTAAAAATTAATTTCTTAATAAATAATAAAGCGAAACCGAATATATAGTTTCAACAATCAAAGCATTGTTAGAAAATTCATCAGAAAGAGTTACCGCATATAAAACACGCAATATTTATGAATTGAATTCCGGTGCAGGGCTGAAAATTAATTTCTTAATAAATAATAAAGCGAAACCGAATATATTGTTTCAACAATCAATGCATTGTTAGAAAATTCATCAGAAAGAGTTACCGCATATAAAACACGCAATATTTATTAACTGAATTCCGGTGCAGGGCTCAAAATTAATTTCTTAGTAAATAATAAAGCGAAACCGAATATATTGTTTCAACAATCAAAGCATTGTTAGAATATTCACCAGAAAGAGTTACCGCATATAAAACACGCAATATTTATGAATTGAATTCCGGGGCAGGGCTGAAAATTAATTTCTTAATAAATAATAAAGTGAAACCCAATATATTGTTTCAACAATCAAAGCATTGTTAGAAAATTCATCAGAAAGAGTTACCGCATATAAAACACGCAATATTTATTAACTGAATTCCGGTGCAGGGCTCAAAATTAATTTCTTAGTAAATAATAAAGTGAAACCCAATATATTGTTTCAACAATCAAAGCATTGTTAGAAAATTCATCAGAAAGAGTTACCGCATATAAAACACGCAATATTTATTAACTGAATTCCGGTGCAGGGCTCAAAATTAATTTCTTAGTAAATAATAAAGCGAAACCGAATATATTGTTTAAACAATCAAAGCATTGTTAGAAAATTCATCAGAAAGAGTTACTGCATATAAAACACGCAATATTTATGAACTGAATTCCGGAGCAGAGCTGAAAATTAATTTCTTAATCTTAATAAATAATAAAGCGAAACCGAATATATTGTTTCAACAATCAAAGCATTGTTAGAAAATTCATCAGAAAGAGTTACCTCATATAAAACACGCAATATTTATGAATTGAATTCCGGTGCAGGGCTGAAAATTAATTTCTTAATAAATAATAAAGCGAAACCGAATATATTGTTTCAACAATCAAAGCATTGTTAGAATATTCACCAGAAAGAGTTACCGCATATAAAACACGCAATATTTATTAATTGAATTCCGGTGCAGGGCTGAAAATTAATTTCTTAATAAATAATAAAGCGAAACCGAATATATTGTTTCAACAATCAAAGCATTGTTAGAATATTCACCAGAAAGAGTTACCGCATATAAAACACGCAATATTTATGAATTGAATTCCGGGGCAGGGCTGAAAATTAATTTCTTAATAAATAATAAAGTGAAACCCAATATATTGTTTCAACAATCAAAGCATTGTTAGAAAATTCATCAGAAAGAGTTACCGCATATAAAACACGCAATATTTATTAACTGAATTCCGGTGCAGGGCTGAAAATTAATTTCTTAATAAATAATAAAGCGAAACCGAATATATTGTTTCAACAATCAAAGCATTGTTAGAAAATTCATCAGAAAGAGTTACCTCATATAAAACTTGCAATATTTATGAATTGAATTCCGGTGCAGGGCTGAAAAATAATTTCTTAATAAATAATAAAGCGAAACCGAATATATTGTTTCAACAATCAAAGCATTGTTCGCAAAAAAACACGCAATATTTATGAATTGAATTCCGGTGCTGGGCTGAAAATTAATTTCTTAATAAATAATAAAGCGAAACCGAATATATTGTTTCAACAATCAAAGCATTGTTAGAAAATTCATCAGAAAGAGTTACCGCATATAAAACACGCAATATTTATGAATTGAATTCCGGTGCAGGGCTGAAAATTAATTTCTTAATAAATAATAAAGCGAAACCGAATATATTGTTTCAACAATCAAAGCATTGTTAGAAAATTCATGAGAAAGAGTTACCGCATATAAAACACGCAATATTTATGAAATGAATTCCGGGGCAGGGCTGAAAATTACTTTCTTAATAAATAATAAAGCGAAACCGAATATATTGTTTCAACAATCAAAGCATTGTTAGAAAATTCATCAGAAAGAGTTACCGCATATAAAACACGCAATATTTATGAACTGAATTCCGGTGCAGGGCTCAAAATAAATTTCTTAGTAAATAATAAAGCGAAACCGAATATATTGTTTAAACAATCAAAGCATTGTTAGAAAATTCATCAGAAAGAGTTACTGCATATAAAACACGCAATATTTATGAATTGAATTCCGGTGCAGGAATGAAAATTAATTTCTTAATAAATAATAAAGCGAAACCGAATATATTGTTTCAACAATCAAAGCATTGTTAGAAAATTCATCAGAAAGAGTTACCGCATATGAAACACGCAATATTTATGAATTGAATTCCGGGGCAGGGCTGAAAATTAATTTATTAATAAATAATAAAGTGAAACCGAATATATTGTTTCAACAATCAAAGCATTGTTAGAAAATTCATCAGAAAGAGTTACCGCATATAAAAGACGCAATATTTATGAACTGAATTCCGGTGCAGGGCTCAAACTTAATTTCTTAGTAAATAATAAAGCGAAACCGAATATATTGTTTAAACAATCAAAGCATTGTTAGAAAATACATTAGAAAGAGTTACCGCATATAAAACACGCAATATTTATGAACTGAATTCCGGTGCAGGGCTCAAAATAAATTTCTTAGTAAATAATAAAGCGAAACCGAATATATTGTTTAAACAATCAAAGCATTGTTAGAAAATTCATCAGAAAGAGTTACTGCATATAAAACACGCAATATTTATGAATTGAATTCCGGTGCAGGAATGAAAATTAATTTCTTAATAAATAATAAAGCGAAACCGAATATATTGTTTCAACAATCAAAGCATTGTTAGAAAATTCATCAGAAAGAGTTACCGCATATAAAACACGCAATATTTATGAATTGAATTCCGGGGCAGGGCTGAAAATTAACTTCTTAATAAATAATAAAGTGAAACCGAATATATTGTTTCAACAATCAAAGCATTGTTAGAAAATTCATCAGAAAGAGTTACCGCATATAAAACACGCAATATTTATGAACTGAATTCCGGTGCAGGGCTCAAAATTAATTTCTTAGTAAATAATAAAGCAAAACCGAATATATTGTTTAAACAATCAAAGCATTGTTAGAAAATTCATTAGAAAGAGTTACCGCATATAAAGCACGCAATATTTATGAATATAATTCCGGTGCAGGGCTCAAAATTAATTTCTTAATAAATAATAAAGCGAAACCGAATATATTGTTTCAACAATCAAAGCATTGTTAGAAAATTCATCAAAAAGAGTTACCGCATATATAACACGCAATATTTATGAATTGAATTCCGGTGCAGGGCTGAAAATTAATTTCTTAATAAATAATAAAGCGAAACCGAATATATTGTTTCAACAATCAAAGCATTGTTAGAAAATTCATCAGAAAGAGTTACCGCATATAAAACACGCAATATTTATGAATTGAATTCCGGTGCAGGTCTCAAAATTAATTTATTAGTAAATAATAAAGCGAAACCGAATATATTATCTCAACAATCAAAGCATTGTTAGAAAATTCATCAGAAAGAGTTACCGCATATAAAACACGCAATATTTATGAATTGAATTCCGGTGCATGGCTCAAAATTAATTTATTAATAAATAATAAAGCGAAACCGAATATATTGTTTCAACAATCAAAGCATTGTTAGAAAATTTATCAGAAAGAGTTACCGCATATAAAACACGCAATATTTATGAATTGAATCCCGGTGCAGGGCTCAAAATTAATTTCTTAATAAATAATAAAGCGAAACCGAATATATAGTTTCAACAATCAAAGCATTGTTAGAAAATTCATCAGAAAGAGTTACCGCATATAAAACACGCAATATTTATGAATTGAATTCAGGTGCAGGGCTGAAAATTAATTTCTTAATAAATAATAAAGCGAAACCGAATATATTGTTTCAACAATCAATGCATTGTTAGAAAATTCATCAGAAAGAGTTACCGCATATAAAACACGCAATATTTATGAACTGAATTCCGGTGCAGGGCTCAAAATAAATTTCTTAGTAAATAATAAAGCGAAACCGAATATATTGTTTAAACAATCAAAGCATTGTTAGAAAATTCATCAGAAAGAGTTACCTCATATAAAACACGCAATATTTATGAATTGAATTCCGGTGCAGGGCTGAAAATTAATTTCTTAATAAATAATAAAGCGAAACCGAATATATTGTTTCAACAATCAAAGCATTGTTAGAAAATTCATCAGAAAGTGTTACCTCATATAAAACTTGCAATATTTATGAATTGAATTCCGGTGCAGGGCTGAAAAATAATTTCTTAATAAATAATAAAGCGAAACCGAATATATTGTTTCAACAATCAAAGCATTGTTAGAAAATTCATCAGAAAGAGTTACCGCATATAAAACACGCAATATTTATGAATTGAATTCCGGTGCAGGGCTGAAAATTAATTTCTTAATAAATAATAAAGCGAAACCGAATATATTGTTTCAACAATCAAAGCATTGTTAGAAAATTCATCAGAAAGAGTTACCGCATATAAAACACGCAATATTTATGAATTGAATTCCGGTGCATGGCTCAAAATTAATTTATTAATAAATAATAAAGAGAAACCGAATATATATTTTCAACAATCAAACCATTGTTAGACAATTCATCAGAAAGAGTTACCGCATATAAAACACGCAATATTTATGAAATGAATTCCGGGGCAGGGCTGAAAATTACTTTCTTAATAAATAATAAAGCGAAACCGAATATATTGTTTCAACAATCAAAGCATTGTTAGAAAATTCATCAGAAAGAGTTACCGCATATAAAACACGCAATACTTATGAATTGAATTCCGGTGCAGGGCTGAAAATTAATTTCTTAATAAATAATAAAGCGAAACCGAAAATATTGTTTCAACAATCAAAGCATTGTTAGAAAATTTATCAGAAAGAGTTACCGCATATAAAACACCCAATATTTATGAATTGAATCCCGGTGCAGGGCTCAAAATTAATTTCTTAATACATAATAAAGCGAAACCGAATATATTGTTTCAACAATCAAACCATTGTTAGACAATTCATCAGAAAGAGTTACCGCATATAAAACACGCAATATTTATGAAATGAATTCCGGGGCAGGGCTGAAAATTACTTTCTTAATAAATAATAAAGCGAAACCGAATATATTGTTTCAACAATCAAAGCATTGTTAGAAAATTCATCAGAAAGAGTTACCGCATATAAAACACGCAATACTTATGAATTGAATTCCGGTGCAGGAATGAAAATTAATTTCTTAATAAATAATAAAGCGAAACCGAATATATTGTTTCAACAATCAAAGCATTGTTAGAAAATTCATCAGAAAGAGTTACCGCATATAAAACACGCAATATTTATGAATTGAATTCCGGGGCAGGGCTGAAAATTAATTTCTTATTAAATAATAAAACGAAACCGAATATATTGTTTCAACAATCAAAGCATTGTTAGAAAATTCATCAGAAAGAGTTACCGCATATAAAACACGCAATATTTATGAACTGAATTCCGGTGCAGGGCTCAAAATTAATTTCTTAGTAAATAATAAAGCGAAACCGAATATATTGTTTAAACAATCAAAGCATTGTTAGAAAATTCATTAGAAAGAGTTACCGCATATAAAACACGCAATATTTATGAACTGAATTCCGGTGCAGGGCTCAAAATAAATTTCTTAGTAAATAATAAAGCGAAACCGAATATATTGTTTAAACAATCAAAGCATTGTTAGAAAATTCATCAGAAAGAGTTACCGCATATAAAACACGCAATATTTATGAATTGAATTCCGGGGCAGGGCTGAAAATTAATTTCTTAATAAATAATAAAGTGAAACCGAATATATTGTTTCAACAATCAAAGCATTGTTAGAAAATTCATCAGAAAGAGTTACCGCATATAAAACACGCAATATTTATGAACTGAATTCCGGTGCAGGTCTCAAAATTAATTTATTAGTAAATAATAAAGCGAAACCGAATATATTATCTCAACAATCAAAGCATTGTTAAAAAATTCATCAGAAAGAGTTACCGCATATAAAACACGCAATATTTATGAATTGAATTCCGGTGCATGGCTCAAAATTAATTTATTAATAAATAATAAAGCGAAACCGAATATATTGTTTCAACAATCAAAGCATTGTTAGAAAATTTATCAGAAAGAGTTACCGCATATAAAACACGCAATATTTATGAATTGAATCCCGGTGCAGGGCTCAAAATTAATTTCTTAATAAATAATAAAGCGAAACCGAATATATAGTTTCAACAATCAAAGCATTGTTAGAAAATTCATCAGAAAGAGTTACCGCATATAAAACACGCAATATTTATGAATTGAATTCCGGTGCAGGGCTGAAAATTAATTTCTTAATAAATAATAAAGCGAAACCGAATATATTGTTTCAACAATCAATGCATTGTTAGAAAATTCATCAGAAAGAGTTACCGCATATAAAACACGCAATATTTATGAACTGAATTCCGGTGCAGGGCTCAAAATAAATTTCTTAGTAAATAATAAAGCGAAAACGAATATATTGTTTAAACAATCAAAGCATTGTTAGAAAATTCATCAGAAAGAGTTACCTCATATAAAACACGCAATATTTATGAATTGAATTCCGGTGCAGGGCTGAAAATTAATTTCTTAATAAATAATAAAGCGAAACCGAATATATTGTTTCAACAATCAAAGCATTGTTAGAAAATTCATCAGAAAGAGTTACCTCATATAAAACTTGCAATATTTATGAATTGAATTCCGGTGCAGGGCTGAAAAATAATTTCTTAATAAATAATAAAGCGAAACCGAATATATTGTTTCAACAATCAAAGCATTGTTAGCAAAAAAAACACGCAATATTTATGAATTGAATTCCGGTGCTGGGCTGAAAATTAATTTCTTAATAAATAATAAAGCGAAACCGAATATATTGTTTCAACAATCAAAGCATTGTTAGAAAATTCATCAGAAAGAGTTACCGCATATAAAACACGATATATTTATGAATTGAATTCCGGTGCAGGGCTGAAAATTAATTTCTTAATAAATAATAAAACGAAACCGAATATATTGTTTCAACAATCAAAGCATTGTTAGAAAATTCATCAGAAAGAGTTACCGCATATAAAACACGCAATATTTATGAATTGAATTCCGGTGCATGGCTCAAAATTAATTTATTAATAAATAATAAAGAGAAACCGAATATATTGTTTCAACAATCAAACCATTGTTAGACAATTCATCAGAAAGAGTTACCGCATATAAAACACGCAATATTTATGAAATGAATTCCGGGGCAGGGCTGAAAATTACTTTCTTAATAAATAATAAAGCGAAACCGAATATATTGTTTCAACAATCAAAGCGTTGTTAGAAAATTCATCAGAAAGAGTTACCGCATATAAAACACGCAATACTTATGAATTGAATTCCGGTGCAGGGCTGAAAATTAATTTCTTAATAAATAATAAAGCGAAACCGAAAATATTGTTTCAACAATCAAAGCATTGTTAGAAAATTTATCAGAAAGAGTTACCGCATATAAAACACCCAATATTTATGAATTGAATCCCGGTGCAGGGCTCAAAATTAATTTCTTAATAAATAATAAAGCGAAACCGAATATATTGTTTCAACAATCAAACCATTGTTAGACAATTCATCAGAAAGAGTTACCGCATATAAAACACGCAATATTTATGAAATGAATTCCGGGGCAGGGCTGAAAATTACTTTCTTAATAAATAATAAAGCGAAACCGAATATATTGTTTCAACAATCAAAGCATTGTTAGAAAATTCATCAGAAAGAGTTACCGCATATAAAACACGCAATACTTATGAATTGAATTCCGGTGCAGGAATGAAAATTAATTTCTTAATAAATAATAAAGCGAAACCGAATATATTGTTTCAACTATCAAAGCATTGTTAGAAAATTCATCAGAAAGAGTTACCGCATATAAAACACGCAATATTTATGAATTGAATTCCGGGGCAGGGCTGAAAATTAATTTCTTATTAAATAATAAAGTGAAACCGAATATATTGTTTCAACAATCAAAGCATTGTTAGAAAATTCATCAGAAAGAGTTACCGCATATAAAACACGCAATATTTATGAACTGAATTCCGGTGCAGGGCTCAAAATTAATTTCTTAGTAAATAATAAAGCGAAACCGAATATATTGTTTAAACAATCAAAGCATTGTTAGAAAATTCATTAGAAAGAGTTACCGCATATAAAACACGCAATATTTATGAACTGAATTCCGGTGCAGGGCTCAAAATAAATTTCTTAGTAAATAATAAAGCGAAACCGAATATATTGTTTAAACAATCAAAGCATTGTTAGAAAATTCATCAGAAAGAGTTACCGCATATAAAACACGCAATATTTATGAATTGAATTCCGGGGCAGGGCTGAAAATTAATTTCTTAATAAATAATAAAGTGAAACCGAATATATTGTTTCAACAATCAAAGCATTGTTAGAAAATTCATCAGAAAGAGTTTCCGCATATAAAACACGCAATATTTATGAACTGAATTCCGGTGCAGGGCTCAAAATTAATTTCTTAGTAAATAATAAAGCGAAACCGAATATATTGTTTCAACAATCAAAGCATTGTTAGAAAATTCATTAGAAAGAGTTACCGCATATAAAACACGCAATATTTATGAATATAATTCCGGTGCAGGGCTGAAAATTAATTTCTTAATAAATAATAAAGCGAAACCGAATATATTGTTTCAACAATCAAAGCATTGTTAGAAAATTCATCAGAAAGAGTTGCCGCATATAAAACACGCAATATTTATGAATATAATTCCGGTGCAGGGCTGAAAATTAATTTCTTAATAAATAATAAAGCGAAACCGAATATATTGTTTCAACAATCAAAGCATTGTTAGAAAATTCATCAGAAAGAGTTACCGTATATAAAACACGCAATATTTATGAATTGAATTCCGGTGCACAGCTGAAAATTAATTTATTAATAAATAATAAAGCGAAACCGAATATATTGTTTCAACAATCAAAGCATTGTTAGAAAATTCATCAGAAAGAGTTACCGCATATAAAACACGCAATATTTATGAATTGAATTCCGGTGCATGGCTCAAAATTAATTTATTAATAAATAATAAAGAGAAACCGAATATATTGTTTCAACAATCAAACCATTGTTAGACAATTCATCAGAAAGAGTTACCGCATATAAAACACGCAATATTTATGAAATGAATTCCGGGGCAGGGCTGAAAATTACTTTCTTAATAAATAATAAAGCGAAACCGAATATATTGTTTCAACAATCAAAGCATTGTTAGAAAATTCATCAGAAAGAGTTACCGCATATAAAACACGCAATACTTATGAATTGAATTCCGGTGCAGGGCTGAAAATTAATTTCTTAATAAATAATAAAGCGAAACCGAAAATATTGTTTCAACAATCAAAGCATTGTTAGAAAATTTATCAGAAAGAGTTACCGCATATAAAACACCCAATATTTATGAATTGAATCCCGGTGCAGGGCTCAAAATTAATTTCTTAATAAATAATAAAGCGAAACCGAATATATTGTTTCAACAATCAAACCATTGTTAGACAATTCATCAGAAAGAGTTACCGCATATAAAACACGCAATATTTATGAAATGAATTCCGGGGCAGGGCTGAAAATTACTTTCTTAATAAATAATAAAGCGAAACCGAATATATTGTTTCAACAATCAAAGCATTGTTAGAAAATTCATCAGAAAGAGTTACCGCATATAAAACACGCAATACTTATGAATTGAATTCCGGTGCAGGAATGAAAATTAATTTCTTAATAAATAATAAAGCGAAACCGAATATATTGTTTCAACTATCAAAGCATTGTTAGAAAATTCATCAGAAAGAGTTACCGCATATAAAACACGCAATATTTATGAATTGAATTCCGGGGCAGGGCTGAAAATTAATTTCTTATTAAATAATAAAGTGAAACCGAATATATTGTTTCAACAATCAAAGCATTGTTAGAAAATTCATCAGAAAGAGTTACCGCATATAAAACACGCAATATTTATGAACTGAATTCCGGTGCAGGGCTCAAAATTAATTTCTTAGTAAATAATAAAGCGAAACCGAATATATTGTTTAAACAATCAAAGCATTGTTAGAAAATTCATTAGAAAGAGTTACCGCATATAAAACACGCAATATTTATGAACTGAATTCCGGTGCAGGGCTCAAAATAAATTTCTTAGTAAATAATAAAGCGAAACCGAATATATTGTTTAAACAATCAAAGCATTGTTAGAAAATTCATCAGAAAGAGTTACCGCATATAAAACACGCAATATTTATGAAATGAATTCCGGGGCAGGGCTGAAAATTACTTTCTTAATAAATAATAAAGCGAAACCGAATATATTGTTTCAACAATCAAAGCATTGTTAGAAAATTCATCAGAAAGAGTTACCGCATATAAAACACGCAATACTTATGAATTGAATTCCGGTGCAGGGCTGAAAATTAATTTCTTAATAAATAATAAAGCGAAACCGAAAATATTGTTTCAACAATCAAAGCATTGTTAGAAAATTTATCAGAAAGAGTTACCGCATATAAAACACCCAATATTTATGAATTGAATCCCGGTGCAGGGCTCAAAATTAATTTCTTAATAAATAATAAAGCGAAACCGAATATATTGTTTCAACAATCAAACCATTGTTAGACAATTCATCAGAAAGAGTTACCGCATATAAAACACGCAATATTTATGAAATGAATTCCGGGGCAGGGCTGAAAATTACTTTCTTAATAAATAATAAAGCGAAACCGAATATATTGTTTCAACAATCAAAGCATTGTTAGAAAATTCATCAGAAAGAGTTACCGCATATAAAACACGCAATACTTATGAATTGAATTCCGGTGCAGGAATGAAAATTAATTTCTTAATAAATAATAAAGCGAAACCGAATATATTGTTTCAACTATTAGAGCATTGTTAGAAAATTCATCAGAAAGAGTTACCGCATATAAAACACGCAATATTTATGAATTGAATTCCGGGGCAGGGCTGAAAATTAATTTCTTATTAAATAATAAAGTGAAACCGAATATATTGTTTCAACAATCAAAGCATTGTTAGAAAATTCATCAGAAAGAGTTACCGCATATAAAACACGCAATATTTATGAACTGAATTCCGGTGCAGGGCTCAAAATTAATTTCTTAGTAAATAATAAAGCGAAACCGAATATATTGTTTAAACAATCAAAGCATTGTTAGAAAATTCATTAGAAAGAGTTACCGCATATAAAACACGCAATATTTATGAACTGAATTCCGGTGCAGGGCTCAAAATAAATTTCTTAGTAAATAATAAAGCGAAACCGAATATATTGTTTAAACAATCAAAGCATTGTTAGAAAATTCATCAGAAAGAGTTACCGCATATAAAACACGCAATATTTATGAATTGAATTCCGGGGCAGGGCTGAAAATTAATTTCTTAATAAATAATAAAGTGAAACCGAATATATTGTTTCAACAATCAAAGCATTGTTAGAAAATTCATCAGAAAGAGTTTCCGCATATAAAACACGCAATATTTATGAACTGAATTCCGGTGCAGGGCTCAAAATTAATTTCTTAGTAAATAATAAAGCGAAACCGAATATATTGTTTCAACAATCAAAGCATTGTTAGAAAATTCATTAGAAAGAGTTACCGCATATAAAACACGCAATATTTATGAATATAATTCCGGTGCAGGGCTGAAAATTAATTTCTTAATAAATAATAAAGCGAAACCGAATATATTGTTTCAACAATCAAAGCATTGTTAGAAAATTCATCAGAAAGAGTTGCCGCATATAAAACACGCAATATTTATGAATATAATTCCGGTGCAGGGCTGAAAATTAATTTCTTAATAAATAATAAAGCGAAACCGAATATATTGTTTCAACAATCAAAGCATTGTTAGAAAATTCATCAGAAAGAGTTACCGTATATAAAACACGCAATATTTATGAATTGAATTCCGGTGCACAGCTGAAAATTAATTTATTAATAAATAATAAAGCGAAACCGAATATATTGTTTCAACAATCAAAGCATTGTTAGAAAATTCATCAGAAAGAGTTACCGCATATAAAACACGCAATATTTATGAATTGAATTCCGGTGCATGGCTCAAAATTAATTTATTAATAAATAATAAAGAGAAACCGAATATATTGTTTCAACAATCAAAGCATTGTTAGACAATTCATCAGAAAGAGTTACCGCATATAAAACACGCAATACTTATGAATTGAATTCCGGTGCAGGAATGAAAATTAATTTCTTAATAAATAATAAAGCGAAACCGAATATATTGTTTCAACTATCAAAGCATTGTTAGAAAATTCATCAGAAAGAGTTACCGCATATAAAACACGCAATATTTATGAATTGAATTCCGGGGCAGGGCTGAAAATTAATTTCTTATTAAATAATAAAGTGAAACCGAATATATTGTTTCAACAATCAAAGCATTGTTAGAAAATTCATCAGAAAGAGTTACCGCATATAAAACACGCAATATTTATGAACTGAATTCCGGTGCAGGGCTCAAAATTAATTTCTTAGTAAATAATAAAGCGAAACCGAATATATTGTTTAAACAATCAAAGCATTGTTAGAAAATTCATTAGAAAGAGTTACCGCATATAAAACACGCAATATTTATGAACTGAATTCCGGTGCAGGGCTCAAAATAAATTTCTTAGTAAATAATAAAGCGAAACCGAATATATTGTTTAAACAATCAAAGCATTGTTAGAAAATTCATCAGAAAGAGTTACCGCATATAAAACACGCAATATTTATGAATTGAATTCCGGGGCAGGGCTGAAAATTAATTTCTTAATAAATAATAAAGTGAAACCGAATATATTGTTTCAACAATCAAAGCATTGTTAGAAAATTCATCAGAAAGAGTTTCCGCATATAAAACACGCAATATTTATGAACTGAATTCCGGTGCAGGGCTCAAAATTAATTTCTTAGTAAATAATAAAGCGAAACCGAATATATTGTTTCAACAATCAAAGCATTGTTAGAAAATTCATTAGAAAGAGTTACCGCATATAAAACACGCAATATTTATGAATATAATTCCGGTGCAGGGCTGAAAATTAATTTCTTAATAAATAATAAAGCGAAACCGAATATATTGTTTCAACAATCAAAGCATTGTTAGAAAATTCATCAGAAAGAGTTGCCGCATATAAAACACGCAATATTTATGAATATAATTCCGGTGCAGGGCTGAAAATTAATTTCTTAATAAATAATAAAGCGAAACCGAATATATTGTTTCAACAATCAAAGCATTGTTAGAAAATTCATCAGAAAGAGTTACCGTATATAAAACACGCAATATTTATGAATTGAATTCCGGTGCACAGCTGAAAATTAATTTATTAATAAATAATAAAGCGAAACCGAATATATTGTTTCAACAATCAAAGCATTGTTAGAAAATTCATCAGAAAGAGTTACCGCATATAAAACACGCAATATTTATGAATTGAATTCCGGTGCATGGCTCAAAATTAATTTATTAATAAATAATAAAGAGAAACCGAATATATTGTTTCAACAATCAAACCATTGTTAGACAATTCATCAGAAAGAGTTACCGCATATAAAACACGCAATATTTATGAAATGAATTCCGGGGCAGGGCTGAAAATTACTTTCTTAATAAATAATAAAGCGAAACCGAATATATTGTTTCAACAATCAAAGCATTGTTAGAAAATTCATCAGAAAGAGTTACCGCATATAAAACACGCAATACTTATGAATTGAATTCCGGTGCAGGGCTGAAAATTAATTTCTTAATAAATAATAAAGCGAAACCGAAAATATTGTTTCAACAATCAAAGCATTGTTAGAAAATTTATCAGAAAGAGTTACCGCATATAAAACACCCAATATTTATGAATTGAATCCCGGTGCAGGGCTCAAAATTAATTTCTTAATAAATAATAAAGCGAAACCGAATATATTGTTTCAACAATCAAACCATTGTTAGACAATTCATCAGAAAGAGTTACCGCATATAAAACACGCAATATTTATGAAATGAATTCCGGGGCAGGGCTGAAAATTACTTTCTTAATAAATAATAAAGCGAAACCGAATATATTGTTTCAACAATCAAAGCATTGTTAGAAAATTCATCAGAAAGAGTTACCGCATATAAAACACGCAATACTTATGAATTGAATTCCGGTGCAGGAATGAAAATTAATTTCTTAATAAATAATAAAGCGAAACCGAATATATTGTTTCAACTATCAAAGCATTGTTAGAAAATTCATCAGAAAGAGTTACCGCATATAAAACACGCAATATTTATGAATTGAATTCCGGGGCAGGGCTGAAAATTAATTTCTTATTAAATAATAAAGTGAAACCGAATATATTGTTTCAACAATCAAAGCATTGTTAGAAAATTCATCAGAAAGAGTTACCGCATATAAAACACGCAATATTTATGAACTGAATTCCGGTGCAGGGCTCAAAATTAATTTCTTAGTAAATAATAAAGCGAAACCGAATATATTGTTTAAACAATCAAAGCATTGTTAGAAAATTCATTAGAAAGAGTTACCGCATATAAAACACGCAATATTTATGAACTGAATTCCGGTGCAGGGCTCAAAATAAATTTCTTAGTAAATAATAAAGCGAAACCGAATATATTGTTTAAACAATCAAAGCATTGTTAGAAAATTCATCAGAAAGAGTTACCGCATATAAAACACGCAATACTTATGAATTGAATTCCGGTGCAGGAATGAAAATTAATTTCTTAATAAATAATAAAGCGAAACCGAATATATTGTTTCAACTATCAAAGCATTGTTAGAAAATTCATCAGAAAGAGTTACCGCATATAAAACACGCAATATTTATGAATTGAATTCCGGGGCAGGGCTGAAAATTAATTTCTTATTAAATAATAAAGTGAAACCGAATATATTGTTTCAACAATCAAAGCATTGTTAGAAAATTCATCAGAAAGAGTTACCGCATATAAAACACGCAATATTTATGAACTGAATTCCGGTGCAGGGCTCAAAATTAATTTCTTAGTAAATAATAAAGCGAAACCGAATATATTGTTTAAACAATCAAAGCATTGTTAGAAAATTCATTAGAAAGAGTTACCGCATATAAATCACGCAATATTTATGAACTGAATTCCGGTGCAGGGCTCAAAATAAATTTCTTAGTAAATAATAAAGCGAAACCGAATATATTGTTTAAACAATCAAAGCATTGTTAGAAAATTCATCAGAAAGAGTTACCGCATATAAAACACGCAATATTTATGAATATAATTCCGGTGCAGGGCTGAAAATTAATTTCTTAATAAATAATAAAGCGAAACCGAATATATTGTTTCAACAATCAAAGCATTGTTAGAAAATTCATCAGAAAGAGTTGCCGCATATAAAACACGCAATATTTATGAATATAATTCCGGTGCAGGGCTGAAAATTAATTTCTTAATAAATAATAAAGCGAAACCGAATATATTGTTTCAACAATCAAAGCATTGTTAGAAAATTCATCAGAAAGAGTTACCGTATATAAAACACGCAATATTTATGAATTGAATTCCGGTGCACAGCTGAAAATTAATTTATTAATAAATAATAAAGCGAAACCGAATATATTGTTTCAACAATCAAAGCATTGTTAGAAAATTCATCAGAAAGAGTTACCGCATATAAAACACGCAATATTTATGAATTGAATTCCGGTGCATGGCTCAAAATTAATTTATTAATAAATAATAAAGAGAAACCGAATATATTGTTTCAACAATCAAACCATTGTTAGACAATTCATCAGAAAGAGTTACCGCATATAAAACACGCAATATTTATGAAATGAATTCCGGGGCAGGGCTGAAAATTACTTTCTTAATAAATAATAAAGCGAAACCGAATATATTGTTTCAACAATCAAAGCATTGTTAGAAAATTCATCAGAAAGAGTTACCGCATATAAAACACGCAATACTTATGAATTGAATTCCGGTGCAGGGCTGAAAATTAATTTCTTAATAAATAATAAAGCGAAACCGAATATATTGTTTCAACAATCAAACCATTGTTAGACAATTCATCAGAAAGAGTTACCGCATATAAAACACGCAATATTTATGAAATGAATTCCGGGGCAGGGCTGAAAATTACTTTCTTAATAAATAATAAAGCGAAACCGAATATATTGTTTCAACAATCAAAGCATTGTTAGAAAATTCATCAGAAAGAGTTACCGCATATAAAACACGCAATACTTATGAATTGAATTCCGGTGCAGGAATGAAAATTAATTTCTTAATAAATAATAAAGCGAAACCGAATATATTGTTTCAACTATCAAAGCATTGTTAGAAAATTCATCAGAAAGAGTTACCGCATATAAAACACGCAATATTTATGAATTGAATTCCGGGGCAGGGCTGAAAATTAATTTCTTATTAAATAATAAAGTGAAACCGAATATATTGTTTCAACAATCAAAGCATTGTTAGAAAATTCATCAGAAAGAGTTACCGCATATAAAACACGCAATATTTATGAACTGAATTCCGGTGCAGGGCTCAAAATTAATTTCTTAGTAAATAATAAAGCGAAACCGAATATATTGTTTAAACAATCAAAGCATTGTTAGAAAATTCATTAGAAAGAGTTACCGCATATAAAACACGCAATATTTATGAACTGAATTCCGGTGCAGGGCTCAAAATAAATTTCTTAGTAAATAATAAAGCGAAACCGAATATATTGTTTAAACAATCAAAGCATTGTTAGAAAATTCATCAGAAAGAGTTACCGCATATAAAACACGCAATATTTATGAATTGAATTCCGGGGCAGGGCTGAAAATTAATTTCTTAATAAATAATAAAGTGAAACCGAATATATTGTTTCAACAATCAAAGCATTGTTAGAAAATTCATCAGAAAGAGTTTCCGCATATAAAACACGCAATATTTATGAACTGAATTCCGGTGCAGGGCTCAAAATTAATTTCTTAGTAAATAATAAAGCGAAACCGAATATATTGTTTCAACAATCAAAGCATTGTTAGAAAATTCATTAGAAAGAGTTACCGCATATAAAACACGCAATATTTATGAATATAATTCCGGTGCAGGGCTGAAAATTAATTTCTTAATAAATAATAAAGCGAAACCGAATATATTGTTTCAACAATCAAAGCATTGTTAGAAAATTCATCAGAAAGAGTTGCCGCATATAAAACACGCAATATTTATGAATATAATTCCGGTGCAGGGCTGAAAATTAATTTCTTAATAAATAATAAAGCGAAACCGAATATATTGTTTCAAAAATCAAAGCATTGTTAGAAAATTCATCAGAAAGAGTTATCGCATATAAAACACGCAATATTTATGAATTGAATTCCGGTGCAGGGCTGAAAATTAATTTCTTAATAAATAATAAAGCGAAACCGAATATATTGTTTCAACAATCAAAGCATTGTTAGAAAATTCATCAGAAAGAGTTACCGCATATAAAACACGCAATATTTATGAATTGAATTCCGGTGCAGGTCTCAAAATTAATTTATTAGTAAATAATAAAGCGAAACCGAATATATTATCTCAACAATCAAAGCATTGTTAGAAAATTCATCAGAAAGAGTTACCGCATATAAAACACGCAATATTTATGAATTGAATTCCGGTGCAGGGCTGAAAATTAATTTCTTAATAAATAATAAAGCGAAACCGAATATATTGTTTCAACAATCAAAGCATTGTTAGAAAATTCATCAGAAAGAGTTACCGCATATAAAACACGCAATATTTATGAACTGAATTCCGGTGCAGGGCTCAAAATAAATTTCTTAGTAAATAATAAAGCGAAACCGAATATATTGTTTAAACAAGCAAAGCATTGTTAGAAAATTCATCAGAAAGAGTTACTGCATATAAAACACGCAATATTTATGAACTGAATTCCGGTGCAGAGCTGAAATTTAATTTCTTAATCTTAATAAATAATAAAGCGAAACCGAATATATTGTTTCAACAATCAAAGCATTGTTAGAAAATTCATCAGAAAGAGTTACCTCATATAAAACACGCAATATTTATGAATTGAATTCCGGTGCAGGGCTGAAAATTAATTTCTTAATAAATAATAAAGCGAAACCGAATATATTGTTTCAACAATCAAAGCATTGTTAGAAAATTCATCAGAAAGAGTTACCTCATATAAAACTTGCAATATTTATGAATTGAATTCCGGTGCAGGGATGAAAAATAATTTCTTAATAAATAATAAAGCGAAACCGAATATATTGTTTCAACAATCAAAGCATTGTTAGCAAAAAAAACACGCAATATTTATGAATTGAATTCCGGTGCTGGGCTGAAAATTAATTTCTTAATAAATAATAAAGCGAAACCGAATATATTGTTTCAACAATCAAAGCATTGTTAGAAAATTCATCAGAAAGAGTTACCGCATATAAAACACGCAATATTTATGAATTGAATTCCGGTGCAGGGCTGAAAATTAATTTCTTAATAAATAATAAAGCGAAACCGAATATATTGTTTCAACAATCAAAGCATTGTTAGAAAATTCATCAGAAAGAGTTACCGCATATAAAACACGCAATATTTATGAATTGAATTCCGGTGCATGGCTCAAAATTAATTTATTAATAAATAATAAAGAGAAACCGAATATATATTTTCAACAATCAAACCATTGTTAGACAATTCATCAGAAAGAGTTACCGCATATAAAACACGCAATATTTATGAAATGAATTCCGGGGCAGGGCTGAAAATTACTTTCTTAATAAATAATAAAGCGAAACCGAATATATTGTTTCAACAATCAAAGCATTGTTAGAAAATTCATCAGAAAGAGTTACCGCATATAAAACACGCAATACTTATGAATTGAATTCCGGTGCAGGGTTGAAAATTAATTTCTTAATAAATAATAAAGCGAAACCGAAAATATTGTTTCAACAATCAAAGCATTGTTAGAAAATTTATCAGAAAGAGTTACCGCATATAAAACACCCAATATTTATGAATTGAATCCCGGTGCAGGGCTCAAAATTAATTTCTTAATAAATAATAAAGCGAAACCGAATATATTGTTTCAACAATCAAACCATTGTTAGACAATTCATCAGAAAGAGTTACCGCATATAAAACACGCAATATTTATGAAATGAATTCCGGGGCAGGGCTGAAAATTACTTTCTTAATAAATAATAAAGCGAAACCGAATATATTGTTTCAACAATCAAAGCATTGTTAGAAAATTCATCAGAAAGAGTTACCGCATATAAAACACGCAATACTTATGAATTGAATTCCGGTGCAGGAATGAAAATTAATTTCTTAATAAATAATAAAGCGAAACCGAATATATTGTTTCAACAATCAAAGCATTGTTAGAAAATTCATCAGAAAGAGTTACCGCATATAAAACACGCAATATTTATGAATTGAATTCCGGGGCAGGGCTGAAAATTAATTTCTTATTAAATAATAAAGTGAAACCGAATATATTGTTTCAACAATCAAAGCATTGTTAGAAAATTCATCAGAAAGAGTTACCGCATATAAAACACGCAATATTTATGAACTGAATTCCGGTGCAGGGCTCAAAATTAATTTCTTAGTAAATAATAAAGCGAAACCGAATATATTGTTTAAACAATCAAAGCATTGTTAGAAAATTCATTAGAAAGAGTTACCGCATATAAAACACGCAATATTTATGAACTGAATTCCGGTGCAGGGCTCAAAATAAATTTCTTAGTAAATAATAAAGCGAAACCGAATATATTGTTTAAACAATCAAAGCATTGTTAGAAAATTCATCAGAAAGAGTTACCGCATATAAAACACGCAATATTTATGAATTGAATTCCGGGGCAGGGCTGAAAATTAATTTCTTAATAAATAATAAAGTGAAACCGAATATATTGTTTCAACAATCAAAGCATTGTTAGAAAATTCATCAGAAAGAGTTACCGCATATAAAACACGCAATATTTATGAACTGAATTCCGGTGCAGGTCTCAAAATTAATTTATTAGTAAATAATAAAGCGAAACCGAATATATTATCTCAACAATCAAAGCATTGTTAAAAAATTCATCAGAAAGAGTTACCGCATATAAAACACGCAATATTTATGAATTGAATTCCGGTGCATGGCTCAAAATTAATTTATTAATAAATAATAAAGCGAAACCGAATATATTGTTTCAACAATCAAAGCATTGTTAGAAAATTTATCAGAAAG
Organism: Maratus speciosus; assembly: GCA_963932465.1. Classification (NCBI taxonomy): domain Eukaryota; kingdom Metazoa; phylum Arthropoda; class Arachnida; order Araneae; family Salticidae; genus Maratus; species Maratus speciosus. The sequence continues at coordinate 985,697 of CAWVRF010001532.1, read as the reverse complement.
AGTTACCGCATATAAAACACGCAATATTTATGAATTGAATCCCGGTGCAGGGCTCAAAATTAATTTCTTAATAAATAATAAAGCGAAACCGAATATATAGTTTCAACAATCAAAGCATTGTTAGAAAATTCATCAGAAAGAGTTCCCGCATATAAAACACACAATATTTATGAATTGAATTCCGGTGCAGGGCTGAAAATTAATTTCTTAATAAATAATAAAGCGAAACCGAATATATTGTTTCAACAATCAAAGCATTGTTAGAAAATTCATCAGAAAGAGTTACCGCATATAAAACACGCAATATTTATGAACTGAATTCCGGTGCAGGGCTCAAAATAAATTTCTTAGTAAATAATAAAGCGAAACCGAATATATTGTTTAAACAAGCAAAGCATTGTTAGAAAATTCATCAGAAAGAGTTACTGCATATAAAACACGCAATATTTATGAACTGAATTCCGGTGCAGAGCTGAAATTTAATTTCTTAATCTTAATAAATAATAAAGCGAAACCGAATATATTGTTTCAACAATCAAAGCATTGTTAGAAAATTCATCAGAAAGAGTTACCTCATATAAAACACGCAATATTTATGAATTGAATTCCGGTGCAGGGCTGAAAATTAATTTCTTAATAAATAATAAAGCGAAACCGAATATATTGTTTCAACAATCAAAGCATTGTTAGAAAATTCATCAGAAAGAGTTACCTCATATAAAACTTGCAATATTTATGAATTGAATTCCGGTGCAGGGATGAAAAATAATTTCTTAATAAATAATAAAGCGAAACCGAATATATTTTTTCAACAATCAAAGCATTGTTAGCAAAAAAAACACGCAATATTTATGAATTGAATTCCGGTGCTGGGCTGAAAATTAATTTCTTAATAAATAATAAAGCGAAACCGAATATATTGTTTCAACAATCAAAGCATTGTTAGAAAATTCATCAGAAAGAGTTACCGCATATAAAACACGCAATATTTATGAATTGAATTCCGGTGCAGGGCTGAAAATTAATTTCTTAATAAATAATAAAGCGAAACCGAATATATTGTTTCAACAATCAAAGCATTGTTAGAAAATTCATCAGAAAGAGTTACCGCATATAAAACACGCAATATTTATGAATTGAATTCCGGTGCATGGCTCAAAATTAATTTATTAATAAATAATAAAGAGAAACCGAATATATATTTTCAACAATCAAACCATTGTTAGACAATTCATCAGAAAGAGTTACCGCATATAAAACACGCAATATTTATGAAATGAATTCCGGGGCAGGGCTGAAAATTACTTTCTTAATAAATAATAAAGCGAAACCGAATATATTGTTTCAACAATCAAAGCATTGTTAGAAAATTCATCAGAAAGAGTTACCGCATATAAAACACGCAATACTTATGAATTGAATTCCGGTGCAGGGTTGAAAATTAATTTCTTAATAAATAATAAAGCGAAACCGAAAATATTGTTTCAACAATCAAAGCATTGTTAGAAAATTTATCAGAAAGAGTTACCGCATATAAAACACCCAATATTTATGAATTGAATCCCGGTGCAGGGCTCAAAATTAATTTCTTAATAAATAATAAAGCGAAACCGAATATATTGTTTCAACAATCAAACCATTGTTAGACAATTCATCAGAAAGAGTTACCGCATATAAAACACGCAATATTTATGAAATGAATTCCGGGGCAGGGCTGAAAATTACTTTCTTAATAAATAATAAAGCGAAACCGAATATATTGTTTCAACAATCAAAGCATTGTTAGAAAATTCATCAGAAAGAGTTACCGCATATAAAACACGCAATACTTATGAATTGAATTCCGGTGCAGGAATGAAAATTAATTTCTTAATAAATAATAAAGCGAAACCGAATATATTGTTTCAACAATCAAAGCATTGTTAGAAAATTCATCAGAAAGAGTTACCGCATATAAAACACGCAATATTTATGAATTGAATTCCGGGGCAGGGCTGAAAATTAATTTCTTATTAAATAATAAAGTGAAACCGAATATATTGTTTCAACAATCAAAGCATTGTTAGAAAATTCATCAGAAAGAGTTACCGCATATAAAACACGCAATATTTATGAACTGAATTCCGGTGCAGGGCTCAAAATTAATTTCTTAGTAAATAATAAAGCGAAACCGAATATATTGTTTAAACAATCAAAGCATTGTTAGAAAATTCATTAGAAAGAGTTACCGCATATAAAACACGCAATATTTATGAACTGAATTCCGGTGCAGGGCTCAAAATAAATTTCTTAGTAAATAATAAAGCGAAACCGAATATATTGTTTAAACAATCAAAGCATTGTTAGAAAATTCATCAGAAAGAGTTACCGCATATAAAACACGCAATATTTATGAATTGAATTCCGGGGCAGGGCTGAAAATTAATTTCTTAATAAATAATAAAGTGAAACCGAATATATTGTTTCAACAATCAAAGCATTGTTAGAAAATTCATCAGAAAGAGTTACCGCATATAAAACACGCAATATTTATGAACTGAATTCCGGTGCAGGTCTCAAAATTAATTTATTAGTAAATAATAAAGCGAAACCGAATATATTATCTCAACAATCAAAGCATTGTTAAAAAATTCATCAGAAAGAGTTACCGCATATAAAACACGCAATATTTATGAATTGAATTCCGGTGCATGGCTCAAAATTAATTTATTAATAAATAATAAAGCGAAACCGAATATATTGTTTCAACAATCAAAGCATTGTTAGAAAATTTATCAGAAAGAGTTACCGCATATAAAACACGCAATATTTATGAATTGAATCCCGGTGCAGGGCTCAAAATTAATTTCTTAATAAATAATAAAGCGAAACCGAATATATAGTTTCAACAATCAAAGCATTGTTAGAAAATTCATCAGAAAGAGTTCCCGCATATAAAACACACAATATTTATGAATTGAATTCCGGTGCAGGGCTGAAAATTAATTTCTTAATAAATAATAAAGCGAAACCGAATATATTGTTTCAACAATCAATGCATTGTTAGAAAATTCATCAGAAAGAGTTACCGCATATAAAACACGCAATATTTATGAACTGAATTCCGGTGCAGGGCTCAAAATAAATTTCTTAGTAAATAATAAAGCGAAACCGAATATATTGTTTAAACAATCAAAGCATTGTTAGAAAATTCATCAGAAAGAGTTACCTCATATAAAACACGCAATATTTATGAATTGAATTCCGGTGCAGGGCTGAAAATTAATTTCTTAATAAATAATAAAGCGAAACCGAATATATTGTTTCAACAATCAAAGCATTGTTAGAAAATTCATCAGAAAGAGTTACCTCATATAAAACTTGCAATATTTATGAATTGAATTCCGGTGCAGGGCTGAAAAATAATTTCTTAATAAATAATAAAGCGAAACCGAATATATTGTTTCAACAATCAAAGCATTGTTAGCAAAAAAAACACGCAATATTTATGAATTGAATTCCGGTGCTGGGCTGAAAATTAATTTCTTAATAAATAATAAAGCGAAACCGAATATATTGTTTCAACAATCAAAGCATTGTTAGAAAATTCATCAGAAAGAGTTACCGCATATAAAACACGCAATATTTATGAATTGAATTCCGGTGCAGGGCTGAAAATTAATTTCTTAATAAATAATAAAGCGAAACCGAATATATTGTTTCAACAATCAAAGCATTGTTAGAAAATTCATCAGAAAGAGTTACCGCATATAAAACACGCAATATTTATGAATTGAATTCCGGTGCATGGCTCAAAATTAATTTATTAATAAATAATAAAGAGAAACCGAATATATTGTTTCAACAATCAAACCATTGTTAGACAATTCATCAGAAAGAGTTACCGCATATAAAACACGCAATATTTATGAAATGAATTCCGGGGCAGGGCTGAAAATTACTTTCTTAATAAATAATAAAGCGAAACCGAATATATTGTTTCAACAATCAAAGCATTGTTAGAAAATTCATCAGAAAGAGTTACCGCATATAAAACACGCAATACTTATGAATTGAATTCCGGTGCAGGGCTGAAAATTAATTTCTTAATAAATAATAAAGCGAAACCGAAAATATTGTTTCAACAATCAAAGCATTGTTAGAAAATTTATCAGAAAGAGTTACCGCATATAAAACACCCAATATTTATGAATTGAATCCCGGTGCAGGGCTCAAAATTAATTTCTTAATAAATAATAAAGCGAAACCGAATATATTGTTTCAACAATCAAACCATTGTTAGACAATTCATCAGAAAGAGTTACCGCATATAAAACACGCAATATTTATGAAATGAATTCCGGGGCAGGGCTGAAAATTACTTTCTTAATAAATAATAAAGCGAAACCGAATATATTGTTTCAACAATCAAAGCATTGTTAGAAAATTCATCAGAAAGAGTTACCGCATATAAAACACGCAATACTTATGAATTGAATTCCGGTGCAGGAATGAAAATTAATTTCTTAATAAATAATAAAGCGAAACCGAATATATTGTTTCAACTATCAAAGCATTGTTAGAAAATTCATCAGAAAGAGTTACCGCATATAAAACACGCAATATTTATGAATTGAATTCCGGGGCAGGGCTGAAAATTAATTTCTTATTAAATAATAAAGTGAAACCGAATATATTGTTTCAACAATCAAAGCATTGTTAGAAAATTCATCAGAAAGAGTTACCGCATATAAAACACGCAATATTTATGAACTGAATTCCGGTGCAGGGCTCAAAATTAATTTCTTAGTAAATAATAAAGCGAAACCGAATATATTGTTTAAACAATCAAAGCATTGTTAGAAAATTCATTAGAAAGAGTTACCGCATATAAAACACGCAATATTTATGAACTGAATTCCGGTGCAGGGCTCAAAATAAATTTCTTAGTAAATAATAAAGCGAAACCGAATATATTGTTTAAACAATCAAAGCATTGTTAGAAAATTCATCAGAAAGAGTTACCGCATATAAAACACGCAATATTTATGAATTGAATTCCAGGGCAGGGCTGAAAATTAATTTCTTAATAAATAATAAAGTGAAACCGAATATATTGTTTCAACAATCAAAGCATTGTTAGAAAATTCATCAGAAAGAGTTTCCGCATATAAAACACGCAATATTTATGAACTGAATTCCGGTGCAGGGCTCAAAATTAATTTCTTAGTAAATAATAAAGCGAAACCGAATATATTGTTTCAACAATCAAAGCATTGTTAGAAAATTCATTAGAAAGAGTTACCGCATATAAAACACGCAATATTTATGAATATAATTCCGGTGCAGGGCTGAAAATTAATTTCTTAATAAATAATAAAGCGAAACCGAATATATTGTTTCAACAATCAAAGCATTGTTAGAAAATTCATCAGAAAGAGTTACCGCATATAAAACACGCAATATTTATGAATATAATTCCGGTGCAGGGCTGAAAATTAATTTCTTAATAAATAATAAAGCGAAACCGAATATATTGTTTCAACAATCAAAGCATTGTTAGAAAATTCATCAGAAAGAGTTACCGTATATAAAACACGCAATATTTATGAATTGAATTCCGGTGCACAGCTGAAAATTAATTTATTAATAAATAATAAAGCGAAACCGAATATATTGTTTCAAAAATCAAAGCATTGTTAGAAAATTCATCAGAAAGAGTTATCGCATATAAAACACGCAATATTTATGAATTGAATTCCGGTGCAGGGCTGAAAATTAATTTCTTAATAAATAATAAAGCGAAACCGAATATATTGTTTCAACAATCAAAGCATTGTTAGAAAATTCATCAGAAAGAGTTACCGCATATAAAACACGCAATATTTATGAATTGAATTCCGGTGCAGGTCTCAAAATTAATTTATTAGTAAATAATAAAGCGAAACCGAATATATTATCTCAACAATCAAAGCATTGTTAGAAAATTCATCAGAAAGAGTTACCGCATATAAAACACGCAATATTTATGAATTGAATTCCGGTGCAGGGCTGAAAATTAATTTCTTAATAAATAATAAAGCGAAACCGAATATATTGTTTCAACAATCAAAGCATTGTTAGAAAATTCATCAGAAAGAGTTACCGCATATAAAACACGCAATATTTATGAACTGAATTCCGGTGCAGGGCTCAAAATAAATTTCTTAGTAAATAATAAAGCGAAACCGAATATATTGTTTAAACAAGCAAAGCATTGTTAGAAAATTCATCAGAAAGAGTTACTGCATATAAAACACGCAATATTTATGAACTGAATTCCGGTGCAGAGCTGAAATTTAATTTCTTAATCTTAATAAAGAATAAAGCGAAACCGAATATATTGTTTCAACAATCAAAGCATTGTTAGAAAATTCATCAGAAAGAGTTACCTCATATAAAACACGCAATATTTATGAATTGAATTCCGGTGCAGGGCTGAAAATTAATTTCTTAATAAATAATAAAGCGAAACCGAATATATTGTTTCAACAATCAAAGCATTATTAGAAATTTCATCAGAAAGAGTTACCGCATATAAAACACGCAATATTTATGAATTGAATTCCGGTGCAGGGCTGAAAATTAATTTCTTAATAAATAATAAAGCGAAACCGAATATATTGTTTCAACAATCAAAGCATTGTTAGAAAATTCATCAGAAAGAGTTACCGCATATAAAACACGCAATATTTATGAATATAATTCCGGTGCAGGGCTGAAAATTAATTTCTTAATAAATAATAAAGCGAAACCGAATATATTGTTTCAACAATCAAAGCATTGTTAGAAAATTCATCAGAAAGAGTTACCGCATATAAAACACGCAATATTTATGAATTGAATTCCGGGGCAGGGCTGAAAATTAATTTCTTAATAAATAATAAAGTGAAACCGAATATATTGTTTCAACAATCAAAGCATTGTTAGAAAATTCATCAGAAAGAGTTACCGCATATAAATCACGCAATATTTATGAACTGAATTCCGGTGCAGGGCTCAAAATTAATTTCTTAGTAAATAATAAAGCGAAACCGAATATATTGTTTAAACAATCAAAGCATTGTTAGAAAATTCATCAGAAAGAGTTACCGCATATAAAACACGCAATATTTATGAATATAATTCCGGTGCAGGGCTGAAAATTAATTTCTTAATAAATAATAAAGCGAAACCGAATATATTGTTTCAACAATCAAAGCATTGTTAGAAAATTCATCAGAAAGAGTTACCGCATATAAAACACGCAATATTTATGAATTGAATTCCGGTGCAGGGCTCAAAATTAATTTATTAGTAAATAATAAAGCGAAACCGAATATATTGTTTCAACAATCAAAGCATTGTTAGAAAATTCATCAGAAAGAGTTACCGCATATAAAACACGCAATATTTATGAACTGAATTCCGGTGCAGGGCTCAAAATAAATTTCTTATTAAATAATAAACGAAACCGAATATATTGTTTAAACAATCAAAGCGTTGTTAGAAAATTCATCACAAAGAGTTACCGCATATAAAACACGCAATATTTATGAATATAATTCCGGTGCAGGGCTGAAAATTAATTTCTTAATAAATAATAAAGCGAAACCGAATATATTGTTTCAACAATCAAAGCATTGTTAGAAAATTCATCAGAAAGAGTTACCGCATATAAAACACGCAATATTTATGAATTGAATTCCGGTGCAGGGCTCAAAATTAATTTCTTAGTAAATAATAAAGCGAAACCGAATATATTGTTTCAACAATCAAAGCAATGTTAGAAAATTCATCAGAAAGAGTTACCGGATATAAAACACGCAATATTTATGAATATAATTCCGGTGCAGGGCTGAAAATTAATTTCTTAATAAATAATAAAGCGAAACCGAATATATTGTTTCAACAATCAAAGCATTGTTAGAAAATTCATCAGAAAGAGTTACCGCATATAAAACACACAATATTTATGAATTGAATTCCGGTGCAGGTCTCAAAATTAATTTATTAGTAAATAATAAAGCGAAACCGAATATATTGTTTCAACAATCAAAACATTGTTAGAAAATTCATCAGAAAGAGTCACTGCATATAAAACACGCAATATTTATGAATTGAATTCCGGTGTACGGCTGAAAATTAATTTCTTAATAAATAATAAAGCGAAACCGAATATATTGTTTCAACAATCAAAGCATTTTTAGAAAATTCATCAGAAAGAGTTACCGCATATAAAACACGCAATATTTATGAACTGAATTCCGGTGCAGGGCTCAAAATTAATTTCTTAGTAAATAATAAAGCGAAACCGAATATATTGTTATACAATCAAAGCATTGTTAGAAAATTCATCAGAAAGAGTTACCGCATATAAAACACGCAATATTTATGAATATAATTCCGGTGCAGGGCTGAAAATTAATTTCTTAATAAATAATACAGCGAAACCGAATATATTGTTTCAACAATCAAAGCATTGTTAGAAAATTCATCAGAAAGAGTTACCTCATATAAAACTTGCAATATTTATGAATTGAATTCCGGTGCAGGGCTGAAAATTAATTTCTTAATAAATAATAAAGCGAAACCGAATATATTGTTTCAACAATCAAAGCATTGTTAGAAAATTCATCAGAAAGAGTTACCGCATAGTATAAAACCGTAAACAAATTCAAAAAAATCACGCGTGGAGCACAGATTATGAAACAATTTCCAGCACATTGAGAATAGCCTAGATAGACATCACCTTTAAATAACGTGAAAAAGTATAAATCTGTAAACAAATTGAAAAAAAAAATCACCCTTGGTGCATAAATTCTGAAACAATTTCCAGCACATCGAAAATAGTCTCGATAGACATCATCTTTAAATAACGCGAAATATTATAAATCCGTAAACAAATTTAAAAAAATCACGCGTGGAGCACAGATTATGAAACAATTTCCAGCACATTGAGAATAGCCTCGATAGACATCACCTTTAAATAACGCGAAATAGTATAAATCCGTAAACAAATTCAAAAAAATCACGCGCGGAGCACAGATTATGAAAAAATTTCCAGCACATTGAGAATAGCCTCGGATAGACATCACCTTTAAATAACGCGAAATAGTATAAATATATAAACAAATTGAAAACAAAATCAAGCTTGGAGCATAGATTATGAAACAATTTCCAGCACATTGAAAACAGTCTCGATAGACTTCTCCTTTAAATAACGCGAAATTGTATAAATCCGTAAACAAATTTTTAAAAAATCACGCGTGGAGCACAGATTATGAAACAATTTCCAGCACATTGAGAATAGCCTCGATAGACATCCCCTTTAAATAACGCGAAATTGTAAAAATCTGTAAACAAATTGAAAAAAAAATCCCGCTTGCAGCATAGATTCTGAAAAAAATTCCAGAACATTGAGAATAGCCTCGACAGACATCGCCTTTAAATAACGCGAAATCTTATAAATTTGTAAATAAATTCAAAAAAATCACGCGTGGAGCACAGATTATGAAACAATTTCCAGCACATTGAGAATAGCCTCGATAGACATCACCTTTAAATAACGCGAAATAGTATAAATCCGTAAACAAATTCAAAAAAATCACGCGTGGAGCACAGATTATGAAAAAATTTCCAGCACATTGAGAATAGCCTCGGATAGACATCACCTTTAAATAACGCGACATAGTATAAATATGTAAACAAATTGAAAACAAAATCAAGCTTGGAGCATAGATTATGAAACAATTTCCAGCACATTGAAAACAGTCTCGATAGACATCGCCTTTAAATAGCGCGAAATAGTATAAATCCGTAAACAAATTAAATAAATCACGCGTGGAGCACAGATTATGAAACAATTTCCAGCACATTGAGAATAGCTTCGATAGACATCACCTTTAAATAACGTGAAAAAGTATAAATCTGTAAACAAATTGAAAAAAAAATCACCTTTGGAGCATAAATTGTGAAACAATTTCCAGCACATCGAAAATAGTCTCGATAGACATCATCTTTAAATAAAGCGAAATATTATAAAGCCGTAAACAAATTTTAAAAAATCACGCGTGGAGCACAGATTATGAAACAATTTCCAGCACATTGAGAATAGCCTTGATAGACATCGCCTTTAAATAACGCGAAATAGTATAAATCCGTAAATAAATGAAAAAAAATTCGGCGTGGAGCACAGATTATGAAACAATTTCCAGCACATTGAGAATAGCCTCGATAGACATCACCTTTAAATAACGCGAAATAGTATAAATCCGTAAACAAATTCAAAAAAATCACGCGTGGAGCACAGATTATGAAAAAATTTCCAGCACATTGAGAATAGCCTCGGATAGACATCACCTTTAAATAACGCGAAATAGTATAAATATGTAAACAAATTGAAAACAAAATCAAGCTTGGAGCATAGATTGTGAAACAATTTCCAGCACATTGAAAATAATCTCATTGACATCGCCTTTAAATAACGCGAAATAGTATAAATCCGTAAACAAATTTAAAAAAATCGCGCTTGGAGCACAGATTATAAAACAATTTCCAGCACATTGATAATAGTCTCGATAGACATCGCCTTTAAATAACGCGAAATCTTATAAATTTGTAAATAAATTAAAAAAAATCACGCTTGGAACACAGATTATGAAACAATTTACAGCACATTGAGAATAGCCTCGATAGACATCGCCTTTAAATAACGCGAAATCTTATAAATTTGTAATTAAATTTAAAAAAATCACGCGTGGAGCACAGATTATGAAACAATTTTCAGCACATTGAGAATAGCCTCGATAGACATCGCCTTTAAATAACGCGAAATAGTATAAATCCGTAAATAAATGAAAGAAAATCAGGCGTGGAACACAGATTACGAAACAATTTCCAGCACATTGAGAATAGTCTCGATAGCCGTCGCCTTTAAATAACTCGAAATAGTATAAATCCGTAAACAAAATCAAAAAATCCACGCTTGGAGCACAGATTATAAAACAATTTCCAGCACATTGAGAATAGTCTCGATAGACATCACCTTTAAATAACATGAAACAGTATAAATCTCTAAAAAAATTGAAAAAAAAAATTACGCTTTGAGCATAGATTCTGAAACAATTTCCAGCACATTGAAAATAGTGTCGATAGACATCGCCTTTAAATAGCGCGAAATAGTATAAATCCGTAAACAAATTTTTAAACAATTCACGCGTGGAGCACAGATTATGAAACAATTTCCAGCACATTGAGAATAGCCTCGATAGACATCGTCTTTAAATAACGCGAAATAGAATAAATCTGTAAATAAATTCAAAAAAATCACGCGTGCAGCACAGATTATGAAACAATTTCCAGCACATTGAGAACAGCCTCGATAGACACCACCTTTAAATAATGCGAAATAGCATAAATCCGTAAACAAATTCAAAAAAATCACGCGTGGAGCACAGATTATGAAAAAATTTCCAGCACATTGAGAATAGCCTCGATAGACATCACCTTTGAATAACGCGAAATAGTATAAATCCGTAAAAAAATTGAAAAGAAAAATCACGCTTGGAGCATAAATTGTGAAACAATTTCCAGCACATTGAAAATAGTCTCGATAGACATCGCCTTTAAATAACGCGAAATCTTATAAATTTGTAAATATATTTAAAAAAATCACGCGTGGAGCATAGATTATGAAACAATTTCCAGCACATTGAGAATAGCCTCGATAGACATCACCTTTAAATAACGCGAAACAGTATAAATATGTAAAAAAATTGAAAAAAAAATCCCGCTTGCAGCATAGATTCTGAAAAAAATTCCAGAACATTGAGAATAGCCTCGATAGACATCGCCTTTAAATAACGCGAAATCTTATAAATTTGTAAATAAATTCAAAAAAATCACGCGTGGAGCACAGATTATGAAACAATTTCCAGCACATTGAGAATAGCCTCGATAGACATCACCTGTAAATAACGCGAAATAGTATAAATCCGTAAACAAATTCAAAAAAATCACGCGTGGAGCACAGATTATGAAAAAATTTCCAGCACATTGAGAATAGCCTCGGATAGACATCACCTTTAAATAACGCGAAATAGTATAAATATGTAAACAAATTGAAAACAAAATCAAGCTTGGAGCATAGATTAGGAAACAATTTCCAGCACATTGAAAATAATCTCATTGACATCGCCTTTAAATAACGCGAAATAGTATAAATCCGTAAACAAATTTAAAAAAATCGCGCTTGGAGCACAGATTATAAAACAATTTCCAGCACATTGATAATAGTCTCGATAGACATCGCCTTTAAATAACGCGAAATCTTATAAATTTGTAAATAAATTAAAAAAAAATCACGCTTGGAGCACAGATTATGAAACAATTTACAGCACATTGAGAATAGCCTCGATAGACATCGCCTTTAAATAACGCGAAATCTTATAAATTTGTAATTAAATTAAAAAAAATCACGCGTGGAGCACAGATTATGAAACAATTTTCAGCACATTGAGAATAGCCTCGATAGACATCACCTTTAAATAACGCGAAAGAGTATAAATATGTAAAAAAATTGAAAAAAAATCAATCTTGGAGCATAGATTGTGAAACAATTTCCAGCACATTGAAAATAGTCTCAATAGACATCGCCTTTAAATAACGCGAAATAGTATAAATCCGTAAACAAATTTTCAAAAATCGCGCTTGGAGCACAGATTATAAAACAATTTCCAGCACATTGAGAATAGTCTCGATAGACATCACCTTTAAATAACATGAAATAGTATAAATATCTAAAAAAATTGAAAAAAAAATTACGCTTTGAGCATAGATTCTGAAACAATTTCCAGCACATTGAAAATAGTTTCGATAGACATCGCCTTTAAATAACGCGAAATCTTATAAATTTGTAAATAAATTCAAAAAAATCACGCGTGGAACACAGATTATGAAAAAATTTCCAGCACATTGAGAATAGCCTCGATAGACATTGCCTTTAGATAACGCGAAATAGTATAAATCCGTAAATAAATGAAAAAAATCAGGCATGGAACACAGATTATGAAACAATTTCCAGCACATTGAGAATAGCCTCGATAGACATCACCTTTAAATAACGCGAAATAGTATAAATATGTAAACAAATTGAAAAAAAAATCAAGCTTGGAGCATAGATTTTGAAACAATTTCCAGCAGATTGAAAATAGTCTCGCCTTTAAGTAACGCGGAATATTATAAATCCGAAAACAAATTCAAAAAAATCACGCGTGGAGCACAGATTATGAAACAATTTCCAGCACATTGAGAATAGCCTCGATAGACATCGCCTTTAAATAACGCGAAATATTATAAATCCGTAAACAAATTTTAAAAAATCACGCGTGGAGCACAGATTATGAAACAATTTCCAGCACATTGTGAATAGCCTCGATAGACATCACCTTTAAATAACGCTAAATAGAATAAATGCGTAAACAAATTTAAAAAAATCACGCGTGGAGCACAGATTATGAAACAATTTCCAGCACATTGAGAATAGCCTCTATAGACATCACCTTTAAATAACGCGAAATAGTATAAATCTGTAAACAAATTGAAAAAAAAAAGAGTCACGCTTGGAGAATAGATTGTGAAACAATTTCCAGCACATTGAAAATAGTCTCGATAGACACCACCTTTAAATAACTCGAAATAGTATAAATCCGTAAACAAATTTAAAAAAATCACGCGTGGAGCACAGATTATGAAACAATTTCCAGCACATTGAGACTAGCCTCGATAGACATCACCTTTAAATAACGCGAAATAGTAAAAATGCGTAAAGAAATTTAAAAAAATCACGCTTGGAGCACAGATTATGAAACAATTTCCAGCACATTGAGAATAGCCACGATAGACATCGCCTTTAAATAACGCGAAATCTTATAAATTTGTAAATAAATTTAAAAAATCACGCTTGGAGCACAGATTATGAAACAATTTCCAGCACATTGAGAATAGCCTCGATAGACATCGCCTTTAAATAACGCGAAATAGTATAAATCCGTAAACAAATTCAAAAAATCCACGCGTGGAGCATAAATTGTGAAACAATTTCCAGCACATTGAAAATAGTCTCGATAGACACCGCCTTAAAATAACGCGAAATAGAATAAATCCGTAAATTAATGCAAAAAAATCACGCGTGGAGCACAGATTATTGAACAATTTCCAGCACATTGAGAATAGCCTCGATAGACATCACCTTTAAATAACGCGAAATAGTAAAAATGCGTAAAGAAATTTAAAAAAATCACGCTTGGAGCACAGATTATGAAACAATTTCCAGCACATTGAGAATAGTCTCGATAGCCGTCGCCTTTAAATAACTCGAAATAATATAAATCCGTAAACAAAATCAAAAAATCCACGCTTGGAGCACAGATTATGAAACAATTTCCAGCACATTGAGAATAGTCTCGATAGCCATCGCCTTTAAATAACTCGAAATATTATAAATCCGTAAACAAAATCAAAAAATCCACGCGTGGAGCATAAATTGTGAAACAATTTCCAGCACATTGAAAATAGTCTCGATAGACACCGCCTTAAAATAACGCGAAATAGAATAAATCCGTAAATTAATGCAAAAAAATCACGCGTGGAGCACAGATTATTGAACAATTTCCAGCACATTGAGAATAGCCTCGATAGACATCACCTTTAAATAACGCGAAATAATATAAATCCGTAAACAAATTGAAAAAAAAATCACGCTTGGAGCATAAATTGTGAAACAATTTCCAGCACATTGAAAATAGTCTCGATAGACATCGCCTTTAAATAACGCGAAATCTTATAAATTTGTAAATAAATTTAAAAAAATCACGCGTGGAGCACAGATTATGAAACAATTTCCAGCACATTGAGAATAGCCTCGATAGACATCGCCTTTAAATAACGCGAAATAGTATAAATCCGTAAATAAATGAAAAAAAATCAGGCGTGGAACACAGATTATGAAACAATTTCCAGCACATTGAGAATAGTCTCGATAGCCGTCGCCTTTAAATAACTCGAAATAGTATAAATCCGTAAACAAAATCAAAAAATCCACGCTTGGAGCACAGATTATAAAACAATTTCCAGCACATTGAGAATAGTCTCGATAGACATCACCTTTAAATAACATGAAATAGTATAAATCTCTAAAAAAATTGAAAAAAAAAATTACGCTTTGAGCATAGATTCTGAAACAATTTCCAGCACATTGAAAATAGTGTCGATAGACATCGCCTTTAAATAGCGCGAAATAGTATAAATACGTAAACAGATTTTTAAAAAATTCACGCGTGGAGCACAGATTATGAAACAATTTCCAGCACATTGAGAATAGCCTCGATAGACATCGTCTTTAAATAACGCGAAATAGTATAAATCTGTAAATAAATTCAAAAAAATCACGCGTGCAGCACAGATTATGAAACAATTTCCAGCACATTGAGAACAGCCTCGATAGACATCACCTTTAAATAACGCGAAATAGTATAAATCCGTAAATAAATGAAAAAAAATCAGGTGTGGAACACAGATTATGAAACAATTTCCAGCACATTGAGAATAGTCTCGATAGCCATCGCCTTTAAATAACTCGAAATATTATAAATCCGTAAACAAAATGTAAAAATCCACGCGTGGAGCACAGATTATGAAACAATTTCCAGCACATTGAGAATAGCCTCGATAGACATCACCTTTAAATAACGCGAAACAGTATAAATATGTAAAAAAATTGAAAAAAAAATCAAGCTTGGAGCATAGATTGTGAAACAATTTCCAGCACATTGAGAATAGTCTCGATCTCCATCGCCTTTAAATAACTCGAAATATTATAAATCCGTAAACAAAATCAAAAATCCACGCGTGGAGCACAGATTATAAAACAATTTCCAGCACATTGAGAATAGTCTCGATAGACATCACCTTTAAATAACATGAAATAGTATAAATCTCTAAAAAAATTGAAAAAAAAAATTACGCTTTGAGCATAGATTATGAAACAATTTCCAGCACATTGAGAATAGCCTCGATAGACATCACCTTTGAATAACGCGAAATAGTATAAATCCGTAAACAAATTGAAAAAAAAATCACGCTTGGAGCATAAATTGTGAAAAAATTTCCAGCACATTGAAAATAGTCTCGATAGACATCGCCTTTAAATAACGCGAAATCTTATAAATTTGTAAATAAATTTAAAAAAATCACGCGTGGAGCACAGATTATGAAACAATTTCCAGCACATTGAGAATAGTCTCGATAGACATCGCCTTTAAATACGCAAAATAGTATAAATCCGTAAACAAATTCAAAAAAATCACGCGTGGAGCACAGATTATGAAACAATTTTCAGCACATTTAGAATAGCCTCGATAGACATCACCTTTAAATAACGCGAAATAGTATAAATATGTAAACAAATTGAAAAAAAAAAATCAAGATTGGAGCATAGATTGTGAAACAATTTCCAGCACATTGAAAATAGTCTCGATAGACACCGCCTTTAAATAACGCGGAATATTATAAATCCGAAAACAAATTAAAAAAAATCACGCGTGGAACACAGATTATGAAACAATTTCCAGAACATTGAGAATAGCCTCCATAGACATCTCCTTTAAATAACGTTAAATAGTATAAATGCGTAAACAAATTCAAAAAAATCACGCGTGGAGCACAGATTATGAAGCAATTTCCAGCACATTGAGAATAGCCTCGATAGACATCGCCTTTAAATAACGCGAAATAGTATAAATCTGTAAATAAATGCAAAAAAATCACGCGTGGAGCACAGATTATGAAACAATTTCCAGCACATTGAGAATAGCCTCGATAGACATCACCTTTAAATAACGCGAAATAGTATAAATATGTAAATAAATGAAAAAAAATCACGCGTGGAGCACAGATTATGAAACAATTTCCAGCACATTGAGAATAGCCTCGATAGACATCACCTTTAAGTAACGTTAAATAGTATAAATGCGTAAACAAATTCAAAAAAATCACGCGTGGAGCACAGATTATGAAACAATTTCCAGCACATTGAGAATAGCCTCTATAGACATCACCTTTAAATAACGCGAAATAGTATAAATCTGTAAACAAATTGAAAAAAAAAAGAATCACGCTTGGAGAATAGATTGTGAAACAATTTCAAGCACATTGAAAATAGTCTCGATAGACACCACCTTTAAATAACTCGAAATATTATAAATCCGTAAACAAATTTAAAAAATTCACGCGTGGACCACAGATTATGAAACAATTTCCAGCACATTGAGAATAGCCTCGATAGACATCACCTTTAAATAACGCGAAATAGTATAAATGAGTAAACAAATTTTAAAAAATCACGCTTGGAGCACAGATTATGAAATGATTTCCAGCACATTGAGAATAGCCTCGATAGACATTGCCTTTAAATAACGCGAAATATTATAAAACCGTAAATAAATGAAAAAAAATCAGGCGTAGAACACAGATTATGAAACAATTTCCAGCACATTGAGAATAGTCTCAATAGCCATCGCCTTTAAATAACTCGAAATAGTATAGATCCGTAAACAAAATGAAAAAATCCACGCGTGGAGCACAGATTATGAAACAATTTCCTGCACATTGAGAATAGCCTCGATAGACATCGCCTTTAAATAACGCGAAATCTTATAAATTTGTAAATAAATTTAAAAAAATCACACGTGGAGCATAGATTATGAAACAATTTCCAGCACATTGAGAATAGCCTCGATAGACATCGCCTATAAATAACGCGAAATAGTATAAATCCGTAAATAAATGAAAAAAATCAGGCGTGGAACACAGATTATGAAACAATTTCCTGCACATTGAGAATAGCCTCGATAGACATCGCCTTTAAATAACGCAAAATCTTATAAATCTGTAAATAAATTCAAAAAAATCACGCGTGCAGCACAGATTATGAAACAATTTCCAGCACATTGAGAACAGCCTCGATAGACATCACCTTTAAATAATGCGAAATAGCATAAATCCGTAAACAAATTCAAAAAAATCACGCGTGGAGCACAGATTATGAAAAAATTTCCAGCACATTGAGAATAGCCTCGATAGACATCACCTTTGAATAACGCGAAATAGTATAAATCCGTAAACAAATTGAAAAAAAAATCACGCTTGGAGCATAAATTGTGAAACAATTTCCAGCACATTGAAAATAGTCTCGATAGACATCGCCTTTAAATAACGCGAAATCTTATAAATTTGTAAATATATTTAAAAAAATCACGCGTGGAGCATAGATTATGAAACAATTTCCAGCACATTGAGAATAGCCTCGATAGACATCGCCTATAAATAACGCGAAATAGTATAAATCCGTAAATAAATGAAAAAAATCAGGCGTGGAACACAGATTATGAAACAATTTCCAGCACATTGAGAATAGTCTCGATAGCCATCGCCTTTAATTAACTCGAAATATTATAAATCCGTAAACAAAATCAAAAAATCCACGCGTGGAGCATAGATTATGAAACAAATTCCAGCACATTGAGAATAGCCTCGATAGACATCACCTTTAAATAACGCGAAAGAGTATAAATATGTAAAAAAATTGAAAAAAAAATCAAGCTTGGAGCATAGATTGTGAAACAATTTCCAGCACATTGAAAATAGTCTCAATAGACATCGCCTTTAAATAACGCGAAATAGTATAAATCCGTAAACAAATTTTCAAAAATCGCGCTTGGAGCACAGATTATAAAACAATTTCCAGCACATTGAGAATAGTCTCGATAAACATCACCTTTAAATAACATGAAATAGTATAAATTTCTAAAAATATTGAAAAAAAAATTACGCTTTGAGCATAGATTCTGAAACAATTTCCAGCACATTGAAAATAGTTTCGATAGACATCGCCTTTAAATAACGCGAAATCTTATAAATTTGTAAATAAATTCAAAAAAATCACGCGTGGAACACAGATTATGAAAAAAATTACAGCACATTGAGAATAGCCTCGATAGACATCGCCTTTAAATAACGCGAAATCTTATAAGTTTGTAAATAAATTCAAAAAAATCACGCGTGGAGCACAGATTATGAAAAAATTTCCAGCACATTGAGAATAGCCTCGATAGACATCGCCTTTAGATAACGCGAAATAGTATAAATCCGTAAATAAATGAAAAAAATCAGGCATGGAACACAGATTATGAAACAATTTCCAGCACATTGAGAATAGTCTCGATAGCCGTCGCCTTTAAATAACTCGAAATAGTATAAATCTCTAAAAAAATTGAAAAAAAAAATTACGCTTTGAGAATAGATTCTGAAACAATTTCCAGCACATTGAAAATAGTCTCGATAGACATCGCCTTTAAATAGCGCGAAATAGTATAAATCTGTAAATAAATTCAAAAAAATCACTCGTGGAGCACAGATTATGAAACAATTTCCAGCACATTGAGAATAGCCTCGATAGATATCACCTTTAAATAACGCGAAATAGTATAAATATGTAAACAAATTCAAAAAATCACGCGTGGAGCACAGATTATGAAAAAATTTCCAGCACATTGAGAATAGCCTCGATAGACATCACCTTTAAATAACGCGAAATAGTATAAATATGTAAACAAATTGAAAAAAAAATCAAGCTTGGAGCATAGATTTTGAAACAATTTCCAGCAGATTGAAAATAGTCTCGCCTTTAAGTAACGCGGAATATTATAAATCCGAAAACAAATTCAAAAAAATCACGCGTGGAGCACAGATTATGAAACAATTTCCAGCACATTGAGAATAGCCTCGATAGACATCGCCTTTAAATAACGCGAAATATTATAAATCCGTAAACAAATTTTAAAAAATCACGCGTGGAGCACAGATTATGAAACAATTTCCAGCACATTGAGACTAGCCTCGATAGACATCACCTTTAAATAACGCGAAATAGTAAAAATGCGTAAACAAATTTTAAAAAATCACGCTTGGAGCACAGATTATGAAACAATTTCCAGCACATTGAGAATAGCCACGATAGACATCGCCTTTAAATAACGCGAAATAGTATAATTCCGTAAATAAATGAAAGAAAATAAGGTGTGGAACACAGATTATGAAACAATTTCCAGCACATTGAGAATAGTCTCGATAGCCGTCGCCTTTAAATAACTCGAAATAGTATAAATCCGTAAACAAAATCAAAAAATCCACGCTTGGAGCACAGATTATAAAACAATTTCCAGCACATTGAGAATAGTCTCGATAGACATCACCTTTAAATAACATGAAATAGTATAAATCTCTAAAAAAATTGAAAAAAAAAATTACGCTTTGAGCATAGATTCTGAAACAATTTCCAGCACATTGAAAATAGTGTCGATAGACATCGCCTTTAAATAGCGCGAAATAGTAAAAATCCGTAAAAAAATTTTTCAAAAATTCACGCGTGGAGCACAGATTATGAAACAATTTCGAGCACATTGAGAACAGCCTCGATAGACATCACCTTTAAATAACGCGAAATAGCATAAATCCGTAAACAAATTCAAAAAAATCACGCGTGGAGCACAGATTATGAAAAAATTTCCAGCACATTGAGAATAGCCTCGATAGACATCACCTTTGAATAACGCGAAATAGTATAAATCCGTAAACAAATTGAAAAAAAAAATCACGCTTGGAGCATAAATTGTGAAACAATTTCCAGCACATTGAAAATAGTCTCGATAGACATCGCCTTTAAATAACGCGAAATCTTATAAATCCGTAAACAAAATCAAAAAATCCACGCGTGGAGCACAGATTATGAAACAATTTCCAGCACATTGAGAATAGTCTTGATAGACATCGTCTTTAAATAACGCGAAATAGTATAAATCTGTAAATAAATTCAAAAAAATCACGCGTGGAGCACAGATTATGAAACAATTTCGAGCACATTGAGAACAGCCTCGATAGATATCACCTTTAAATAACGCGAAATAGCATAAATCCGTAAACAAATTCAAAAAAATCACGCGTGGAGCACAGATTATGAAAAAATTTCCAGCACATTGAGAATAGCCTCGATAGACATCACCTTTAAATAACGCGAAATAGTATAGATATGTAAACAAATTGAAAAAAAAATCACGCTTGGAGCATAAATTGTGAAACAATTTCCAGCACATTGAAAATAGTCTCGATAGACACCGCCTTAAAATAACGCGAAATAGTATAAATCCGTAAATTAATGCAAAAAAATCACGCGTGGAGCACAGATTATTGAACAATTTCCAGCACATTGAGAATAGCCTCGATAGACATCACCTTTAAATAACGCGAAATAATATAAATCCGTAAACAAATTGAAAAAAAAATCACGCATGGAGCATAAATTGTGAAACAATTTCCAGCACATTGAAAATAGTCTCGATAGCCGTCGCCTTTAAATAACGCGAAATAGTATAAATCCGTAAATAAATGAAAAAAAATCAGGCGTGGAACACAGATTATGAAACAATTTCCAGCACATTGAGAATAGTCTCGATAGCCGTCGCCTTTATATAACTCGAAATAGTATAAATCCGTAAACAAAATCAAAAAATCCACGCTTGGAGCACAGATTATAAAACAATTTCCAGCACATTGAGAATAGTCTCGATAGACATCACCTTTAAATAGCGCGAAATAGTATAAATACGTAAACAAATTTTTAAAAAATTCACGCGTGGAGCACAGATTATGAAACAATTTCCAGCACATTGAGAATAGCCTCGATAGACATCGTCTTTAAATAACGCGAAATAGTATAAATCTGTAAACAAATTTTGAAAAATCGCGCTTGGAGCACAGATTATAAAACAATTTCCAGCACATTGAGAATAGTCTCGATAGACATCACCTTTAAATAACATGAAATAGTATAAATCTCTAAAAAAATTGAAAAAAAAAATTACGCTATGAGCATAGATTCTGAAACAATTTCCAGCACATTGAAAATAGTTTCGATAGACATCGCCATTAAATAACGCGGAATATTATAAATCCGAAAACAAATTCAAAAAAATCACGCGTGGAGCACAGATTATGAAACAATTTCCAGCACATTGAGAATAGCCTCGATAGACATCGCCTTTAAATAACTAGAAATATTATAAATTTGTAAATAAATTTAAAAAAATCACGCGTGGAGCACAGATTATGAAACAATTTCCAGCACATTGAGAATAGCCTCGATTGACATCGCCTTTAAATAACGCGAAATCTTATAAATTTGTAAATAAATTTAAAAAAACACGCGTGGAGCACAGATTATGAAACAATTTCCAGGACATTGAGAATAGTCTCGATAGACATCGCCTTTAAATACGCAAAATAATATAAATCCGTAAACAAATTCAAAAAAATCACGCGTGGAGCACAGATTATGAAACAATTTTCAACACATTTAGAATAGCCTCGATAGACATCACCTTTAAATAACGCGAAATAGTATAAATATGTAAACAAATTGAAAAAAAAAATCAAGATTGGAGCATAGATTGTGAAACAATTTCCAGCACATTGAAAATAGTCTCGATAGACATCGCCTTTAAATAACGCGGAATATTATAAATCCGAAAACAAATTAAAAAAAATCACGCGTGGAGCACTGATTATGAAACAATTTCCAGAACATTGAGAATAGCCTCCATAGACATCTCCTTTAAATAACGTTAAATAGTATAAATGCGTAAACAAATTCAAAAAAATCAGGCGTGGAGCACAGATTATGAAGCAATTTCCAGCACATTGAGAATAGCCTCGATAGACATCGCCTTTAAATAACGCGAAATAGTATAAATATGTAAATAAATGAAAAAAAAATCACGCGTGGAGCACAGATTATGAAACAATTTGCAGCACATTGAGAATAGCCTCGATAGACATCACCTTTAAGTAACGTTAAATAGTATAAATGCGTAAACAAATTCAAAAAAATCACGCGTGGAGCACAGATTATGAAACAATTTCCAGCACATTGAGAATAGCCTCTATAGACATCACCTTTAAATAACGCGAAATAGTATAGATCCGTAAACAAAATCAAAAAATCCACGCGTGGAGCACAGATTCTGAAACAATTTCCTGCACATTGAGAATAGCCTCGATAGACATCACCCTTAAATAACGCGAAACAGTATAAATATGTAAACAAATTGAAAAAAAAAATCAAGCTTGGAGCTTAGATTGTGAAACAATTTCCAGCACATTGAAAATAGTCCCAATAGACATCGCCTTTAAATAACGCGAAATATTATAAATCCTTAAATAAATGAAAAAAAATCAGGCGTGGAACACAGATTATGAAACAATTTCCAGCACATTGAGAATAGTCTCAATAGCCATCGCCTTTAAATAACTCGAAATAGTATAGATCCGTAAACAAAATCAAAAAATCCACGCGTGGAGCACAGATTATGAAACAATTTCCTGCACATTGATAATAGCCTCGATAGACATCACCCTTAAATAACGCGAAACAGTATAAATATGTAAACAAATTGAAAAAAAAAATCAAGCTTGGAGCATAGATTGTGAAACAATTTCCAGCACATTGAAAATAGTCCCAATAGACATCGCCTTTAAATAACGCGAAATATTATAAATCCGTAAACAAATTCAAAAAAATCACCTGTGGTGCACAGATTATGAAACAATTTCCAGCACATTGTGAATAGCCTCGATAGACATCGCCTTTAAATAACGCGAAATCTTATAAATTTGTAAATAAATTCAAAAAAATCACGTGTGGAGCACAGATTATGAAACAATTTCCAGCACATTGAGAATAACCTCGATAGACATCACCTTTAAATAACGCGAATCAGTATAAATATGTAAACAAATTGAAAAAAAAAATCAAGCTTGGAGCATAGATTGTGAAACAATTTCCAGCATATTGAAAATAGTCTCGAGAGACATCGCATTTAAATAACGCGAAATAGTATAAATCCGTAAACAAATTAAAAAAAATCATGCGTGGAGCACAGATTATGAAATAATTTCCAGCACATTGAGAATAGCTTCGATAGACATCACCTTTAAATAACGCGAAATCTTATAAATTTGTAAATAAATTTTAAAAAATCACGCGTGGAGCACAGATTATGAAACAATTTCCAGCACATTGAGAATAGTCTCGATAGCCATCGCCTTTAAATAACTCGAAATAGTATAAATCCGTAAACAAAATCAAAAAATCCACGCGTGGAGCACAGATTATGAAACAATTTCCAGCACATTGAGAATAGCCTCGATAGACATCACCTTTAAATAACGCGAAACAGTAAAAATATGTAAACAAATTGAAAAAAAATCAAGCTTGGAGCATAGATTGTGAAACAATTTCCAGCACATTGAAAATAGTCTCAATAGACATCGCCTTTAAATAACGCGAAATAGTATAAATCCGTAAACAAATTTAAAAAAATCGCGCTTGGAGCACAGATTATAAAAAAATTTCCAGCACATTGAGAACAGTCTCGATAAACATCACCTTTAAATAACATGAATTAGTATACATCTCTAAAAAAATTGAAAAAAAAATTACGATTTGAGCATAGATTCTGAAACAATTTCCAGGACATTGAAAATAGTCTCGATAGACATCGCCTTTAAATAAAGCGAAACATTATAAATCCGTAAACAAATTTAAAAAAATCACGCGTGGAGCACAGATTATGAAACAATTTCCAGAACATTGAGAATAGCCTTGATAGACATCGCCTTTAAATACGCAAAATAGTATAAATCCGTAAACAAATTCAAAAAAATCACGCGTGGAGCACAGAGTATGAAACAATTTCCAGCACATTGAGAATAGTCTCGATAGACATCACCTTTAAATAACGCGAAATAGTATAAATATGTAAAGAAAATGAAAAAAAAATCTAGATTGACGCATAGATTGTGAAACAATTTCCAGCACATTGAAAATAGTCTCGATAAACATCGCCTTTAAATAACGCGGAATATTATAAATCCGAAAACAAATTCAAAAAAATCACGCGTGGAGCACAGATTATGAAACAATTTCCAGCACATTGAGAATAGCCTCGATAGACATCACCTTTAAATAACGCGAAATAGTATAAATATGTAAACAAAATGAAAAAAAAATCAAGATTGGAGCACAGATTATGAAACAATTTCCAGAACATTGAGAATAGCCCCCATAGACATCACCTTTAAATAACCCGAAATAGTTTAAATCCATAAACAAATTTTAAAAAAATCACGCGTGGAGCACAGATTATGAAACAATTTCCAGCACATTGTGAATAGCCTCGATAGACATCGCCTTTAAATAACGCGAAATCTTATAAATTTGTAAATAAATTCAAAAAAATCACGTGTGGAGCAAAGATTATGAAACAATTTCCAGCACATTGAGAATAACCACGATAGACATCACCTTTAAATAACGCGAATCAGTATAAATATGTAAACAAATTGAAAAAAAAAATCAAGCTTGGAGCATAGATTGTGAAACAATTTCCAGCACATTGAAAATAGTCTCAATAGACATCGTTTTTAAATAACGCGAAATAGTATAAATCCGTAAACAAATTTTAAAAAATCGCGCTTGGAGCACAGATTATAAAACAATTTCCAGCACATTGAGAATAGTCTCGATAGACATCACCTTTAAATAACGCGAAACAGTATAAATATGTAAACAAATTGAAAAAAAAATCACGTGTGGAGCACAGATTATGAAACAATTTCCAGCACATTGAGAATAGCCTCGATAGACATCACCTTTAAATAACGCGAAATAGTATAAATATGTAAACAAAATGACAAAAAAAAATCAAGATTGGAGCACAGATTATGAAACAATTTCCAGAACATTGAGAATAGCCCCCATAGACATCACCTTTAAATAACCCGAAATAGTATAAATCCGTAAACAAATTTTAAAAAATCGCGCTTGGAGCACAGATTATAAAACAATTTCCAGCACATTGAAAATAGTCTCGATAGACATCGCCTTTAAATAACGAGAAATGGTATAAATCTGTAAATAAAATTGAAAAATAATCACGCTTGGAGCATAGATTGTGAAACAATTTCCAGCATATTGAAAATAGTCTCGAGAGACATCGCATTTAAATAACGCGAAATATTATAAATCCGTAAACAAATTCAAAAAAATCATGCGTGGAGCACAGATTATGAAACAATTTCCAGCACATTGAGAATAGCTTCGATAGACATCACCTTTAAATAACGCGAAAAAGTATAAATCTGTTAACAAATTGAAAAAAAAAATCACGCTTGGAGCATAAATTGTGAAACAATTTCCAGCACATAAAATAGTCTCGATAGACATCGCCTTTAAATAAAGCGAAATATTATAAATCCGTAAACAAATTTAAAAAAATCATGCGTGGAGCACAGATTATGAAACAATTTCCAGGACATTGAGAATAACGTCGCTAGACATCACCTTTAAATAACGCGAAATAGTATAAATGCGTAAACGAATTAAAAAAAGTCACGCGTGGAGCACAGATTATGAAACAATTTCCAGAACATTGAGAATAGCCTTGATAGACATCGCTTTAAATAACGCGAAATCTTATAAATTTGTAAATAAATTTTAAAAAATCACGCGTGGACCACAGATTATGAAACAATTTCCAGCACATTGAGAATAGTGTCGATAGACATCGCCTTTAAATACGCAAAATAGTATAAATCCGTAAACAAATTCAAAAAATTCACGCGTGGAGCACAGTTTATGAAACAATTTCCAGCACATTGAGAATAGCCTCGATAGACATCACCTTTAAATAACGGGAAATAGTATAAATATGTAAACAAATTAAAAAAAAAATCAAGATTGGAGCATTGATTGTGAAACAATTTCCAGCACATTGAAAATAGTCTAGATAGACATCGCCTTTAAATAACGCGGAATATTATAAATCCGAAAACAAATTCAAAAAAATCACGCGTGGAGCACAGATTATGAAACAATTTCCAGCACATTGAGAATAGCCTCGATAGACATCACCTTTAAATAACGCGAAATATTATAAATCCGTAAACAAATTTAAAAATAATCACGCGTGGAGCACAGATTATGAAACAATTTCCAGAACATTGAGAATAGCCTCGATAGACATCACCTTTAAATAACGGGAAATAGTATAAATATGTAAACAAAATGAAAAAAAAGTCAAGATTGGAGCACAGATTATGAAACAATTTCCAGAACATTGAGAATAGTCCCCATAGACATCACCTTTAAATAACCCGAAATAGTATAAATCCATAAACAAATTTTAAAAAAATCACGCGTGGAGCACAGATTATGAAACAATTTCCAGCACATTGTGAATAGCCTCGATAGACATCGCCTTTAAATAACGCGAAATCTTATAAATTTGTAAATAAATTAAAAAAAATCACGTGTGGAGCAAAGATTATGAAACAATTTCCAGCACATTGAGAATAACCTCGATAGACATCACCTTTAAATAACGCGAATCAGTATAAATATGTAAACAAATTGAAAAAAAAAATCAAGCTTGGAGCATAGATTGTGAAACAATTTCCAGCACATTGAAAATAGTCTCGATAGACATCGCCTTTAAATAACGCGGAATATTATAAATCCGAAAACAAATTAAAAAAAATCACGCGTGGAGCACAGATTATGAAACAATTTCCAGCACATTGAGAATAGCCTCGATAGACATCGCCTTTAAATAACGCGAAATATTATAAATCCGTAAACAAATTTAAAAATAATCACGCGTGGAGCACAGATTATGAAACAATTTCCAGAACATTGAGAATAGCCTCGATAGACATCACCTTTAAATAACCCGAAATAGTATAAATCCATAAACAAATTTTAAAAAAATCACGCGTGGAGCACAGATTATAAAACAATTTCCAGCACATTTTGAATAGCCTCGATAGACATCGCCTTTAAATAACGCGAAATCTTATAAATTTGTAAATAAATTCAAAAAAATCACGTGTGGAGCAAAGATTATGAAACAATTTCCAGCACATTGAGAATAACATCGATAGACATCACCTTTAAATAACGCGAATCAGTATAAATATGTAAACAAATTCAAAAAGAAAATCAAGCTTGGAGCATAGATTGTGAAACAATTTCCAGCACATTGAAAATAGTCTCAATAGACATCGTTTTTAAATAACGCGAAATAGTATAAATCCGTAAACAAATTTTAAAAAATCGCGCTTGGAGCACAGATTATAAAACAATTTCCAGCACATTGAGAATAGCCTCGATAGACATCACCTTTAAATAACGCGAAATAGTATAAGTTTGTAAATAAATGCAAAAAAATCACGCGTGGAGCACAGATTATGAAACAAATTCCAGCACATTGAGAATAGCCTCGATAGTCTTCTCCTTCTAATAACGCGAAATAGCATAAACCTGTAAACAAATTGAAAAAAAATCACGCTTGGAGCATAGATTGTGAAACAATTTCCAGCACATTGAAAATAGTCTCGATAGACATCGCCTTTAAATAACGAGAAATGGTACAAATCTGTAAATAAAATTGAAAAAAAAAATCACGCTTGGAGCATAGATTGTGAAACAATTTCCAGCATATTGAAAATAGTCTCGAGAGACATCGCATTTAAATAACGCGAAATAGTATAATTCCGTAAACAAATTCAAAAAAATCATGCGTGGAGCACAGATTATGAAACAATTTCCAGCACATTGAGAATAGCTTCGATAAACATCACCTTTAAATAACATGAAATAGTATACATCTCTAAAAAAATTGAAAAAAAAATTACGATTTGAGCATAGATTCTGAAACAATTTCCAGGACATTGAAAATAGTCTCGACAGACATCGCCTTTAAATAAAGCGAAACATTATAAATCCGTAAACAAATTTTAAAAAATCACGCGTGGAGCACAGATTATGAAACAATTTCCAGCACATTGAGAATAGTGTCGATAGACATCGCCTTTAAATACGCAAAATAGTATAAATCCGTAAACAAATTCAAAAAAATCATGCGTGGAGCACAGATTATGAAACAATTTCCAGCACATTGAGAATAGCTTCGATAGACATCACCTTTAAATAACGCGAAAAAGTATAAATCTGTAAACAAATTGAAAAAAAAAATCACGCTTGGAGCATAAATTGTGAAACAATTTCAGCACATAAAATAGTCTCGATAGACATCGCCTTTAAATAAAGCGAAATATTATAAATCCGTAAACAAATTTTAAAAAATCATGCGTGGAGCACAGATTATGAAACAATTTCCAGCACATTGAGAATAACGTCGCTAGACATCACCTTTAAATAACGCGAAAAAGTATAAATCTGTAAACAAATTGAAAAAAAAAATCACGCTTGGAGCATAAATTGTGAAACAATTTCCAGCACATAAAATAGTCTCGATAGACATCGCCTTTAAATAAAGCGAAATATTATAAATCCGTAAACAAATTTTAAAAAATCATGCGTGGAGCACAGATTATGAAACAATTTCTAGCACATTGAGAATAACGTCGCTAGACATCACCTTTAAATAACGCGAAATAGTATAAATGCGGAAACAAATTTAAAAAAGTCACGCGTGGAGCACAGATTATGAAACAATTTCCAGAACATTGAGAATAGTGTCGATAGACATCGCCTTTAAATACGCAAAATAGTATAAATCCGTAAACAAATTCAAAAAATTCACGCGTGGAGCACAGATTATGCAACAATTTCCAGCACATTGAGAATAGCCTCGATAGACATCACCTTTAAATAACGGGAAATAGTATAAATATGTAAACAAATTGAAAAAAAAATCAAGATTGGAGAATAGATTGTGAAACAATTTCCAGCACATCGAAAATAGTCTCGATAGACATCGCCTTTAAATAACGCGGAATATTATAAATCCGAAAACAAATTCAAAAAAATCACGCGTGGAGCACAGATTATGAAACAATTTCCAGCACATTGAGAATAGCCTCGATAGACATCACCTTTAAATAACGCGAAATATTATAAATCCGTAAACAAATTTAAAAATAATCACGCGTGGAGCACAGATTATGAAACAATTTCCAGAACATTGAGAATAGCCTCGATAGACATCACCTTTAAATAACGGGAAATAGTATAAATATGTAAACAAAATGAAAAAAAAGTCAAGATTGGAGCACAGATTATGAAACAATTTCCAGAACATTGAGAATAGTCCCCATAGACATCACCTTTAAATAACCCGAAATAGTATAAATCCATAAACAAATTTTAAAAAAATCACGCGTGGAGCACAGATTATGAAACAATTTCCAGCACATTGTGAATAGCCTCGATAGACATCGCCTTTAAATAACGCGAAATCTTATAAATTTGTAAATAAATTAAAAAAAATCACGTGTGGAGCAAAGATTATGAAACAATTTCCAGCACATTGAGAATAACCTCGATAGACATCACCTTTAAATAACGCGAATCAGTATAAATATGTAAACAAATTGAAAAAAAAAATCAAGCTTGGAGCATAGATTGTGAAACAATTTCCAGCACATTGAAAATAGTCTCGATAGACATCGCCTTTAAATAACGCGGAATATTATAAATCCGAAAACAAATTAAAAAAAATCACGCGTGGAGCACAGATTATGAAACAATTTCCAGCACATTGAGAATAGCCTCGATAGACATCGCCTTTAAATAACGCGAAATATTATAAATCCGTAAACAAATTTAAAAATAATCACGCGTGGAGCACAGATTATGAAACAATTTCCAGAACATTGAGAATAGCCTCGATAGACATCACCTTTAAATAACCCGAAATAGTATAAATCCATAAACAAATTTTAAAAAAATCACGCGTGGAGCACAGATTATAAAACAATTTCCAGCACATTTTGAATAGCCTCGATAGACATCGCCTTTAAATAACGCGAAATCTTATAAATTTGTAAATAAATTCAAAAAAATCACGTGTGGAGCAAAGATTATGAAACAATTTCCAGCACATTGAGAATAACATCGATAGACATCACCTTTAAATAACGCGAATCAGTATAAATATGTAAACAAATTCAAAAAGAAAATCAAGCTTGGAGCATAGATTGTGAAACAATTTCCAGCACATTGAAAATAGTCTCAATAGACATCGTTTTTAAATAACGCGAAATAGTATAAATCCGTAAACAAATTTTAAAAAATCGCGCTTGGAGCACAGATTATAAAACAATTTCCAGCACATTGAGAATAGCCTCGATAGACATCACCTTTAAATAACGCGAAATAGTATAAGTTTGTAAATAAATGCAAAAAAATCACGCGTGGAGCACAGATTATGAAACAAATTCCAGCACATTGAGAATAGCCTCGATAGTCTTCTCCTTCTAATAACGCGAAATAGCATAAACCTGTAAACAAATTGAAAAAAAATCACGCTTGGAGCATAGATTGTGAAACAATTTCCAGCACATTGAAAATAGTCTCGATAGACATCGCCTTTAAATAACGAGAAATGGTACAAATCTGTAAATAAAATTGAAAAAAAAAATCACGCTTTGAGCATAGATTGTGAAACAATTTCCAGCATATTGAAAATAGTCTCGAGAGACATCGCATTTAAATAACGCGAAATAGTATAATTCCGTAAACAAATTCAAAAAAATCATGCGTGGAGCACAGATTATGAAACAATTTCCAGCACATTGAGAATAGCTTCGATAAACATCACCTTTAAATAACATGAAATAGTATACATCTCTAAAAAAATTGAAAAAAAAATTACGATTTGAGCATAGATTCTGAAACAATTTCCAGGACATTGAAAATAGTCTCGACAGACATCGCCTTTAAATAAAGCGAAACATTATAAATCCGTAAACAAATTTTAAAAAATCACGCGTGGAGCACAGATTATGAAACAATTTCCAGCACATTGAGAATAGTGTCGATAGACATCGCCTTTAAATACGCAAAATAGTATAAATCCGTAAACAAATTCAAAAAAATCATGCGTGGAGCACAGATTATGAAACAATTTCCAGCACATTGAGAATAGCTTCGATAGACATCACCTTTAAATAACGCGAAAAAGTATAAATCTGTAAACAAATTGAAAAAAAAAATCACGCTTGGAGCATAAATTGTGAAACAATTTCAGCACATAAAATAGTCTCGATAGACATCGCCTTTAAATAAAGCGAAATATTATAAATCCGTAAACAAATTTTAAAAAATCATGCGTGGAGCACAGATTATGAAACAATTTCCAGCACATTGAGAATAACGTCGCTAGACATCACCTTTAAATAACGCGAAAAAGTATAAATCTGTAAACAAATTGAAAAAAAAAATCACGCTTGGAGCATAAATTGTGAAACAATTTCCAGCACATAAAATAGTCTCGATAGACATCGCCTTTAAATAAAGCGAAATATTATAAATCCGTAAACAAATTTTAAAAAATCATGCGTGGAGCACAGATTATGAAACAATTTCTAGCACATTGAGAATAACGTCGCTAGACATCACCTTTAAATAACGCGAAATAGTATAAATGCGGAAACAAATTTAAAAAAGTCACGCGTGGAGCACAGATTATGAAACAATTTCCAGAACATTGAGAATAGTGTCGATAGACATCGCCTTTAAATACGCAAAATAGTATAAATCCGTAAACAAATTCAAAAAATTCACGCGTGGAGCACAGATTATGCAACAATTTCCAGCACATTGAGAATAGCCTCGATAGACATCACCTTTAAATAACGGGAAATAGTATAAATATGTAAACAAATTGAAAAAAAAATCAAGATTGGAGCATAGATTGTGAAACAATTTCCAGCACATCGAAAATAGTCTCGATAGACATCGCCTTTAAATAACGCGGAATATTATAAATCCGAAAACAAATTCAAAAAAATCACGCGTGGAGCACAGATTATGAAACAATTTCCAGCACATTGAGAATAGCCTCGATTGACATCGCCTTTAAATAACGCGAAATATTATAAATCCGTAAACAAATTTAAAAATAATCACGCGTGGAGCACAGATTATGAAACATTTTCCAGAACATTGAGAATAGCCTCGATAGACATCACCTTTAAATAACGCGAAATAGTATAAATATGTAAACAAAATGAAAAAAAAATCAAGATTGGAGCACAGATTATGAAACAATTTCCAGAACATTGAGAATAGCCCCCATAGACATCACCTTTAAATAACCCGAAATAGTATAAATCCATAAACAAATTTTAAAAAAATCACGCGTGGAGCACAGATTGTGAAACAATTTCCAGCACATTGTGAATAGCCTCGATAGACATCGCCTTTAAATAACGCGAAATCTTATAAATTTGTAAATAAATTAAAAAAAATCACGTGTGGAGCAAAGATTATGAAACAATTTCCAGCACATTGAGAATAACCTCGATAGACATCACCTTTAAATAACGCGAATCAGTATAAATATGTAAACAAATTGAAAAAAAAAATCAAGCTTGGAGCATAGATTGTGAAACAATTTCCAGCACATTGAAAATAGTCTCAATAGACATCGTTTTTAAATAACGCGAAATAGTATAAATCCGTAAACAAATTTTAAAAAATCGCGCTTGGAGCACAGATTATAAAACAATTTCCAGCACATTGAGAATAGTCTCGATAGACATCACCTTTAAATAACGCGAAACCGTATAAATATGTAAAAAAATTGAAAAAAAAATCAAGATTGGAGCATAGATTGTGAAACAATTTCCAGCACATTGAAAATAGTCTCGATAGACATCGCCTTTAAATAACGCGGAATATTATAAATCCGAAAACAAATTCAAAAAAATAACGCGTGGAGCACAGATTATGAAACAATTTCCAGCACATTGAGAATAGCCTCGATAGACATCGCCTTTAAATAACGCGAAATATTATAAATCCGTAAACAAATTTAAAAATAATCACGCGTGGAGCACAGATCATGAAACAATTTCCAGAACATTGAGAATAGCCCCCATAGACATCACCTTTAAATAACCCAAAATAGTATAAATCCATAAACAAATTTTTAAAAAATCACGCGTGGAGCACAGATTATGAAACAATTTCCAGCACATTGAGAATAGCTTCGATATACATCACCTTTAAATAACGCGAAAAGTATAAATCTGTAAACAATTTGAAAAAAAAAAATCACGCTTGGGGTATAAATTGTGAAACAATTTCCAGCACATTGAAAATAGTCTCGATAGATATCGCCTTTAAATAACACGAAATAGTATAAATCCGTAAACAAATTCAAAAAAATCACGCGTGGAGCACAGATTATGAAACAATTTCCAGCACATGGAGAATAGTGTCGATAGACATCGCCTTTAAATACGCAAAATAGAATAAATCCGTAAACAAATTCAAAAAAATCACGCGTGGAGCACAGATTATGAAACAATTTCTAGCACATCACATTGAGAATAGCCTCGATAGACATCACCTTTAAATAACGCGAAACAGTATAAATATGTAAACAAATTGAAAAAAAAATCAAGGTTGGAGCATAGATTGTGAAACAATTTCCAGCACATTGAAAATAGTCTGAATAGACATCGCAT
Organism: Maratus speciosus; assembly: GCA_963932465.1. Classification (NCBI taxonomy): domain Eukaryota; kingdom Metazoa; phylum Arthropoda; class Arachnida; order Araneae; family Salticidae; genus Maratus; species Maratus speciosus. The sequence continues at coordinate 951,029 of CAWVRF010001532.1, read as the reverse complement.
TTAAATAACGCGAAATCTTATAAATTTGTAAATAAATTCAAAAAAATCAAGCTTGGAACATAGATTGTTAAACAATTTCCAGCACATTGAGAATAACCTCGATAGACATCACCTTTAAATAACGCGAAATAGTATAAAACCGTAAACAAATGAAAAAAAAATCAGGCGTGGAACACAGATTATGAAACAATTTCCAGCACATTGAGAATAGCCTCGATAGACATCACCTTTAAATAACGCGAAACAGTAAAAATATGTACACAAATTGAAAAAAAAATCACGCTTGGAGCACAGATTATAAAAAAATTTCCAGCACATTGAGAATAGTCTCGATAGACATCACCTTTAAATAACATGAAATAGTATAAATCTCTAAAAAAATTGAAAAAAAAAATTACGATTTGAGCATAGATTCTGAAACAATTTCCAGGACATTGAATATAGTCTCGATAGACATCGCCTTTAAATAAAGCGAAACATTATAAATCCGTAAACAAATTTTTAAAAATCACGCGTGGAGCACAGATTATGAAACAATTTCCAGAACATTGAGAATAGCCTCGATAGACATCGACTTTAAATAACGCGAAATCTTATAAATTTGTAAATAAATTTTAAAAAATCACGCGTGGAGCACAGATTATGAAACAATTTCCAGCACATTGAGAATAGTGTCGATAGACATCGCCTTTAAATACGAAAAATAGTATAAATCCGTAAACAAATTCAAAAAAATCACGCATGGAGCACAGATTATGAAACAATTTCCAGCACATTGAGAATAGCCTCGATAGACATCGCCTTTAAATAACGCGAATCAGTATAAATATGTAAATAAATTGAAAAAAAAAATCAAGCTTGGAGCATAGATTGTGCAACAATTTCCAGCACATTGAAAATAGCCTCGATAGACATCGCCTTTAAATAACGCGAAATATTATAAATCCGTAAACAAATTTAAAAATAATCACGCGTGGAGCACAGATTATGAAACAATTTCCAGAACATTGAGAATAGCCCCCATAGACACCATCTTTAAATAACCCGAAATAGTATAAATCCATAAACAAATTTTAAAAAAATCACGCGTGGAGCACAGATTATGAAACAATTTCCTGCACATTGAGAATAGCTTCGATAGACATCGCCTTTAAATAACGCGAAATAGTATAAATCTGTAAACAATTTGAAAAAAAAAAAAATCACGCTTGGGGTATAAATTGTGAAACAATTTCCAGCACATTGAAAATAGTCTCGATAGATATCGCCTTTAAATAACACGAAATAGTATAAATCCGTAAAAAAAATTTAAAAAAATCACGCGTAGAGCACAGATTATGAAACAATTTCCAGCACATTGAGAATAGCCTCGATAGACATCACCTTTAAATAACGCTAAATAGTATAAATGCGTAAACAAATTCAAAAAAATCACGCGTGGAGCACAGATTATGAAACAATTTCCAGCACATTGAGAATAGCCTCGATAGACATCACCTTTAAATAACGCGAAATAGTATAAATATGTAAACAAATTGAAAAAAAAAATCAAGATTGGAGCATAGATTGTGAAAAAATTTCCAGCACATTGAAAATAGTCTCGATAGACATCGCCTTTAAATAACGCGAAATAGTATAAATCAGTAAACAAATTTAAAAAAAATCACGCGTGGAGCACAGATTATGAAACAATTTCCAGCACATTGTGAATAGCCTCGATAGACATCGCCTTTAAATAACGCGAAATCTTATAAATTTGTAAATAAATTCAAAAAAATCACGTGTGGAGCAAAGATTATGAAACAATTTCCAGCCCATTGAGAATAACCTCGATAGACATCACCTTTAAATAACGCGAATCAGTATAAATATGTAAACAAATTGAAAAAAAAAATCAAGCTTGGAGCATAGATTGTGAAACAATTTCCAGCACATTGAAAATAGCCTCGATAGACATCGCCTTTAAATAACGCGAAATAGTATAAACCTGTAAATAAATGCAAAAAAATTACGCGTGGAGCACAGATTATGAAACAAATTCCAGCACATTGAGAATATCCCCGATAGACATCACCTTTAAATAACGCGAAATAGTATAAATATGTAAACAAATTGAAAAAAAAAATCAAGATTGGAGCATAGATTGTGAAAAAATTTCCAGCACATTGAAAATCGTTTCAATAGACATCGCCTTTAAATAACGCGAAATCTTATAAATTTGTAAATAAATTTAAAAAAATCACGCGTGGAGCACAGATTATGAAACAATTTCCAGCACATTGAGAATAGCCTCGATAGACATCGCCTTTAAATAACGCGAAATAGTATAAACCTGTAAATAAATGCAAAAAAATTACGCGTGGAGCACAGATTATGAAACAAATTCCAGCACATTGAGAATATCCCCGATAGACATCACCTTTAAATAACGCGAAATAGTATAAATATGTAAACAAATTGAAAAAAAAAATCAAGATTGGAGCATAGATTGTGAAAAAATTTCCAGCACATTGAAAATAGTCTCGATAGACATCGCCTTTAAATAACGCGAAATAGTATAAATCAGTAAACAAATTTAAAAAAAATCACGCGTGGAGCACAGATTATGAAACAATTTCCAGCACATTGTGAATAGCCTCGATAGACATCGCCTTTAAATAACGCGAAATCTTATAAATTTGTAAATAAATTCAAAAAAATCACGTGTGGAGCAAAGATTATGAAACAATTTCCAGCCCATTGAGAATAACCTCGATAGACATCACCTTTAAATAACGCGAATCAGTATAAATATGTAAACAAATTGAAAAAAAAAATCAAGCTTGGAGCATAGATTGTGAAACAATTTCCAGCACATTGATAATAGTCTCAATAGACATCGTTTTTAAATAACGAGAAATAGTATAAATCCGTAAACAAATTTAAAAAAATCGCGCTTGGGGCACAGATTATAAAACAATTTCGAGCACAGTGAGAATAGTCTCGATAGACATCACCTTTAAATAACGCGAAACAGTATAAATATGTAAACAAATTGAAAAAAAAAATCAAGCTTGAAGCATAGATTGTGAAACAATTTCCAGCACATTGAAAATCGTTTCAATAGACATCGCCTTTAAATAACGCGAAATCTTATAAATTTGTAAATAAATTTAAAAAAATCACGTGTGGAGCACAGATTATGAAACAATTTCCAGCACATTGAGAATAGCCTCGATAGACATCGCCTTTAAATAACGCGAAATAGCATAAGTTTGTAAATAAATGCAAAAAAAAATCACGCGTGGAGCACAGATTATGAAACAAATTCCAGCACATTGAGAATAGCCTCGAAAGACTTCTCCTTCAAATAACGCGAAATAGCATAAACCTGTAAACAAATTGAAAAAAAATCACGCTTGGAGCATAGATTGTGAAACAATTTCCAGCACATTGAAAATAGTCTCGATAGACGTCGCCTTTAAATAACGAGAAATAGTATAAATCTGTAAATAAAATTGAAAAAAAAAATCACGCTTGGAGCATAGATTGTGAAACAATTTCCAGCATATTGAAAATAGTCTCGAGAGACATCGCATTAAAATAACGCGAAATAGTATAAATCCGTAAACAAATTCAAAAAAATCATGCGTGGAGCACAGATTATGAAACAATTTCCAGCACATTGAGAATAGCTTCGATAGACATCACCTTTAAATAACGCGAAAAAGAATAAATCTGTAAACAAATTGAAAAAAAAAATCACGCTTGGAGCATAAATTGTGAAACAATTTCCAGCACATCGAAAATAGTCTCGATAGACATCGCCTTTAAATAAAGCGAAATATTATAAATCCGTAAACAAATTTAAAAAAATCACGCGTGAAGCACAGATTATGAAACAATTTCCAGCACATTGAGAATAACCTCGCTAGACATCACCTTTAAATAACGCGAAATTGTATAAATGCGTAAACAAATTAAAAAAAGTCACGCGTGGAGCACAGATTATGAAACAATTTCCAGAACATTGAGAATAGCCTCGATAGACATCGCTTTAAATAACGCGAAATCTTATAAATTTGTAAATAAATTTTAAAAAATCACGCGTGGAGCACAGATTATGAAACAATTTCCAGCACATTGAGAATAGTGTCGATAGACATCGCCTTTAAATAACGCGAATCAGTATAAATATGTAAATAAATTGAAAAAAAAAATCAAGCTTGGAGCATAGATTGTGAAACAATTTCCAGCACATTGAAAATAGTCTCAATACACATCGTTTTTAAATAACGCGAAATAGTTTAAATCCGTAAACAAATTTTAAAAAATCGCGCTTGGAGCACAGATTATAAAACAATTTCCAGCACATTGAGAATAGTCTCGATAGACATCACCTTTAAATAACGCGAAACAGTATAAATATGTAAACAAATTGAAAAAAAAAATCACGTGTGGAGCACAGATTATGAAACAATTTCCATCACATTGAGAATAGCTTCGATAGACATCACCTTTAAATAACGCGAAAAAGTATAAATCTGTAAACAAATTGAAAAAAAAAATCACGCTTGGAGCATAAATTGTGAAACAATTTCCAGCACATCGAAAATAGTCTCGATAGACATCGCGTTTAAATAAAGCGAAATATTATAAATCCGTAAACAAATTTAAAAAAATCATGCGTGGAGCACAGATTATGAAACAATTTCCAGCACATTGAGAATAACCTCGCTAGACATCACCTTTAAATAACGCGAAATAGTATAAATGCGTAAACAAATTAAAAATGTCACGCGTGGAGCACAGATTATGAAACAATTTCCAGAACATTGAGAATAGCCTCGATAGACATCGCCTTTAAATAACGCGAAATCTTATAAATTTGTAAATAAATTTAAAAAAATCACGCGTGGAGCACAGATTATGAAACAATTTCCAGCACATTGAGAATAGCCTCGATAGACATCGCCTTTAAATAACGCGAAATAGTATAAATCTGTAAATAAATGCAAAAAAATTACGCGTGGAGCACAGATTATGAAACAATATCCAGCACATTGAGAATAGCCTCGATAGACATCGCCTTTAAATAACGCGAAATATTATAAATCCGTAAACAAATTTAAAAATAATCACGCGTGGAGCAGAGATTATGAAACAATTTCCAGCACATTGAGAATAGCTTCGATATACATCACCTTAAAATAACGCGAAAAGTATAAATCTGTAAACAATTTGAAAAAAAAAAAAAAAAAAAAAAATCACGATTGGGGTATAAATTGTGAAACAATTTCCAGCACATTGAAAATAGTCTCGATAGATATCGCCTTTAAATAACACGAAATAGTATAAATCCGTAAAAAAAATTTAAAAAAATCACGCGTGGAGCACAGATTATGAAACAATTTCCAGCACATTGAGAATAGCCTCGATAGACATCACCTTTAAATAACGCTAAATAGTATAAATGCGTAAACAAATTAAAAAAAATCACGCGTGGAGCACAGATTATGAAACAATTTCCAGCACATTGAGAATAGCCTCTATAGACATCACCTTTAAATAACTCGAAATAGTATAAATCCGTAAACAAATTTAAAAAAATCACGCGTGGAGCACAGATTATGAAACAATTTCCAGCACATTGAGAATAGCCTCGATAGACATCGCCTTTAAATAACGCGAAATCTTATAAATTTGTAAATAAATTTAAAAAAATCACGCGTGGAGCACAGATTATGAAACAATTTCCAGCACATTGAGAATAGCCTCGATAGACATCGCCTTTAAATAACACGAAATAGTATAAATCCGTAAAAAAAATTTAAAAAAATCACGCGTGGAGCACAGATTATGAAACAATTTCCAGCACATTGAGAATAGCCTCGATAGACATCACCTTTAAATAACGCTAAATAGTATAAATGCGTAAACAAATTAAAAAAAATCACGCGTGGAGCACAGATTATGAAACAATTTCCAGCACATTGAGAATAGCCTCTATAGACATCACCTTTAAATAACGCGAAATAGTATAAATCTGTAAAAAAAATTTTAAAAAATCACGCGTGGAGCACAGATTATGAAACAATTTCCAGCACATTGAAAATAGTCTCGATAGACACCACCTTTAAATAACTCGAAATAGTAAAAATCCGTAAACAAATTTAAAAAAATCACGCATGGAGCACAGATTATGAAACAATTTCCAGCACATTGAGAATAGCCTCGATAGACATCGCCTTTAAATAACGCGAAATCTTATAAATTTGTAAATAAATTTTAAAAAATCACGCGTGGAGCACAGATTATGAAACAATTTCCAGCACATTGAGAATAGCCTCGATAGACATCGCCTTTAAATAACGCGAAATAGTATAAATCTGTAAATAAATGCAAAAAAATTACGCGTGGAGCACAGATTATGAAACAAATTCCAGCACATTGAGAATATCCCCGATAGACATCACCTTTAAATAACGCGAAATAGTATAAATATGTAAACAAATTGAAAAAAAAATCAAGATTGGAGCATAGATTGTGAAAAAATTTCCAGCACATTGAAAATAGTCTCGATAGACATCGCCTTTAAATAACGCGAAATAGTATAAATCAGTAAACAAATTAAAAAAAAATCACGCGTGGAGCACAGATTATGATACAATTTCCAGCACATTGTGAATAGCCTCGATAGACATCGCCTTTAAATAACGCGAAATCTTATAAATTTGTAAATAAATTCAAAAAAATCACGTGTGGAGCAAAGATTATGAAACAATTTCCAGCACATTGAGAATAACCTCGATAGACATCACCTTTAAATAACGCGAATCACTATAAATATGTAAACAAATTGAAAAAAAAAATCAAGCTTGGAGCATAGATTGTGAAACAATTTCCAGCACATTGAAAATAGTCTCAATAGACATCGTTTTTAAATAACGCGAAATAGTATAAATCCGTAAACAAATTTAAAAAAATCGCGCTTGGAGCACAGATTATAAAACAATTTCCAGCACATTGAGAATAGTCTCGATAGACATCACCTTTAAATAACGCGAAACAGTATAAATATGTAAACAAATTGAAAAAAAAATCAAGCTTGAAGCATAGATTGTGAAACAATTTCCAGCACATTGAAAATAGTTTCAATAGACATCGTCTTTAAATAACGCGAAATCTTATAAATTTGTAAATAAATTTAAAAAAATCACGTGTGGAGCACAGATTATGAAACAATTTCCAGCACATTGAGAATAGCCTCGATAGACATCGCCTTTAAATAACGCGAAATAGTATAAGTTTGTAAATAAATGCAAAAAAAATCACGCGTGGAGCACAGATTATGAAACAAATTCCAGCACATTGAGAATAGCCTCGAAAGACTTCTCCTTCAAATAACGCGAAATAGCATAAACCTGTAAACAAATTGAAAAAAAATCACGCTTGGAGCATAGATTGTGAAACAATTTCCAGCACATTGAAAATAGTCTCGATAGACATTGCCTTTAAATAACGAGAAATAGTATAAATCTGTAATTAAAAAAAAAAAAATCACGCTTGGAGCATAGATTGTGAAACAATTTCCAGCATATTGAAAATAGTCTCGAGAGACATCGCATTTAAATAACGCGAAATAGTATAAATCCGTAAACAAATTCAAAAAAATCATGCGTGGAGCACAGATTATGAAACAATTTCCAGCACATTGAGAATAGCTTCGATAGACATCACCTTTAAATAACGCGAAAAAGTATAAATCTGTAAACAAATTGAAAAAAAAAATCACGCTTGGAGCATAAATTGTGAAACAATTTCCAGCACATCGAAAATAGTCTCGATAGACATCGCCTTTAAATAAAGCGAAATATTATATATCCGTAAACAAATTTAAAAAAATCACGCGTGGAGCACAGATTATGAATCAATTTCCAGCACATTGAGAATAGTGTCGATAGACATCGCCTTTAAATATGCAAAATAGTATAAATTCGTAAACAAATTTAAAAAAATCACGCGTGGAGCACAGATTATGAAACAATTTCCAGCACATTGAGAATAGCCTCGATAGACATCACCTTTAAATAACGCGAAATAGTATAAATATGTAAACAAATTGAAAAAAAAATCAAGATTGGAGCATAGATTGTGAAACAATTTCCAGCACATTGAAAATAGTCTCGATAGACATCGCCTTTAAATAACGCGGAATATTATAAATCCGAAAACAAATTTTAAAAAATCACGCGTGGAGCACAGATTATGAAACAATTTCCAGCACATTGAGAATAGCCTCGATAGAAATCGCCTTTAAATAACGCGAAATATTATAAATCCGTAAACAAATTTAAAAATAATCACGCGTGGAGCACAGATTATGAAACAATTTCCAGAACATTGAGAATAGCCCCCATAGACACCACCTTTAAATAACCCGAAATAGTATAAATCCATAAACAAATTTAAAAAAAATCACGCGTGGAGCACAGATTATGAAACAATTTCCTGCACATTGAGAATAGCTTCGATAGACATCGCCTTTAAATAACGCGAAATAGTATAAATCTGTAAACAATTTGAAAAAAAAAAAAAAATCACGCTTGGGGTATAAATTGTGAAACAATTTCCAGCACATTGAAAATAGTCTCGATAGATATCGCGTTTAAATAACACGAAATAGTATAAATCCGTAAAAAAAAATAAAAAAAATCACGCGTGGAGCACAGATTATGAAACAATTTCCAGCACATTGAGAATAGCCTCGATAGACATCACCTTTAAATAACGCTAAACAGTATAAATGCGTAAACAAATTAAAAAAAATCACGCGTGGAGCACAGATTATGAAACAATTTCCAGCACATTGAGAATAGCCTCTATAGACATCACCTTTAAATAACGCGAAATAGTATAAATCTGTAAACAAATTGAAAAAAAAAATCACGCGTGGAGCACAGATTATGAAACAATTTCCAGCACATTGAAAATAGCCTCTATAGACATCGCCTTTAAATAACGCGAAATCTTATAAATTTGTAAATAAATTTAAAAAAATCACGCGTGGAGCACAGATTATGAAACAATTTCCAGCACATTGAGAATAGCCTCGATAGACATCGCCTTTAAATAACGCGAAATAGTATAAATCTGTAAATAAATGCAAAAAAATTACGCGTGGAGCACAGATTATGAAACAATTTCCAGCACATTGAGAATAGCTTCGATATACATCACCTTTAAATGACGCGAAAAGTATAAATCTGTTAACAATTTTAAAAAAAAAAAAAAAAAAATCACGCTTGGGGTATAAATTGTGAAACAATTTCCAGCACATTGAAAATAGTCTCGACAGATATCGCCTTTAAATAACACGAAATAGTATAAATCCGTAAAAAAAAATTTTAAAAAATCACGCGTGGAGCACAGATTATGAAACAATTTCCAGCACATTGAGAATAGCCTCGATAGACATCACCTTTAAATAACGCTAAATAGTATAAATCTGTAAACAAATTGAAAAAAAAAAAGAATCACGCTTGGAGAATAGATTGTGAAACAATTTCCAGCACATTGAAAATAGTCTCGATAGACACCACCTTAAAATAACTCGAAATAGTATAAATCCGTAAACAAATTTAAAAAAATCACGCGTGGAGCACAGATTATGAAACAATTTCCAGCACATTGAGAATAGCCTCGATAGACATCGCCTTTAAATAACGCGAAATCTTATAAATTTGTAAATAAATTTAAAAAAATCACGCGTGGAGTACAGATTATGAAACAATTTCCAGCACATTGAGAATAGCCTCGATAGACATCGCCTTTAAATAACGCGAAATAGTATAAATCTGTAAATAAATGCAAAAAAATTACGCGTGGAGCACAGATTATGAAACAAATTCCAGCACATTGAGAATATTCCCGATAGACATCACCTTTAAATAACGCGAAATAGTATAAATATGTAAACAAATTGAAAAAAAAATCAAGATTGGAGAAAAGTTGAAGAAGAAGTTGAAGAGAAATTGTGAAAAAATTTCCAGCACATTGAAAATAGTCTCGATAGACATCGCCTTTAAATAACGCGAAATAGTATAAATATGTAAACAAATTGAAAAAAAAATCAAGATTGGAGCATAGATTGTGAAACAATTTCCAGCACATTGAAAATAGTCTCGATAGACATCGCCTTTAAAAAACGCGGAATATTATAAATCCGAAAACAAATTAAAAAAAATCACGCGTGGAGCACAGATTATTAAACAATTTCCAGCACATTGAGAATAGCCTCGATAGACATCGCCTTTAAATAACGCGAAATATTATAAACCCGTAAACAAATTTAAAAATAATCACGCGTGGAGCACAGATTATGAAACAATTTCCAGAACATTGAGAATAGCCCCATAGACACCACCTTTAAATAACCCGAAATAGTATAAATCCATAAACAAATTTTAAAAAAATCACGTGTGGAGCACAGATTATGAAACAATTTCCTGCACATTGAGAATAGTTTCGATAGACATCGCCTTTAAATAACGCGAAATAGTATAAATCTGTAAACAATTTGAAAAAAAAAAAAAAAAAATCACGCTTGGGGTATAAATTGTGAAACAATTTCCAGCACATTGAAAATAGTCTCGATAGATATCGCCTTTAAATAACAGGAAATAGTATAAATCCGTAAAAAAAATTAAAAAAAATCACGCGTGGAGCACAGATTATGAAACTATTTCCAGCACATTGAGAATAGCCTCGATAGATATCACTTTTAAATAACGCTAAATAGTATAAATCTGTAAACAAATTGAAAAAAAAAAATCACGCGTGGAGCACAGATTATGAAACAATTTCCAGCACATTGAAAATAGTCTCGATAGACACCACCTTTAAATAACTCGAAATAGTATAAATCCGTAAACAAATTTAAAAAAATCACGCGTGGAGCACAGATTATGAAACAATTTCCAGCACATTGAGAATAGCCTCGATAGACATCGCCTTTAAATAACGCGAAATCTTATAAATTTGTAAATAAATTTAAAAAAATCACGCGTGGAGCACAGATTATGAAACAATTTCCAGCACATTGAGAATAGCCTCTATAGACATCAACTTTAAATAACGCGAAATAGTATAAATCTGTAAACAAATTGAAAAAAAAAAAATCACGCGTGGAGCACAGATTATGAAACAATTTCCAGCACATTGAGAATAGCCTCGATAGACATCGCCTTTAAATAACGCGAAATCTTATAAATTTGTAAATAAATTTAAAAAAATCACGCGTGGAGCACAGATTATGAAACAATTTCCAGCACATTGAGAATAGCCTCGATAGACATCGCCTTTAAATAACACGAAATAGTATAAATCTGTAAATAAATGCAAAAAAATTACCCGTGGAGCACAGATTATGAAACAATTTCCAGCACATTGAGAATAGCTTCGATATACATCACCTTTAAATGACGCGAAAAGTATAAATCTGTAAACAATTTAGAAAAAAAAAAAAAAAAAAAAAATCACGCTTGGGGTATAAATTGTGAAACAATTTCCAGCACATTGAAAATAGTCTCGATAGATATCGCCTTTAAATAATACGAAATAGTATAAATCCGTAAAAAAAATTAAAAAAAATCACGCGTGGAGCACAGATTATGAAACAATTTCCAGCACATTGAGAACAGCCTCGATAGACATCACCTTTAAATAACGCTAAATAGTATAAATGCGTAAACAAATTCAAAAAAATCACGCGTGGAGCACAGATTATGAAACAATTTCCAGCACATTGAGAATAGCCTCTATAGACATCACCTTTAAATAACGCGAAATAGTATAAATCTGTAAACAAATTGAAAAAAAAAAAGAATCACGCATGGAGCACAGATTATGAAACAATTTCCAGCACATTGAAAATAGTCTCGATAGACACCACCTTTAAATAACTCGAAATAGTATAAATCCGTAAACAAATTTTAAAAAATCACGCGTGGAGCACAGATTATGAAACAATTTCCAGCACATTGAGAATAGCCTCGATAGACATCGCCTTTAAATAACGTGAAATCTTATAAATTTGTAAATAAATTTAAAAAAATCACGCGTGGAGCACAGATTATGAAACAATTTCCAGCACATTGAAAATAGTCTCGATAGATATCGCCTTTAAATAACACGAAATAGTATAAATCCGTAAAAAAATTTTAAAAAATCACGCGTGGAGCACAGATTATGAAACAATTTCCAGCACATTGAGAATAGCCTCGATAGACATCGCCTTTAAATAACGCGAAATCTTATAAATTTGTAAATAAATTTTAAAAAATCACGCGTGGAGCACAGATTATGAAACAATTTCCAGCACATTGAGAATAGCCTCGATAGACATCGCCTTTAAATAACACGAAATAGTATAAATCTGTAAATAAATGCAAAAAAATTACGCGTGGAGCACAGATTATGAAACAAATTCCAGCACATTGAGAATATCCCCGATAGACATCACCTTTAAATAACGCGAAATAGTATAAATATGTAAACAAATTGAAAAAAAAAATCAAGATTGGAGCATAGATTGTGAAAAAATTTCCAGCACATTGAAAATAGTCTCGATAGACATCGCCTTTAAATAACGCGAAATAGTATAAATCAGTAAACAAATTTAAAAAAAATCACGCGTGGAGCACAGATTATGAAACAATTTCCAGCACATTGTGAATAGCCTCGATAGACATCGCCTTTAAATAAAGCGAAATCTTATAAATTTGTAAATAAATTCAAAAAAATCACGTGTGGAGCAAAGATTATGAAACAATTTCCAGCACATTGAGAATAACCTCGATAGACATCACCTTTAAATAACGCGAAATAGCATAAACCTGTAAACAAATTGAAAAAAAATCACGCTTGGAGCATAGATTGTGAAACAATTTCCAGCACATTGAAAATAGTCTCGATAGACATCGCCTTTAAATAACGAGAAATAGTATAAATCTGTAAATAAAATTGAAAAAAAAAATCACGCTTGGAACATAGATTGTGAAACAATTTCCAGCATATTGAAAATAGTCTCGAGAGACATCGCATTTAAATAACGCGAAATAGTATAAATCCGTAAACAAATTCAAAAAAATCATGCGTGGAGCACAGATTATGAAACAATTTCCAGCACATTGAGAATAGCTTCGATAGACATCACCTTTAAATAACGCGAAAAAGTATAAATCTGTAAACAAATTGAAAAAAAAAATCACGCTTGGAGCATAAATTGTGAAACAATTTCCAGCACATCGAAAATAGTCTCGATAGACATCGCCTTTAAATAAAGCGAAATATTATATATCCGTAAACAAATTTAAAAAAATCACGCGTGGAGCACAGATTATGAAACAATTTCCAGCACATTGAGAATAGTGTCGATAGACATCGCCTTTAAATACGCAAAATAGTATAAATCCGTAAACAAATTTAAAAAAATCAAGCGTGGAGCACAGATTATGAAACAATTTCCAGCACATTGAGAATAGCCTCGATAGACATCACCTTTAAATAACGCGAAATAGTATAAATATGTAAACAAATTGAAAAAAAAATCAAGATTGGAGCATAGATTGTGAAACAATTTCCAGCACATTGAAAATAGTCTCGATAGACATCGCCTTTAAATAACGCGGAATATTATAAATCCGAAAACAAATTTTAAAAAATCACGCGTGGAGCACAGATTATGAAACAATTTCCAGCACATTGAGAACAGCCTCGATAGAAATCGCCTTTAAATAACGCGAAATATTATAAATCCGTAAACAAATTTAAAAATAATCACGCGTGGAGCACAGATTATGAAACAATTTCCAGAACATTGAGAATAGCCCCCATAGACACCACCTTTAAATAACCCGAAATAGTATAAATCCATAAACAAATTTAAAAAAAATCACGCGTGGAGCACAGATTATGAAACAATTTCCTGCACATTGAGAATAGCTTCGATAGACATCGCCTTTAAATAACGCGAAACAGTATAAATCTGTAAACAATTTGAAAAAAAAAAAAAATCACGCTTGGGGTATAAATTGTGAAACAATTTCCAGCACATTGAAAATAGTCTCGATAGATATCGCGTTTAAATAACACGAAATAGTATAAATCCGTAAAAAAAAATAAAAAAAATCACGCGTGGAGCACAGATTATGAAACAATTTCCAGCACATTGAGAATAGCCTCGATAGACATCACCTTTAAATAACGCTAAATAGTATAAATGCGTAAACAAATTAAAAAAAATCACGCGTGGAGCACAGATTATGAAACAATTTCCAGCACATTGAGAATAGCCTCTATAGACATCACCTTTAAATAACGCGAAATAGTATAAATCTGTAAACAAATTGAAAAAAAAAATCACGCGTGGAGCACAGATTATGAAACAATTTCCAGCACATTGAAAATAGCCTCTATAGACATCGCCTTTAAATAACGCGAAATCTTATAAATTTGTAAATAAATTTAAAAAAATCACGCGTGGAGCACAGATTATGAAACAATTTCCAGCACATTGAGAATAGCCTCGATAGACATCGCCTTTAAATAACGCGAAATAGTATAAATCTGTAAATAAATGCAAAAAAATTACGCGTGGAGCACAGATTATGAAACAATTTCCAGCACATTGAGAAGAGCTTCGATAGACATCACCTTTAAATAACGCGAAAAAGTATAAATCTGTAAACAAATTGAAAAAAAAAATCACGCTTGGAGCATAAATTGTGAAACAATTTCCAGCACATCGAAAATAGTCTCGATAGACATCGCCTTTAAATAAAGCGAAATATTATATATCCGTAAACAAATTTAAAAAAATCACGCGTGGAGCACAGATTATGAAACAATTTCCAGCACATTGAGAATAGTGTCGATAGACATCGCCTTTAAATACGCAAAATAGTATAAATCCGTAAACAAATTTAAAAAAATCAAGCGTGGAGCACAGATTATGAAACAATTTCCAGCACATTGAGAATAGCCTCGATAGACATCACCTTTAAATAACGCGAAATAGTATAAATATGTAAACAAATTGAAAAAAAAATCAAGATTGGAGCATAGATTGTGAAACAATTTCCAGCACATTGAAAATAGTCTCGATAGACATCGCCTTTAAATAACGCGGAATATTATAAATCCGAAAACAAATTTTAAAAAATCACGCGTGGAGCACAGATTATGAAACAATTTCCAGCACATTGAGAACAGCCTCGATAGAAATCGCCTTTAAATAACGCGAAATATTATAAATCCGTAAACAAATTTAAAAATAATCACGCGTGGAGCACAGATTATGAAACAATTTCCAGAACATTGAGAATAGCCCCCATAGACACCACCTTTAAATAACCCGAAATAGTATAAATCCATAAACAAATTTAAAAAAAATCACGCGTGGAGCACAGATTATGAAACAATTTCCTGCACATTGAGAATAGCTTCGATAGACATCGCCTTTAAATAACGCGAAACAGTATAAATCTGTAAACAATTTGAAAAAAAAAAAAAAATCACGCTTGGGGTATAAATTGTGAAACAATTTCCAGCACATTGAAAATAGTCTCGATAGATATCGCGTTTAAATAACACGAAATAGTATAAATCCGTAAAAAAAAATAAAAAAAATCACGCGTGGAGCACAGATTATGAAACAATTTCCAGCACATTGAGAATAGCCTCGATAGACATCACCTTTAAATAACGCTAAATAGTATAAATGCGTAAACAAATTAAAAAAAATCACGCGTGGAGCACAGATTATGAAACAATTTCCAGCACATTGAGAATAGCCTCTATAGACATCACCTTTAAATAACGCGAAATAGTATAAATCTGTAAACAAATTGAAAAAAAAAATCACGCGTGGAGCACAGATTATGAAACAATTTCCAGCACATTGAAAATAGCCTCTATAGACATCGCCTTTAAATAACGCGAAATCTTATAAATTTGTAAATAAATTTAAAAAAATCACGCGTGGAGCACAGATTATGAAACAATTTCCAGCACATTGAGAATAGCCTCGATAGACATCGCCTTTAAATAACGCGAAATAGTATAAATCTGTAAATAAATGCAAAAAAATTACGCGTGGAGCACAGATTATGAAACAATTTCCAGCACATTGAGAAGAGCTTCGATATACATCACCTTTAAATGACGCGAAAAGTATAAATCTGTTAACAATTTGAAAAAAAAAAAAAAATCACGCTTGGGGTATAAATTGTGAAACAATTTCCAGCACATTGAAAATAGTCTCGACAGATATCGCCTTTAAATAACACGAAATAGTATAAATCCGTAAAAAAAAATTTTAAAAAATCACGCGTGGAGCACAGATTATGAAACAATTTCCAGCACATTGAGAATAGCCTCGATAGACATCACCTTTAAATAACGCTAAATAGTATAAATCTGTAAACAAATTGAAAAAAAAAAAGAATCACGCTTGGAGAATAGATTGTGAAACAATTTCCAGCACATTGAAAATAGTCTCGATAGACACCACCTTTAAATAACTCGAAATAGTATAAATCCGTAAACAAATTTAAAAAAATCACGCGTGGAGCACAGATTATGAAACAATTTCCAGCACATTGAGAATAGCCTCGATAGACATCGCCTTTAAATAACGCGAAATCTTATAAATTTGTAAATAAATTTAAAAAAATCACGCGTGGAGTACAGATTATGAAACAATTCCAGCACATTGAGAATAGCCTCGATAGACATCGCCTTTAAATAACGCGAAATAGTATAAATCTGTAAATAAATGCAAAAAAATTACGCGTGGAGCACAGATTATGAAACAAATTCCAGCACATTGAGAATATCCCCGATAGACATCACCTTTAAATAACGCGAAATAGTATAAATATGTAAACAAATTGAAAAAAAAATCAAGATTGGAGCATAGATTGTGAAAAAATTTCCAGCACATTGAAAATAGTCTCGATAGACATCGCCTTTAAATAACGCGAAATAGTATAAATATGTAAACAAATTGAAAAAAAAATCAAGATTGGAGCATAGATTGTGAAACAATTTCCAGCACATTGAAAATAGTCTCGATAGACATCGCCTTTAAAAAACGCGGAATATTATAAATCCGAAAACAAATTTAAAAAAATCACGCGTGGAGCACAGATTATTAAACAATTTCCAGCACATTGAGAATAGCCTCGATAGACATCGCCTTTAAATAACGCGAAATATTATAAACCCGTAAACAAATTTAAAAATAATCACGCGTGGAGCACAGATTATGAAACAATTTCCAGAACATTGAGAATAGCCCCATAGACACCACCTTTAAATAACCCGAAATAGTATAAATCCATAAACAAATTTTAAAAAAATCACGTGTGGAGCACAGATTATGAAACAATTTCCTGCACATTGAGAATAGTTTCGATAGACATCGCCTTTAAATAACGCGAAATAGTATAAATCTGTAAACAATTTGAAAAAAAAAAAAAAAAAAAAATCACGCTTGGGGTATAAATTGTGAAACAATTTCCAGCACATTGAAAATAGTCTCGATAGATATCGCCTTTAAATAACACGAAATAGTATAAATCCGTAAAAAAAATTAAAAAAAATCACGCGTGGAGCACAGATTATGAAACTATTTCCAGCACATTGAGAATAGCCTCGATAGATATCACTTTTAAATAACGCTAAATAGTATAAATCTGTAAACAAATTGAAAAAAAAAATCACGCGTGGAGCACAGATTATGAAACAATTTCCAGCACATTGAAAATAGTCTCGATAGACACCACCTTTAAATAACTCGAAATATTATAAATCCGTAAACAAATTTAAAAAAATCACGCGTGGAGCACAGATTATGAAACAATTTCCAGCACATTGAGAATAGCCTCGATAGACATCGCCTTTAAATAACGCGAAATCTTATAAATTTGTAAATAAATTTAAAAAAATCACGCGTGGAGCACAGATTATGAAACAATTTCCAGCACATTGAGAATAGCCTCTATAGACATCAACTTTAAATAACGCGAAATAGTATAAATCTGTAAACAAATTGAAAAAAAAAAAATCACGCGTGGAGCACAGATTATGAAACAATTTCCAGCACATTGAGAATAGCCTCGATAGACATCGCCTTTAAATAACGCGAAATCTTATAAATTTGTAAATAAATTTAAAAAAAATCACGCGTGGAGCACAGATTATGAAACAATTTCCAGCACATTGAGAATAGCCTCGATAGACATCGCCTTTAAATAACGCGAAATAGTATAAATCTGTAAATAAATGCAAAAAAATTACGCGTGGAGCACAGATTATGAAACAATTTCCAGCACATTGAGAATAGCTTCGATATACATCACCTTTAAATGACGCGAAAAGTATAAATCTGTAAACAATTTGGAAAAAAAAAAAAAAAAAAAAAATCACGCTTGGGGTATAAATTGTGAAACAATTTCCAGCACATTGAAAATAGTCTCGATAGACATCACCTTTAAATAACGCTAAATAGTATAAATGCGTAAACAAATTCAAAAAAATCACGCGTGGAGCACAGATTATGAAACAATTTCCAGCACATTGAGAATAGCCTCTATAGACATCACCTTTAAATAACGCGAAATAGTATAAATCTGTAAACAAATTGAAAAAAAAAAAGAATCACGCATGGAGCACAGATTATGAAACAATTTCCAGCACATTGAAAATAGTCTCGATAGACACCACCTTTAAATAACTCGAAATAGTATAAATCCGTAAACAAATTTAAAAAAATCACGCGTGGAGCACAGATTATGAAACAATTTCCAGCACATTGAGAATAGCCTCGATAGACATCGCCTTTAAATAACGTGAAATCTTATAAATTTGTAAATAAATTTAAAAAAATCACGCGTGGAGCACAGATTATGAAACAATTTCCAGCACATTGAAAATAGTCTCGATAGATATCGCCTTTAAATAACACGAAATAGTATAAATCCGTAAAAAAAATTTAAAAAAATCACGCGTGGAGCACAGATTATGAAACAATTTCCAGCACATTGAGAATAGCCTCGATAGACATCGCCTTTAAATAACGCGAAATCTTATAATTTTGTAAATAAATTTTAAAAAATCACGCGTGGAGCACAGATTATGAAACAATTTCCAGCACATTGAGAATAGCCTCGATAGACATCGCCTTTAAATAACGCGAAATAGTATAAATCTGTAAATAAATGCAAAAAAATTACGCGTGGAGCACAGATTATGAAACAAATTCCAGCACATTGAGAATATCCCCGATAGACATCACCTTTAAATAACGCGAAATAGTATAAATATGTAAACAAATTGAAAAAAAAAATCAAGATTGGAGCATAGATTGTGAAAAAATTTCCAGCACATTGAAAATAGTCTCGATAGACATCGCCTTTAAATAACGCGAAATAGTATAAATCAGTAAACAAATTTAAAAAAAATCACGCGTGGAGCACAGATTATGAAACAATTTCCAGCACATTGTGAATAGCCTCGATAGACATCGCCTTTAAATAACGCGAAATCTTATAAATTTGTAAATAAATTCAAAAAAATCACGTGTGGAGCAAAGATTATGAAACAATTTCCAGCACATTGAGAATAACCTCGATAGACATCACCTTTAAATAACGCGAAATAGCATAAACCTGTAAACAAATTGAAAAAAAATCACGCTTGGAGCATAGATTGTGAAACAATTTCCAGCACATTGAAAATAGTCTCGATAGACATCGCCTTTAAATAACGAGAAATAGTATAAATCTGTAAATAAAATTGAAAAAAAAATCACGCTTGGAGCATAGATTGTGAAACAATTTCCAGCATATTGAAAATAGTCTCGAGAGACATCGCATTAAAATAACGCGAAATAGTATAAATCCGTAAACAAATTCAAAAAAATCATGCGTGGAGCACAGATTATGAAACAATTTGCAGCACATTGAGAATAGCTTCGATAGACATCACCTTTAAATAACGCGAAAAAGAATAAATCTGTAAAAAATTGAAAAAAAAAATCACGCTTGGAGCATAAATTGTGAAACAATTTCCAGCACATCGAAAATAGTCGCGATAGACATCGCCTTTAAATAAAGCGAAATATTATAAATCCGTAAACAAATTTAAAAAAATCACGCGTGGAGCACAGATTATGAAACAATTTCCAGCACATTGAGAATAACCTCGCTAGACATCACCTTTAAATAACGCGAAATTGTATAAATGCGTAAACAAATTAAAAAAAATCACGCGTGGAGCACAGATTATGAAACAATTTCCAGCACATTGAGAATAGCCTCGATAGACATCGCCTTTAAATAACGCGAAATAGTATAAATCTGTAAATAAATGCAAAAAAATTACGCGTGGAGCACAGATTACACTGTTAAAAATTTTGTAGTAGGTTGAACCAACTTTTGGTGTTCCAGTAGCTGCCACCATAAGATGGTGAAATCTCGCTCCAAGATTTGGAGCTCCGATTGAACCTAAGCTCTAAATGTTGGTTCAAGATTTCATCATCTTATGGTGGCAGCTACTGGAGCACCAAAAATTGGTTCAACATGCCACAAAATTTTTAACAGTGTATGAAACAAATTCCAGCACATTGAGAATATCCCCGATAGACATCACCTTTAAATAACGCGAAATAGTATAAATATGTAAACAAATTGAAAAAAAAAATCAAGATTGGAGCATAGATTGTGAAAAAATTTCCAGCACATTGAAAATAGTCTCGATAGACATCGCCTTTAAATAACGCGAAATAGTATAAATCAGTAAACAAATTTAAAAAAAATCACGCGTGGAGCACAGATTATGAAACATTTTCCAGCACATTGTGAATAGCCTCGATAGACATCGCCTTTAAATAACGCGAAATCTTATAAATTTGTAAATAAATTCAAAAAAATCATGTGTGGAGCAAAGATTATGAAACAATTTCCAGCACATTGAGAATAACCTCGATAGACATCAGCTTTAAATAACGCGAAATAGCATAAACCTGTAAACAAATTGAAAAAAAATCACGCTTGGAGCATAGATTGTGAAACAATTTCCAGCACATTGAAAATAGTCTCGATAGACATCGCCTTTAAATAACGAGAAATAGTATAAATCTGTAAATAAAATTGAAAAAAAAAATCACGCTTGGAGCATAGATTGTGAAACAATTTCCAGCATATTGAAAATAGTCTCGAGAGACATCGCATTAAAATAACGCGAAATAGTATAAATCCGTAAACAAATTCAAAAAAATCATGCGTGGAGCACAGATTATGAAACAATTTGCAGCACATTGAGAATAGCTTCGATAGACATCACCTTTAAATAACGCGAAAAAGAATAAATCTGTAAACAAATTGAAAAAAAAAATCACGCTTGGAGCATAAATTGTGAAACAATTTCCAGCACATCGAAAATAGTCTCGATAGACATCGCCTTTAAATAAAGCGAAATATTATAAATCCGTAAACAAATTTTAAAAAATCACGCGTGGAGCACAGATTATGAAACAATTTCGAGCACATTGAGAATAACCTCGCTAGACATCACCTTTAAATAACGCGAAATTGTATAAATGCGTAAACAAATTAAAAAAAGTCACGCGTGGAGCACAGATTATGAAACAATTTCCAGAACATTGAGAATAGCCTCGATAGACATCGCTTTAAATAACGCGAAATCTTATAAATTTGTAAATAAATTTTAAAAAATCACGCGTGGAGCACAGATTATGAAACAATTTCCAGCACATTGAGAATAGTGTCGATAGACATCGCCTTTAAATACGCAAAATAGTATAAATCCGTAAACAAATTCAAAAAAATCACGCGTGGAGCACAGATTATGAAACAATTTCCAGCACATTGAGAATAGCCTCGATAGACATCACCTTTAAATAACGCGAATTAGTATAAATATGTAAACAAATTGAAAAAAAAATCAAGATTGGAACATAGATTGTGAAACAATTTCCAGCACATTGAAAATAGTCTCGATAGACATCGCCTTTAAATAACGCGGAATATTATAAATCCGAAAACAAATTAAAAAAAATCACGCGTGGAGCACAGATTATGAAACAATTTCCAGCACATTGAGAATAGCCTCGACAGACATCGCCTTTAAATAACGCGAAATATTATAAATCCGTAAACAAATTTAAAAATAATCACGCGTGGAGCACAGATTATGAAACAATTTCCTGCACATTGAGAATAGCTTCGATAGACATCGCCTTTAAATAACGCGAAATAGTATAAATCTGTAAAAAATTTGAAAAAAAAAAAAAAAATCACGCTTGGGGTATAAATTGTGAAACAATTTCCAGCACATTGAAAATAGTCTCGATAGATATCGCCTTTAAATAACACGAAATAGTATAAATCCGTAAAAAAAATTAAAAAAAATCACGCGTGGAGCACAGATTATGAAACAATTTCCAGCACATAGAGAATAAGCCTCGATAGACATCACCTTTAAATAACGCTAAATAGTATAAATCTGTAAACAAATTGAAAAAAAAAAAATCACGCGTGGATCACAGATTATGAAACAATTTCCAGCACATTGAAAATAGTCTCGATAGACACCACCTTTAAATAACTCGAAATAGTATAAATCCGTAAACAAATTTAAAAAAATCACGCGTGGAGCACAGATAATGAAACAATTTCCAGCACATTGAGAATAGCCTCGATAGACATCGCCTTTAAATAACGCTAAATAGTATAAATCTGTAAACAAATTGAAAAAAAAAAGAATCACGCTTGGAGAATAGATTGTGAAACAATTTCCAGCACATTGAAAATAGTCTCGATAGACACCACCTTTAAATAACTCGAAATAGTATAAATCCGTAAACAAATTTAAAAAAATCACGCGTGGAGCACAGATTATGAAACAATTTCCAGCACATTGAGAATAGCCTCGATAGACATCGCCTTTAAATAACGCGAAATCTTATAAATTTGTAAATAAATTTTAAAAAATCACGCGTGGAGCACAGATTATGAAACAATTTCCAGCACATTGAGAATAGCCTCGATAGACATCGCCTTTAAATAACGCGAAATAGTATAAATCTGTAAATAAATGCAAAAAAATTACGCGTGGAGCACAGATTAATGAAACAAATTCCAGCACATTGAGAATATCCCCGATAGACATCACCTTTAAATAACGCGAAATAGTATAAATATGTAAACAAATTGAAAAAAAAAATCAAGATTGGAGCATAGATTGTGAAAAAATTTCCAGCACATTGAAAATAGTCTCGATAGACATCGCTTTAAATAACGCGAAATCTTATAAATTTGTAAATAAATTTTAAAAAATCACGCGTGGAGCACAGATTATGAAACAATTTCCAGCACATTGAGAATAGTGTCGATAGACATCGCCTTTAAATACGCAAAATAGTATAAATCCGTAAACAAATTCAAAAAAATCACGCGTGGAGCACAGATTATGAAACAATTTCCAGCACATTGAGAATAGCCTCGATAGACATCACCTTTAAATAACGCGAATTAGTATAAATATGTAAACAAATTGAAAAAAAAATCAAGATTGGAACATAGATTGTGAAACAATTTCCAGCACATTGAAAATAGTCTCGATAGACATCGCCTTTAAATAACGCGGAATATTATAAATCCGAAAACAAATTAAAAAAAATCACGCGTGGAGCACAGATTATGAAACAATTTCCAGCACATTGAGAATAGCCTCGACAGACATCGCCTTTAAATAACGCGAAATATTATAAATCCGTAAACAAATTTAAAAATAATCACGCGTGGAGCACAGATTATGAAACAATTTCCTGCACATTGAGAATAGCTTCGATAGACATCGCCTTTAAATAACGCGAAATAGTATAAATCTGTAAAAAATTTGAAAAAAAAAAAAAAATCACGCTTGGGGTATAAATTGTGAAACAATTTCCAGCACATTGAAAATAGTCTCGATAGATATCGCCTTTAAATAACACGAAATAGTATAAATCCGTAAAAAAAATTAAAAAAAATCACGCGTGGAGCACAGATTATGAAACAATTTCCAGCACATAGAGAATAAGCCTCGATAGACATCACCTTTAAATAACGCTAAATAGTATAAATCTGTAAACAAATTGAAAAAAAAAAATCACGCGTGGATCACAGATTATGAAACAATTTCCAGCACATTGAAAATAGTCTCGATAGACACCACCTTTAAATAACTCGAAATAGTATAAATCCGTAAACAAATTTAAAAAAATCACGCGTGGAGCACAGATAATGAAACAATTTCCAGCACATTGAGAATAGCCTCGATAGACATCGCCTTTAAATAACGCTAAATAGTATAAATCTGTAAACAAATTGAAAAAAAAAAGAATCACGCTTGGAGAATAGATTGTGAAACAATTTCCAGCACATTGAAAATAGTCTCGATAGACACCACCTTTAAATAACTCGAAATAGTATAAATCCGTAAACAAATTTAAAAAAATCACGCGTGGAGCACAGATTATGAAACAATTTCCAGCACATTGAGAATAGCCTCGATAGACATCGCCTTTAAATAACGCGAAATCTTATAAATTTGTAAATAAATTTTAAAAAATCACGCGTGGAGCACAGATTATGAAACAATTTCCAGCACATTGAGAATAGCCTCGATAGACATCGCCTTTAAATAACGCGAAATAGTATAAATCTGTAAATAAATGCAAAAAAATTACGCGTGGAGCACAGATTACACTGTTAAAAATTTTGTAGTAGGTTGAACCAACTTTTGGTGTTCCAGTAGCTGCCACCATAAGATGGTGAAATCTCGCTCCAAGATTTGGAGCTCCGATTGAACCTAAGCTCTAAATGTTGGTTCAAGATTTCATCATCTTATGGTGGCAGCTACTGGAGCACCAAAAATTGGTTCAACATGCCACAAAATTTTTAACAGTGTATGAAACAAATTCCAGCACATTGAGAATATCCCCGATAGACATCACCTTTAAATAACGCGAAATAGTATAAATATGTAAACAAATTGAAAAAAAAAATCAAGATTGGAGCATAGATTGTGAAAAAATTTCCAGCACATTGAAAATAGTCTCGATAGACATCGCCTTTAAATAACGCGAAATAGTATAAATCAGTAAACAAATTTAAAAAAAATCACGCGTGGAGCACAGATTATGAAACATTTTCCAGCACATTGTGAATAGCCTCGATAGACATCGCCTTTAAATAACGCGAAATCTTATAAATTTGTAAATAAATTCAAAAAAATCACGTGTGGAGCAAAGATTATGAAACAATTTCCAGCACATTGAGAATAACCTCGATAGACATCAGCTTTAAATAACGCGAAATAGCATAAACCTGTAAACAAATTGAAAAAAAATCACGCTTGGAGCATAGATTGTGAAACAATTTCCAGCACATTGAAAATAGTCTCGATAGACATCGCCTTTAAATAACGAGAAATAGTATAAATCTGTAAATAAAATTGAAAAAAAAAATCACGCTTGGAGCATAGATTGTGAAACAATTTCCAGCATATTGAAAATAGTCTCGAGAGACATCGCATTAAAATAACGCGAAATAGTATAAATCCGTAAACAAATTCAAAAAAATCATGCGTGGAGCACAGATTATGAAACAATTTGCAGCACATTGAGAATAGCTTCGATAGACATCACCTTTAAATAACGCGAAAAAGAATAAATCTGTAAACAAATTGAAAAAAAAAATCACGCTTGGAGCATAAATTGTGAAACAATTTCCAGCACATCGAAAATAGTCTCGATAGACATCGCCTTTAAATAAAGCGAAATATTATAAATCCGTAAACAAATTTAAAAAAATCACGCGTGGAGCACAGATTATGAAACAATTTCGAGCACATTGAGAATAACCTCGCTAGACATCACCTTTAAATAACGCGAAATTGTATAAATGCGTAAACAAATTAAAAAAAGTCACGCGTGGAGCACAGATTATGAAACAATTTCCAGAACATTGAGAATAGCCTCGATAGACATCGCTTTAAATAACGCGAAATCTTATAAATTTGTAAATAAATTTTAAAAAATCACGCGTGGAGCACAGATTATGAAACAATTTCCAGCACATTGAGAATAGTGTCGATAGACATCGCCTTTAAATACGCAAAATAGTATAAATCCGTAAACAAATTCAAAAAAATCACGCGTGGAGCACAGATTATGAAACAATTTCCAGCACATTGAGAATAGCCTCGATAGACATCACCTTTAAATAACGCGAATTAGTATAAATATGTAAACAAATTGAAAAAAAAATCAAGATTGGAACATAGATTGTGAAACAATTTCCAGCACATTGAAAATAGTCTCGATAGACATCGCCTTTAAATAACGCGGAATATTATAAATCCGAAAACAAATTAAAAAAAATCACGCGTGGAGCACAGATTATGAAACAATTTCCAGCACATTGAGAATAGCCTCGACAGACATCGCCTTTAAATAACGCGAAATATTATAAATCCGTAAACAAATTTAAAAATAATCACGCGTGGAGCACAGATTATGAAACAATTTCCTGCACATTGAGAATAGCTTCGATAGACATCGCCTTTAAATAACGCGAAATAGTATAAATCTGTAAAAAATTTGAAAAAAAAAAAAAAAAAATCACGCTTGGGGTATAAATTGTGAAACAATTTCCAGCACATTGAAAATAGTCTCGATAGATATCGCCTTTAAATAACACGAAATAGTATAAATCCGTAAAAAAAATTAAAAAAAATCACGCGTGGAGCACAGATTATGAAACAATTTCAGCACATAGAGAATAAGCCTCGATAGACATCACCTTTAAATAACGCTAAATAGTATAAATCTGTAAACAAATTGAAAAAAAAAAAATCACGCGTGGATCACAGATTATGAAACAATTTCCAGCACATTGAAAATAGTCTCGATAGACACCACCTTTAAATAACTCGAAATAGTATAAATCCGTAAACAAATTTAAAAAAATCACGCGTGGAGCACAGATAATGAAACAATTTCCAGCACATTGAGAATAGCCTCGATAGACATCGCCTTTAAATAACGCTAAATAGTATAAATCTGTAAACAAATTGAAAAAAAAAAGAATCACGCTTGGAGAATAGATTGTGAAACAATTTCCAGCACATTGAAAATAGTCTCGATAGACACCACCTTTAAATAACTCGAAATAGTATAAATCCGTAAACAAATTTAAAAAAATCACGCGTGGAGCACAGATTATGAAACAATTTCCAGCACATTGAGAATAGCCTCGATAGACATCGCCTTTAAATAACGCGAAATCTTATAAATTTGTAAATAAATTTAAAAAAATCACGCGTGGAGTACAGATTATGAAACAATTCCAGCACATTGAGAATAGCCTCGATAGACATCGCCTTTAAATAACGCGAAATATTATAAACCCGTAAACAAATTTAAAAATAATCACGCGTGGAGCACAGATTATGAAACAATTTCCAGAACATTGAGAATAGCCCCATAGACACCACCTTTAAATAACCCGAAATAGTATAAATCCATAAACAAATTTTAAAAAAATCACGTGTGGAGCACAGATTATGAAACAATTTCCTGCACATTGAGAATAGTTTCGATAGACATCGCCTTTAAATAACGCGAAATAGTATAAATCTGTAAACAATTTGAAAAAAAAAAAAAAAAAAAAATCACGCTTGGGGTATAAATTGTGAAACAATTTCCAGCACATTGAAAATAGTCTCGATAGATATCGCCTTTAAATAACACGAAATAGTATAAATCCGTAAAAAAAATTAAAAAAAATCACGCGTGGAGCACAGATTATGAAACTATTTCCAGCACATTGAGAATAGCCTCGATAGATATCACTTTTAAATAACGCTAAATAGTATAAATCTGTAAACAAATTGAAAAAAAAAATCACGCGTGGAGCACAGATTATGAAACAATTTCCAGCACATTGAAAATAGTCTCGATAGACACCACCTTTAAATAACTCGAAATATTATAAATCCGTAAACAAATTTAAAAAAATCACGCGTGGAGCACAGATTATGAAACAATTTCCAGCACATTGAGAATAGCCTCGATAGACATCGCCTTTAAATAACGCGAAATCTTATAAATTTGTAAATAAATTTAAAAAAATCACGCGTGGAGCACAGATTATGAAACAATTTCCAGCACATTGAGAATAGCCTCTATAGACATCAACTTTAAATAACGCGAAATAGTATAAATCTGTAAACAAATTGAAAAAAAAAAAATCACGCGTGGAGCACAGATTATGAAACAATTTCCAGCACATTGAGAATAGCCTCGATAGACATCGCCTTTAAATAACGCGAAATCTTATAAATTTGTAAATAAATTTAAAAAAAATCACGCGTGGAGCACAGATTATGAAACAATTTCCAGCACATTGAGAATAGCCTCGATAGACATCGCCTTTAAATAACGCGAAATAGTATAAATCTGTAAATAAATGCAAAAAAATTACGCGTGGAGCACAGATTATGAAACAATTTCCAGCACATTGAGAATAGCTTCGATATACATCACCTTTAAATGACGCGAAAAGTATAAATCTGTAAACAATTTGGAAAAAAAAAAAAAAAAAAAAAATCACGCTTGGGGTATAAATTGTGAAACAATTTCCAGCACATTGAAAATAGTCTCGATAGACATCACCTTTAAATAACGCTAAATAGTATAAATGCGTAAACAAATTCAAAAAAATCACGCGTGGAGCACAGATTATGAAACAATTTCCAGCACATTGAGAATAGCCTCTATAGACATCACCTTTAAATAACGCGAAATAGTATAAATCTGTAAACAAATTGAAAAAAAAAAAGAATCACGCATGGAGCACAGATTATGAAACAATTTCCAGCACATTGAAAATAGTCTCGATAGACACCACCTTTAAATAACTCGAAATAGTATAAATCCGTAAACAAATTTAAAAAAATCACGCGTGGAGCACAGATTATGAAACAATTTCCAGCACATTGAGAATAGCCTCGATAGACATCGCCTTTAAATAACGTGAAATCTTATAAATTTGTAAATAAATTTAAAAAAATCACGCGTGGAGCACAGATTATGAAACAATTTCCAGCACATTGAAAATAGTCTCGATAGATATCGCCTTTAAATAACACGAAATAGTATAAATCCGTAAAAAAAATTTAAAAAAATCACGCGTGGAGCACAGATTATGAAACAATTTCCAGCACATTGAGAATAGCCTCGATAGACATCGCCTTTAAATAACGCGAAATCTTATAATTTTGTAAATAAATTTTAAAAAATCACGCGTGGAGCACAGATTATGAAACAATTTCCAGCACATTGAGAATAGCCTCGATAGACATCGCCTTTAAATAACGCGAAATAGTATAAATCTGTAAATAAATGCAAAAAAATTACGCGTGGAGCACAGATTATGAAACAAATTCCAGCACATTGAGAATATCCCCGATAGACATCACCTTTAAATAACGCGAAATAGTATAAATATGTAAACAAATTGAAAAAAAAAATCAAGATTGGAGCATAGATTGTGAAAAAATTTCCAGCACATTGAAAATAGTCTCGATAGACATCGCCTTTAAATAACGCGAAATAGTATAAATCAGTAAACAAATTTAAAAAAAATCACGCGTGGAGCACAGATTATGAAACAATTTCCAGCACATTGTGAATAGCCTCGATAGACATCGCCTTTAAATAACGCGAAATCTTATAAATTTGTAAATAAATTCAAAAAAATCACGTGTGGAGCAAAGATTATGAAACAATTTCCAGCACATTGAGAATAACCTCGATAGACATCACCTTTAAATAACGCGAAATAGCATAAACCTGTAAACAAATTGAAAAAAAATCACGCTTGGAGCATAGATTGTGAAACAATTTCCAGCACATTGAAAATAGTCTCGATAGACATCGCCTTTAAATAACGAGAAATAGTATAAATCTGTAAATAAAATTGAAAAAAAAATCACGCTTGGAGCATAGATTGTGAAACAATTTCCAGCATATTGAAAATAGTCTCGAGAGACATCGCATTAAAATAACGCGAAATAGTATAAATCCGTAAACAAATTCAAAAAAATCATGCGTGGAGCACAGATTATGAAACAATTTGCAGCACATTGAGAATAGCTTCGATAGACATCACCTTTAAATAACGCGAAAAAGAATAAATCTGTAAAAAATTGAAAAAAAAAATCACGCTTGGAGCATAAATTGTGAAACAATTTCCAGCACATCGAAAATAGTCGCGATAGACATCGCCTTTAAATAAAGCGAAATATTATAAATCCGTAAACAAATTTAAAAAAATCACGCGTGGAGCACAGATTATGAAACAATTTCCAGCACATTGAGAATAACCTCGCTAGACATCACCTTTAAATAACGCGAAATTGTATAAATGCGTAAACAAATTAAAAAAAATCACGCGTGGAGCACAGATTATGAAACAATTTCCAGCACATTGAGAATAGCCTCGATAGACATCGCCTTTAAATAACGCGAAATAGTATAAATCTGTAAATAAATGCAAAAAAATTACGCGTGGAGCACAGATTACACTGTTAAAAATTTTGTAGTAGGTTGAACCAACTTTTGGTGTTCCAGTAGCTGCCACCATAAGATGGTGAAATCTCGCTCCAAGATTTGGAGCTCCGATTGAACCTAAGCTCTAAATGTTGGTTCAAGATTTCATCATCTTATGGTGGCAGCTACTGGAGCACCAAAAATTGGTTCAACATGCCACAAAATTTTTAACAGTGTATGAAACAAATTCCAGCACATTGAGAATATCCCCGATAGACATCGCCTTTAAATAACGCGAAATAGTATAAATATGTAAACAAATTGAAAAAAAAAATCAAGATTGGAGCATAGATTGTGAAAAAATTTCCAGCACATTGAAAATAGTCTCGATAGACATCGCCTTTAAATAACGCGAAATAGTATAAATCAGTAAACAAATTTAAAAAAAATCACGCGTGGAGCACAGATTATGAAACATTTTCCAGCACATTGTGAATAGCCTCGATAGACATCGCCTTTAAATAACGCGAAATCTTATAAATTTGTAAATAAATTCAAAAAAATCATGTGTGGAGCAAAGATTATGAAACAATTTCCAGCACATTGAGAATAACCTCGATAGACATCAGCTTTAAATAACGCGAAATAGCATAAACCTGTAAACAAATTGAAAAAAAATCACGCTTGGAGCATAGATTGTGAAACAATTTCCAGCACATTGAAAATAGTCTCGATAGACATCGCCTTTAAATAACGAGAAATAGTATAAATCTGTAAATAAAATTGAAAAAAAAAATCACGCTTGGAGCATAGATTGTGAAACAATTTCCAGCATATTGAAAATAGTCTCGAGAGACATCGCATTAAAATAACGCGAAATAGTATAAATCCGTAAACAAATTCAAAAAAATCATGCGTGGAGCACAGATTATGAAACAATTTGCAGCACATTGAGAATAGCTTCGATAGACATCACCTTTAAATAACGCGAAAAAGAATAAATCTGTAAACAAATTGAAAAAAAAAATCACGCTTGGAGCATAAATTGTGAAACAATTTCCAGCACATCGAAAATAGTCTCGATAGACATCGCCTTTAAATAAAGCGAAATATTATAAATCCGTAAACAAATTTTAAAAAATCACGCGTGGAGCACAGATTATGAAACAATTTCGAGCACATTGAGAATAACCTCGCTAGACATCACCTTTAAATAACGCGAAATTGTATAAATGCGTAAACAAATTAAAAAAAGTCACGCGTGGAGCACAGATTATGAAACAATTTCCAGAACATTGAGAATAGCCTCGATAGACATCGCTTTAAATAACGCGAAATCTTATAAATTTGTAAATAAATTTTAAAAAATCACGCGTGGAGCACAGATTATGAAACAATTTCCAGCACATTGAGAATAGTGTCGATAGACATCGCCTTTAAATACGCAAAATAGTATAAATCCGTAAACAAATTCAAAAAAATCACGCGTGGAGCACAGATTATGAAACAATTTCCAGCACATTGAGAATAGCCTCGATAGACATCACCTTTAAATAACGCGAATTAGTATAAATATGTAAACAAATTGAAAAAAAAATCAAGATTGGAACATAGATTGTGAAACAATTTCCAGCACATTGAAAATAGTCTCGATAGACATCGCCTTTAAATAACGCGGAATATTATAAATCCGAAAACAAATTAAAAAAAATCACGCGTGGAGCACAGATTATGAAACAATTTCCAGCACATTGAGAATAGCCTCGACAGACATCGCCTTTAAATAACGCGAAATATTATAAATCCGTAAACAAATTTAAAAATAATCACGCGTGGAGCACAGATTATGAAACAATTTCCTGCACATTGAGAATAGCTTCGATAGACATCGCCTTTAAATAACGCGAAATAGTATAAATCTGTAAAAAATTTGAAAAAAAAAAAAAAAATCACGCTTGGGGTATAAATTGTGAAACAATTTCCAGCACATTGAAAATAGTCTCGATAGATATCGCCTTTAAATAACACGAAATAGTATAAATCCGTAAAAAAAATTAAAAAAAATCACGCGTGGAGCACAGATTATGAAACAATTTCCAGCACATAGAGAATAAGCCTCGATAGACATCACCTTTAAAAAACGCTAAATAGTATAAATCTGTAAACAAATTGAAAAAAAAAAAATCACGCGTGGATCACAGATTATGAAACAATTTCCAGCACATTGAAAATAGTCTCGATAGACACCACCTTTAAATAACTCGAAATAGTATAAATCCGTAAACAAATTTAAAAAAATCACGCGTGGAGCACAGATAATGAAACAATTTCCAGCACATTGAGAATAGCCTCGATAGACATCGCCTTTAAATAACGCTAAATAGTATAAATCTGTAAACAAATTGAAAAAAAAAAGAATCACGCTTGGAGAATAGATTGTGAAACAATTTCCAGCACATTGAAAATAGTCTCGATAGACACCACCTTTAAATAACTCGAAATAGTATAAATCGTAAACAAATTTAAAAAAATCACGCGTGGAGCACAGATTATGAAACAATTTCCAGCACATTGAGAATAGCCTCGATAGACATCGCCTTTAAATAACGCGAAATCTTATAAATTTGTAAATAAATTTTAAAAAATCACGCGTGGAGCACAGATTATGAAACAATTTCCAGCACATTGAGAATAGCCTCGATAGACATCGCCTTTAAATAACGCGAAATAGTATAAATCTGTAAATAAATGCAAAAAAATTACGCGTGGAGCACAGATTACACTGTTAAAAATTTTGTAGTAGGTTGAACCAACTTTTGGTGTTCCAGTAGCTGCCACCATAAGATGGTGAAATCTCGCTCCAAGATTTGGAGCTCCGATTGAACCTAAGCTCTAAATGTTGGTTCAAGATTTCATCATCTTATGGTGGCAGCTACTGGAGCACCAAAAATTGGTTCAACATGCCACAAAATTTTTAACAGTGTATGAAACAAATTCCAGCACATTGAGAATATCCCCGATAGACATCACCTTTAAATAACGCGAAATAGTATAAATATGTAAACAAATTGAAAAAAAAAATCAAGATTGGAGCATAGATTGTGAAAAAATTTCCAGCACATTGAAAATAGTCTCGATAGACATCGCTTTAAATAACGCGAAATCTTATAAATTTGTAAATAAATTTTAAAAAATCACGCGTGGAGCACAGATTATGAAACAATTTCCAGCACATTGAGAATAGTGTCGATAGACATCGCCTTTAAATACGCAAAATAGTATAAATCCGTAAACAAATTCAAAAAAATCACGCGTGGAGCACAGATTATGAAACAATTTCCAGCACATTGAGAATAGCCTCGATAGACATCACCTTTAAATAACGCGAATTAGTATAAATATGTAAACAAATTGAAAAAAAAATCAAGATTGGAACATAGATTGTGAAACAATTTCCAGCACATTGAAAATAGTCTCGATAGACATCGCCTTTAAATAACGCGGAATATTATAAATCCGAAAACAAATTAAAAAAAATCACGCGTGGAGCACAGATTATGAAACAATTTCCAGCACATTGAGAATAGCCTCGACAGACATCGCCTTTAAATAACGCGAAATATTATAAATCCGTAAACAAATTTAAAAATAATCACGCGTGGAGCACAGATTATGAAACAATTTCCTGCACATTGAGAATAGCTTCGATAGACATCGCCTTTAAATAACGCGAAATAGTATAAATCTGTAAAAAATTTGAAAAAAAAAAAAAATCACGCTTGGGGTATAAATTGTGAAACAATTTCCAGCACATTGAAAATAGTCTCGATAGATATCGCCTTTAAATAACACGAAATAGTATAAATCCGTAAAAAAAATTAAAAAAAATCACGCGTGGAGCACAGATTATGAAACAATTTCCAGCACATAGAGAATAAGCCTCGATAGACATCACCTTTAAATAACGCTAAATAGTATAAATCTGTAAACAAATTGAAAAAAAAAAATCACGCGTGGATCACAGATTATGAAACAATTTCCAGCACATTGAAAATAGTCTCGATAGACACCACCTTTAAATAACTCGAAATAGTATAAATCCGTAAACAAATTTAAAAAAATCACGCGTGGAGCACAGATAATGAAACAATTTCCAGCACATTGAGAATAGCCTCGATAGACATCGCCTTTAAATAACGCTAAATAGTATAAATCTGTAATCAAATTGAAAAAAAAAAGAATCACGCTTGGAGAATAGATTGTGAAACAAT
Organism: Maratus speciosus; assembly: GCA_963932465.1. NCBI lineage: Eukaryota > Metazoa > Arthropoda > Arachnida > Araneae > Salticidae > Maratus > Maratus speciosus. The sequence goes on along the minus strand of CAWVRF010001532.1, from coordinate 916,094 downwards.
TTCCAGCACATTGAAAATAGTCTCGATAGACACCACCTTTAAATAACTCGAAATAGTATAAATCCGTAAACAAATTTAAAAAAATCACGCGTGGAGCACAGATTATGAAACAATTTCCAGCACATTGAGAATAGCCTCGATAGACATCGCCTTTAAATAACGCGAAATCTTATAAATTTGTAAATAAATTTTAAAAAATCACGCGTGGAGCACAGATTATGAAACAATTTCCAGCACATTGAGAATAGCCTCGATAGACATCGCCTTTAAATAACGCGAAATAGTATAAATCTGTAAATAAATGCAAAAAAATTACGCGTGGAGCACAGATTACACTGTTAAAAATTTTGTAGTAGGTTGAACCAACTTTTGGTGTTCCAGTAGCTGCCACCATAAGATGGTGAAATCTCGCTCCAAGATTTGGAGCTCCGATTGAACCTAAGCTCTAAATGTTGGTTCAAGATTTCATCATCTTATGGTGGCAGCTACTGGAGCACCAAAAATTGGTTCAACATGCCACAAAATTTTTAACAGTGTATGAAACAAATTCCAGCACATTGAGAATATCCCCGATAGACATCACCTTTAAATAACGCGAAATAGTATAAATATGTAAACAAATTGAAAAAAAAAATCAAGATTGGAGCATAGATTGTGAAAAAATTTCCAGCACATTGAAAATAGTCTCGATAGACATCGCCTTTAAATAACGCGAAATAGTATAAATCAGTAAACAAATTTTAAAAAAATCACGTGTGGAGCAAAGATTATGAAACAATTTCCAGCACATTGAGAATAACCTCGATAGACATCAGCTTTAAATAACGCGAAATAGCATAAACCTGTAAACAAATTGAAAAAAAATCACGCTTGGAGCATAGATTGTGAAACAATTTCCAGCACATTGAAAATAGTCTCGATAGACATCGCCTTTAAATAACGAGAAATAGTATAAATCTGTAAATAAAATTGAAAAAAAAAATCACGCTTGGAGCATAGATTGTGAAACAATTTCCAGCATATTGAAAATAGTCTCGAGAGACATCGCATTAAAATAACGCGAAATAGTATAAATCCGTAAACAAATTCAAAAAAATCATGCGTGGAGCACAGATTATGAAACAATTTGCAGCACATTGAGAATAGCTTCGATAGACATCACCTTTAAATAACGCGAAAAAGAATAAATCTGTAAACAAATTGAAAAAAAAAATCACGCTTGGAGCATAAATTGTGAAACAATTTCCAGCACATCGAAAATAGTCTCGATAGACATCGCCTTTAAATAAAGCGAAATATTATAAATCCGTAAACAAATTTAAAAAAATCACGCGTGGAGCACAGATTATGAAACAATTTCGAGCACATTGAGAATAACCTCGCTAGACATCACCTTTAAATAACGCGAAATTGTATAAATGCGTAAACAAATTAAAAAAAGTCACGCGTGGAGCACAGATTATGAAACAATTTCCAGAACATTGAGAATAGCCTCGATAGACATCGCTTTAAATAACGCGAAATCTTATAAATTTGTAAATAAATTTTAAAAAATCACGCGTGGAGCACAGATTATGAAACAATTTCCAGCACATTGAGAATAGTGTCGATAGACATCGCCTTTAAATACGCAAAATAGTATAAATCCGTAAACAAATTCAAAAAAATCACGCGTGGAGCACAGATTATGAAACAATTTCCAGCACATTGAGAATAGCCTCGATAGACATCACCTTTAAATAACGCGAATTAGTATAAATATGTAAACAAATTGAAAAAAAAATCAAGATTGGAACATAGATTGTGAAACAATTTCCAGCACATTGAAAATAGTCTCGATAGACATCGCCTTTAAATAACGCGGAATATTATAAATCCGAAAACAAATTAAAAAAAATCACGCGTGGAGCACAGATTATGAAACAATTTCCAGCACATTGAGAATAGCCTCGACAGACATCGCCTTTAAATAACGCGAAATATTATAAATCCGTAAACAAATTTAAAAATAATCACGCGTGGAGCACAGATTATGAAACAATTTCCTGCACATTGAGAATAGCTTCGATAGACATCGCCTTTAAATAACGCGAAATAGTATAAATCTGTAAAAAATTTGAAAAAAAAAAAAAAATCACGCTTGGGGTATAAATTGTGAAACAATTTCCAGCACATTGAAAATAGTCTCGATAGATATCGCCTTTAAATAACACGAAATAGTATAAATCCGTAAAAAAAATTAAAAAAAATCACGCGTGGAGCACAGATTATGAAACAATTTCAGCACATAGAGAATAAGCCTCGATAGACATCACCTTTAAATAACGCTAAATAGTATAAATCTGTAAACAAATTGAAAAAAAAAAAATCACGCGTGGATCACAGATTATGAAACAATTTCCAGCACATTGAAAATAGTCTCGATAGACACCACCTTTAAATAACTCGAAATAGTATAAATCCGTAAACAAATTTAAAAAAATCACGCGTGGAGCACAGATAATGAAACAATTTCCAGCACATTGAGAATAGCCTCGATAGACATCGCCTTTAAATAACGCTAAATAGTATAAATCTGTAAACAAATTGAAAAAAAAAAGAATCACGCTTGGAGAATAGATTGTGAAACAATTTCCAGCACATTGAAAATAGTCTCGATAGACACCACCTTTAAATAACTCGAAATAGTATAAATCCGTAAACAAATTTAAAAAAATCACGCGTGGAGCACAGATTATGAAACAATTTCCAGCACATTGAGAATAGCCTCGATAGACATCGCCTTTAAATAACGCGAAATCTTATAAATTTGTAAATAAATTTAAAAAAATCACGCGTGGAGTACAGATTATGAAACAATTCCAGCACATTGAGAATAGCCTCGATAGACATCGCCTTTCAATAACGCGAAATAGTATAAATCTGTAAATAAATGCAAAAAAATTACGCGTGGAGCACAGATTATGAAACAAATTCCAGCACATTGAGAATATCCCCGATAGACATCACCTTTAAATAACGCGAAATAGTATAAATATGTAAACAAATTGAAAAAAAAATCAAGATTGGAGCATAGATTGTGAAAAAATTTCCAGCACATTGAAAATAGTCTCGATAGACATCGCCTTTAAATAACGCGAAATAGTATAAATATGTAAACAAATTGAAAAAAAAATCAAGATTGGAGCATAGATTGTGAAACAATTTCCAGCACATTGAAAATAGTCTCGATAGACATCGCCTTTAAAAAACGCGGAATATTATAAATCCGAAAACAAATTTAAAAAAATCACGCGTGGAGCACAGATTATTAAACAATTTCCAGCACATTGAGAATAGCCTCGATAGACATCGCCTTTAAATAACGCGAAATATTATAAACCCGTAAACAAATTTAAAAATAATCACGCGTGGAGCACAGATTATGAAACAATTTCCAGAACATTGAGAATAGCCCCATAGACACCACCTTTAAATAACCCGAAATAGTATAAATCCATAAACAAATTTTAAAAAAATCACGTGTGGAGCACAGATTATGAAACAATTTCCTGCACATTGAGAATAGTTTCGATAGACATCGCCTTTAAATAACGCGAAATAGTATAAATCTGTAAACAATTTGAAAAAAAAAAAAAAAAAAAAAAAATCACGCTTGGGGTATAAATTGTGAAACAATTTCCAGCACATTGAAAATAGTCTCGATAGATATCGCCTTTAAATAACACGAAATAGTATAAATCCGTAAAAAAAATTAAAAAAAATCACGCGTGGAGCACAGATTATGAAACTATTTCCAGCACATTGAGAATAGCCTCGATAGATATCACTTTTAAATAACGCTAAATAGTATAAATCTGTAAACAAATTGAAAAAAAAAATCACGCGTGGAGCACAGATTATGAAACAATTTCCAGCACATTGAAAATAGTCTCGATAGACACCACCTTTAAATAACTCGAAATAGTATAAATCCGTAAACAAATTTAAAAAAATCACGCGTGGAGCACAGATTATGAAACAATTTCCAGCACATTGAGAATAGCCTCGATAGACATCGCCTTTAAATAACGCGAAATCTTATAAATTTGTAAATAAATTTAAAAAAATCACGCGTGGAGCACAGATTATGAAACAATTTCCAGCACATTGAGAATAGCCTCTATAGACATCAACTTTAAATAACGCGAAATAGTATAAATCTGTAAACAAATTGAAAAAAAAAAATCACGCGTGGAGCACAGATTATGAAACAATTTCCAGCACATTGAGAATAGCTTCGATATACATCACCTTTAAATGACGCGAAAAGTATAAATCTGTAAACAATTTGGAAAAAAAAAAAAAAAAAAAAAAATCACGCTTGGGGTATAAATTGTGAAACAATTTCCAGCACATTGAAAATAGTCTCGATAGACATCACCTTTAAATAACGCTAAATGGTATAAATGCGTAAACAAATTCAAAAAAATCACGCGTGGAGCACAGATTATGAAACAATTTCCAGCACATTGAGAATAGCCTCTATAGACATCACCTTTAAATAACGCGAAATAGTATAAATCTGTAAACAAATTGAAAAAAAAAAAGAATCACGCATGGAGCACAGATTATGAAACAATTTCCAGCACATTGAAAATAGTCTCGATAGACACCACCTTTAAATAACTCGAAATCTTATAAATTTGTAAATAAATTTAAAAAAATCACGCGTGGATCACAGATTATGAAACAATTTCCAGCACATTGAAAATAGTCTCGATAGATATCGCCTTTAAATAACACGAAATAGTATAAATCCGTAAAAAAAATTTAAAAAAATCACGCGTGGAGCACAGATTATGAAACAATTTCCAGCACATTGAGAATAGCCTCGATAGACATCGCCTTTAAATAACGCGAAATCTTATAATTTTGTAAATAAATTTTAAAAAATCACGCGTGGAGCACAGATTATGAAACAATTTCCAGCACATTGAGAATAGCCTCGATAGACATCGCCTTTAAATAACGCGAAATAGTATAAATCTGTAAATAAATGCAAAAAAATTACGCGTGGAGCACAGATTATGAAACAAATTCCAGCACATTGAGAATATCCCCGATAGACATCACCTTTAAATAACGCGAAATAGTATAAATATGTAAACAAATTGAAAAAAAAAATCAAGATTGGAGCATAGATTGTGAAAAAATTTCCAGCACATTGAAAATAGTCTCGATAGACATCGCCTTTAAATAACGCGAAATAGTATAAATCAGTAAACAAATTTAAAAAAAATCACGCGTGGAGCACAGATTATGAAACAATTTCCAGCACATTGTGAATAGCCTCGATAGACATCGCCTTTAAATAACGCGAAAAGTATAAATCTGTAAACAATTTGGAAAAAAAAAAAAAAAAAAAAATCACGCTTGGGGTATAAATTGTGAAACAATTTCCAGCACATTGAAAATAGTCTCGATAGACATCACCTTTAAATAACGCTAAATGGTATAAATGCGTAAACAAATTCAAAAAAATCACGCGTGGAGCACAGATTATGAAACAATTTCCAGCACATTGAGAATAGCCTCTATAGACATCACCTTTAAATAACGCGAAATAGTATAAATCTGTAAACAAATTGAAAAAAAAAAAGAATCACGCATGGAGCACAGATTATGAAACAGTTTCCAGCACATTGAAAATAGTCTCGATAGACACCACCTTTAAATAACTCGAAATCTTATAAATTTGTAAATAAATTTAAAAAAATCACGCGTGGATCACAGATTATGAAACAATTTCCAGCACATTGAAAATAGTCTCGATAGATATCGCCTTTAAATAACACGAAATCTTATAAATTTGTAAATAAATTTAAAAAAATCACGCGTGGAGCACAGATTATGAAACTATTTCCAGCACATTGAGAATAGCCTCGATAGATATCACTTTTAAATAACGCTAAATAGTATAAATCTGTAAACAAATTGAAAAAAAAAATCACGCGTGGAGCACAGATTATGAAACAATTTCCAGCACATTGAAAATAGTCTCGATAGACACCACCTTTAAATAACTCGAAATAGTATAAATCCGTAAACAAATTTAAAAAAATCACGCGTGGAGCACAGATTATGAAACAATTTCCAGCACATTGAGAATAGCCTCGATAGACATCGCCTTTAAATAACGCGAAATCTTATAAATTTGTAAATAAATTTAAAAAAATCACGCGTGGAGCACAGATTATGAAACAATTTCCAGCACATTGAGAATAGCCTCTATAGACATCAACTTTAAATAACGCGAAATAGTATAAATCTGTAAACAAATTGAAAAAAAAAAATCACGCGTGGAGCACAGATTATGAAACAATTTCCAGCACATTGAGAATAGCTTCGATATACATCACCTTTAAATGACGCGAAAAGTATAAATCTGTAAACAATTTGGAAAAAAAAAAAAAAAAAAAAAAAATCACGCTTGGGGTATAAATTGTGAAACAATTTCCAGCACATTGAAAATAGTCTCGATAGACATCACCTTTAAATAACGCTAAATGGTATAAATGCGTAAACAAATTCAAAAAAATCACGCGTGGAGCACAGATTATGAAACAATTTCCAGCACATTGAGAATAGCCTCTATAGACATCACCTTTAAATAACGCGAAATAGTATAAATCTGTAAACAAATTGAAAAAAAAAAAGAATCACGCATGGAGCACAGATTATGAAACAATTTCCAGCACATTGAAAATAGTCTCGATAGACACCACCTTTAAATAACTCGAAATCTTATAAATTTGTAAATAAATTTAAAAAAATCACGCGTGGATCACAGATTATGAAACAATTTCCAGCACATTGAAAATAGTCTCGATAGATATCGCCTTTAAATAACACGAAATAGTATAAATCCGTAAAAAAAATTTAAAAAAATCACGCGTGGAGCACAGATTATGAAACAATTTCCAGCACATTGAGAATAGCCTCGATAGACATCGCCTTTAAATAACGCGAAATCTTATAATTTTGTAAATAAATTTTAAAAAATCACGCGTGGAGCACAGATTATGAAACAATTTCCAGCACATTGAGAATAGCCTCGATAGATATCACTTTTAAATAACGCTAAATAGTATAAATCTGTAAACAAATTGAAAAAAAAAATCACGCGTGGAGCACAGATTATGAAACAATTTCCAGCACATTGAAAATAGTCTCGATAGACACCACCTTTAAATAACTCGAAATAGTATAAATCCGTAAACAAATTTAAAAAAATCACGCGTGGAGCACAGATTATGAAACAATTTCCAGCACATTGAGAATAGCCTCGATAGACATCGCCTTTAAATAACGCGAAATCTTATAAATTTGTAAATAAATTTAAAAAAATCACGCGTGGAGCACAGATTATGAAACAATTTCCAGCACATTGAGAATAGCCTCTATAGACATCAACTTTAAATAACGCGAAATAGTATAAATCTGTAAACAAATTGAAAAAAAAAATCACGCGTGGAGCACAGATTATGAAACAATTTCCAGCACATTGAAAATAGTCTCGATAGACACCACCTTTAAATAACTCGAAATAGTATAAATCCGTAAACAAATTTAAAAAAATCACGCATGGAGCACAGATTATGAAACAATTTCCAGCACATTGAGAATAGCCTCGATAGACATCGCCTTTAAATAACGCGAAATCTTATAAATTTGTAAATAAATTTAAAAAAATCACGCGTGGAGCACAGATTATGAAACAATTTCCAGCACATTGAGAATAGCCTCTATAGACATCAACTTTAAATAACGCGAAATAGTATAAATCTGTAAACAAATTGAAAAAAAAAAAATCACGCGTGGAGCACAGATTATGAAACAATTTCCAGCACATTGAGAATAGCTTCGATATACATCACCTTTAAATGACGCGAAAAGTATAAATCTGTAAACAATTTGGAAAAAAAAAAAAAAAAAAAAAATCACGCTTGGGGTATAAATTGTGAAACAATTTCCAGCACATTGAAAATAGTCTCGATAGACATCACCTTTAAATAACGCTAAATGGTATAAATGCGTAAACAAATTCAAAAAAATCACGCGTGGAGCACAGATTATGAAACAATTTCCAGCACATTGAGAATAGCCTCTATAGACATCACCTTTAAATAACGCGAAATAGTATAAATCTGTAAACAAATTGAAAAAAAAAAAGAATCACGCATGGAGCACAGATTATGAAACAATTTCCAGCACATTGAAAATAGTCTCGATAGACACCACCTTTAAATAACTCGAAATCTTATAAATTTGTAAATAAATTTAAAAAAATCACGCGTGGATCACAGATTATGAAACAATTTCCAGCACATTGAAAATAGTCTCGATAGATATCGCCTTTAAATAACACGAAATAGTATAAATCCGTAAAAAAAATTTAAAAAAATCACGCGTGGAGCACAGATTATGAAACAATTTCCAGCACATTGAGAATAGCCTCGATAGACATCGCCTTTAAATAACGCGAAATCTTATAATTTTGTAAATAAATTTTAAAAAATCACGCGTGGAGCACAGATTATGAAACAATTTCCAGCACATTGAGAATAGCCTCGATAGACATCGCCTTTAAATAACGCGAAATAGTATAAATCTGTAAATAAATGCAAAAAAATTACGCGTGGAGCACAGATTATGAAACAAATTCCAGCACATTGAGAATATCCCCGATAGACATCACCTTTAAATAACGCGAAATAGTATAAATATGTAAACAAATTGAAAAAAAAAATCAAGATTGGAGCATAGATTGTGAAAAAATTTCCAGCACATTGAAAATAGTCTCGATAGACATCGCCTTTAAATAACGCGAAATAGTATAAATCAGTAAACAAATTTAAAAAAAATCACGCGTGGAGCACAGATTATGAAACAATTTCCAGCACATTGTGAATAGCCTCGATAGACATCGCCTTTAAATAACGCGAAATCTTATAAATTTGTAAATAAATTCAAAAAAATCACGTGTGGAGCAAAGATTATGAAACAATTTCCAGCACATTGAGAATAACCTCGATAGACATCACCTTTAAATAACGCGAAATAGCATAAACCTGTAAACAAATTGAAAAAAAATCACGCTTGGAGCATAGATTGTGAAACAATTTCCAGCACATTGAAAATAGTCTCGATAGACATCGCCTTTAAATAACGAGAAATAGTATAAATCTGTAAATAAAATTGAAAAAAAAAATCACGCTTGGAGCATAGATTGTGAAACAATTTCCAGCATATTGAAAATAGTCTCGAGAGACATCGCATTAAAATAACGCGAAATAGTATAAATCCGTAAACAAATTCAAAAAAATCATGCGTGGAGCACAGATTATGAAACAATTTGCAGCACATTGAGAATAGCTTCGATAGACATCACCTTTAAATAACGCGAAAAAGAATAAATCTGTAAAAAATTGAAAAAAAAAATCACGCTTGGAGCATAAATTGTGAAACAATTTCCAGCACATCGAAAATAGTCGCGATAGACATCGCCTTTAAATAAAGCGAAATATTATAAATCCGTAAACAAATTTAAAAAAATCACGCGTGGAGCACAGATTATGAAACAATTTCCAGCACATTGAGAATAACCTCGCTAGACATCACCTTTAAATAACGCGAAATTGTATAAATGCGTAAACAAATTAAAAAAAATCACGCGTGGAGCACAGATTATGAAACAATTTCCAGCACATTGAGAATAGCCTCGATAGACATCGCCTTTAAATAACGCGAAATCTTTAAATAACGTGAAAAAAATTTAAAAAAATCACGCGTGGAGCACAGATTATGAAACAATTTCCAGCACATTGAGAATAGCCTCGATAGACATCGCCTTTAAATAACGCGAAATCTTATAATTTTGTAAATAAATTTTAAAAAATCACGCGTGGAGCACAGATTATGAAACAATTTCCAGCACATTGAGAATAGCCTCGATAGACATCGCCTTTAAATAACGCGAAATAGTATAAATCTGTAAATAAATGCAAAAAAATTACGCGTGGAGCACAGATTATGAAACAAATTCCAGCACATTGAGAATATCCCCGATAGACATCACCTTTAAATAACGCGAAATAGTATAAATATGTAAACAAATTGAAAAAAATCACGCGTGGAGCACAGATTATGAAACAATTTCCAGCACATTGAGAATAGCCTCGATAGACATCACCTTTAAATAACGCGAAATAGTATAAATATGTAAACAAATTGAAAAAAAAAATCAAGATTGGAGCATAGATTGTGAAAAAATTTCCAGCACATTGAAAATAGTCTCGATAGACATCGCCTTTAAATAACGCGAAATAGTATAAATCAGTAAACAAATTTAAAAAAAATCACGCGTGGAGCACAGATTATGAAACAATTTCCAGCACATTGTGAATAGCCTCGATAGACATCGCCTTTAAATAACGCGAAATCTTATAAATTTGTAAATAAATTCAAAAAAATCACGTGTGGAGCAAAGATTATGAAACAATTTCCAGCCCATTGAGAATAACCTCGATAGACATCACCTTTAAATAACGCGAATCAGTATAAATATGTAAACAAATTGAAAAAAAAAATCAAGCTTGGAGCATAGATTGTGAAACAATTTCCAGCACATTGAAAATAGCCTCGATAGACATCGCCTTTAAATAACGCGAAATAGTATAAACCTGTAAATAAATGCAAAAAAATTACGCGTGGAGCGCAGATTATGAAACAAATTCCAGCACATTGAGAATATCCCCGATAGACATCACCTTTAAATAACGCGAAATAGTATAAATATGTAAACAAATTGAAAAAAAAAATCAAGATTGGAGCATAGATTGTGAAAAAATTTCCAGCACATTGAAAATCGTTTCAATAGACATCGCCTTTAAATAACGCGAAATCTTATAAATTTGTAAATAAATTTAAAAAAATCACGCGTGGAGCACAGATTATGAAACAATTTCCAGCACATTGAGAATAGCCTCGATAGACATCGCCTTTAAATAACGCGAAATAGTATAAACCTGTAAATAAATGCAAAAAAATTACGCGTGGAGCACAGATTATGAAACAAATTCCAGCACATTGAGAATATCCCCGATAGACATCACCTTTAAATAACGCGAAATAGTATAAATATGTAAACAAATTGAAAAAAAAAATCAAGATTGGAGCATAGATTGTGAAAAAATTTCCAGCACATTGAAAATAGTCTCGATAGACATCGCCTTTAAATAACGCGAAATAGTATAAATCAGTAAACACATTTAAAAATAATCACGCGTGGAGCACAGATTATGAAACAATTTCCAGCACATTGTGAATAGCCTCGATAGACATCGCCTTTAAATAACGCGAAATCTTATAAATTTGTAAATAAATTCAAAAAAATCACGTGTGGAGCAAAGATTATGAAACAATTTCCAGCCCATTGAGAATAACCTCGATAGACATCACCTTTAAATAACGCGAATCAGTATAAATATGTAAACAAATTGAAAAAAAAAATCAAGCTTGGAGCATAGATTGTGAAACAATTTCCAGCACATTGAAAATAGTCTCAATAGACATCGTTTTTAAATAACGCGAAATAGTATAAATCCGTAAACAAATTTAAAAAAATCGCGCTTGGAGCACAGATTATGAAACAATTTCCAGCACATTGTGAATAGCCTCGATAGACATCGCCTTTAAATAACGCGAAATCTTATAAATTTGTAAATAAATGCAAAAAAAAATCACGCGTGGAGCACAGATTATGAAACAAATTCCAGCACATTGAGAATAGCCTCGAAAGACTTCTCCTTCAAATAACGCGAAATAGCATAAACCTGTAAACAAATTGAAAAAAAATCACGCTTGGAGCATAGATTGTGAAACAATTTCCAGCACATTGAAAATAGTCTCGATAGACGTCGCCTTTAAATAACGAGAAATAGTATAAATCTGTAAATAAAATTGAAAAAAAAAATCACGCTTGGAGCATAGATTGTGAAACAATTTCCAGCACATTGAAAATAGTCTCAATACACATCGTTTTTAAATAACGCGAAATAGTTTAAATCCGTAAACAAATTTTAAAAAATCGCGCTTGGAGCACAGATTATAAAACAATTTCCAGCACATTGAGAATAGTCTCGATAGACATCACCTTTAAATAACGCGAAACAGTATAAATATGTAAACAAATTGAAAAAAAAAATCACGTGTGGAGCACAGATTATGAAACAATTTCCATCACATTGAGAATAGCTTCGATAGACATCACCTTTAAATAACGCGAAAAAGTATAAATCTGTAAACAAATTGAAAAAAAAATCACGCTTGGAGCATAAATTGTGAAACAATTTCCAGCACATCGAAAATAGTCTCGATAGACATCGCGTTTAAATAAAGCGAAATATTATAAATCCGTAAACAAATTTAAAAAAATCATGCGTGGAGCACAGATTATGAAACAATTTCCAGCACATTGAGAATAACCTCGCTAGACATCACCTTTAAATAACGCGAAATAGTATAAATGCGTAAACAAATTAAAAATGTCACGCGTGGAGCACAGATTATGAAACAATTTCCAGAACATTGAGAATAGCCTCGATAGACATCGCCTTTAAATAACGCGAAATCTTATAAATTTGTAAATAAATTTAAAAAAATCACGCGTGGAGCACAGATTATGAAACAATTTCCAGCACATTGAGAATAGCCTCGATAGACATCGCCTTTAAATAACGCGAAATAGTATAAATCTGTAAATAAATGCAAAAAAATTACGCGTGGAGCACAGATTATGAAACAATATCCAGCACATTGAGAATAGCCTCGATAGACATCGCCTTTAAATAACGCGAAATATTATAAATCCGTAAACAAATTTAAAAATAATCACGCGTGGAGCACAGATTATGAAACAATTTCCAGCACATTGAGAAAAGCTTCGATATACATCACCTTTAAATAACGCGAAACGTATAAATCTGTAAACAATTTGAAAAAAAAAAAAAAATCACGATTGGGGTATAAATTGTGAAACAATTTCCAGCACATTGAAAATAGTCTCGATAGATATCGCCTTTAAAAAACACGAAATAGTATAAATCCGTAAAAAAAATTTAAAAAAATCACGCGTGGAGCACAGATTATGAAACAATTTCCAGCACATTGAGAATAGCCTCGATAGACATCACCTTTAAATAACGCGAAATAGTATAAATCTGTAAAAAAAATTTAAAAAAATCACGCGTGGAGCACAGATTATGAAACAATTTCCAGCACATTGAAAATAGTCTCGATAGACACCACCTTTAAATAACTCGAAATAGTATAAATCCGTAAACAAATTTAAAAAAATCACGCGTGGAGCACAGATTATGAAACAATTTCCAGCACATTGAGAATAGCCTCGATAGACATCGCATTTAAATAACGCGAAATCTTATAAATTTGTAAATAAATTTAAAAAAATCACGCGTGGAGCACAGATTATGAAACAATTTCCAGCACATTGAGAATAGCCTCGATAGACATCGCCTTTAAATAACGCGAAATAGTATAAATCTGTAAATAAATGCAAAAAAATTACGCGTGGAGCACAGATTATGAAACAAATTCCAGCACATTGAGAATATCCCCGATAGACATCACCTTTAAATAACGCGAAATAGTATAAATATGTAAACAAATTGAAAAAAAAATCAAGATTGGAGCATAGATTGTGAAAAAATTTCCAGCACATTGAAAATAGTCTCGATAGACATCGCCTTTAAATAACGCGAAATAGTATAAATCAGTAAACAAATTTTAAAAAAATCACGCGTGGAGCACAGATTATGATACAATTTCCAGCACATTGTGAATAGCCTCGATAGACATCGCCTTTAAATAACGCGAAATCTTATAAATTTGTAAATAAATTCAAAAAAATCACGTGTGGAGCGAAGATTATGAAAAAATTTCCAGCACATTGAGAATAACCTCGATAGACATCACCTTTAAATAACGCGAATCAGTATAAATATGTAAACAAATTGAAAAAAAAAATCAAGCTTGGAGCATAGATTGTGAAACAATTTCCAGCACATTGAAAATAGTCTCAATAGACATCGTTTTTAAATAACGCGAAATAGTATAAATCCGTAAACAAATTTTAAAAAATCGCGCTTGGAGCACAGATTATAAAACAATTTCCAGCACATTGAGAATAGTCTCGATAGACATCACCTTTAAATAACGCGAAACAGTATAAATATGTAAACAAATTGAAAAAAAAATCAAGCTTGAAGCATAGATTGTGAAACAATTTCCAGCACATTGAGAATAGCCTCGATAGACATCGCCTTTAAATAACGCGAAATAGTATAAGTTTGTAAATAAATGCAAAAAAAATCACGCGTGGAGCACAGATTATGAAACAAATTCCAGCACATTGAGAATAGCCTCGAAAGACTTCTCCTTCAAATAACGCGAAATAGCATAAACCTGTAAACAAATTGAAAAAAAATCACGCTTGGAGCATAGATTGTGAAACAATTTCCAGCACATTGAAAATAGTCTCGATAGACATTGCCTTTAAATAACGAGAAATAGTATAAATCTGTAATTAAAAAAAAAAAAAATCACGCTTGGAGCATAGATTGTGAAACAATTTCCAGCATATTGAAAATAGTCTCGAGAGACATCGCATTTAAATAACGCGAAATAGTATAAATCCGTAAACAAATTCAAAAAAATCATGCGTGGAGCACAGATTATGAAACAATTTCCAGCACATTGAGAATAGCTTCGATAGACATCACCTTTAAATAACGCGAAAAAGTATAAATCTGTAAACAAATTGAAAAAAAAATCACGCTTGGAGCATAAATTGTGAAACAATTTCCAGCACATCGAAAATAGTCTCGATAGACATCGCCTTTAAATAAAGCGAAATATTATATATCCGTAAACAAATTTTAAAAAATCACGCGTGGAGCACAGATTATGAAACAATTTCCAGCACATTGAGAATAGTGTCGATAGACATCGCCTTTAAATACGCAAAATAGTATAAATCCGTAAACAAATTTTAAAAAATCACGCGTGGAGCACAGATTATGAAACAATTTCCAGCACATTGAGAATAGCCTCGATAGACATCACCTTTAAATAACGCGAAATAGTATAAATATGTAAACAAATTGAAAAAGAAATCAAGATTGGGGCATAGATTGTGAAACAATTTCCAGCACATTGAAAATAGTCTCGATAGACATCGCCTTTAAATAACGCGGAATATTATAAATCCGAAAACAAATTTTAAAAAATCACGCGTGGAGCACAGATTATGAAACAATTTCCAGCACATTGAGAATAGCCTCGATAGAAATCGCCTTTAAATAACGCGAAATATTATAAATCCGTAAACAAATTTAAAAATAATCACGCGTGGAGCACAGATTATGAAACAATTTCCAGAACATTGAGAATAGCCCCCATAGACACCACCTTTAAATAACCCGAAATAGTATAAATCCATAAACAAATTTTTAAAAAATCACGCGTGGAGCACAGATTATGAAACAATTTCCTGCACATTGAGAATAGCTTCGATAGACATCGCCTTTAAATAACGCGAAATAGTATAAATCTGTAAACAATTTGAAAAAAAAAAAAAAAAAATCACGCTTGGGCTATAAATTGTGAAACAATTTCCAGCACATTGAAAATAGTCTCGATAGATATCGCGTTTAAATAACACGAAATAGTATAAATCCGTAAAAAAAAATAAAAAAAATCACGCGTGGAGCACAGATTATGAAACAATTTCCAGCACATTGAGAATAGCCTCGATAGACATCACCTTTAAATAACGCTAAATAGTATAAATGCGTAAACAAATTAAAAAAAATCACGCGTGGAGCACAGATTATGAAACAATTTCCAGCACATTGAGAATAGCCTCTATAGACATCACCTTTAAATAACGCGAAATAGTATAAATCTGTAAACAAATTGAAAAAAAAAAAATCACGCGTGGAGCACAGATTATGAAACAATTTCCAGCACATTGAAAATAGCCTCTATAGACATCGCCTTTAAATAACGCGAAATCTTATAAATTTGTAAATAAATTTAAAAAAATCACGCGTGGAGCACAGATTATGAAACAATTTCCAGCACATTGAGAATAGCCTCGATAGACATCGCCTTTAAATAACGCGAAATAGTATAAATCTGTAAATAAATGCAAAAAAATTACGCGTGGAGCACAGATTATGAAACAATTTCCAGCACATTGAGAATAGCTTCGATATACACCACCTTTAAATGACGCGAAAAGTATAAATCTGTTAACAATTTGAAAAAAAAAAAAAAAATCACGCTTGGGGTATAAATTGTGAAACAATTTCCAGCACATTGAAAATAGTCTCGACAGATATCGCCTTTCAATAACACGAAATAGTATAAATCCGTAAAAAAAAATTTTAAAAAATCACGCGTGGAGCACAGATTATGAAACAATTTCCAGCACATTGAGAATAGCCTCGATAGACATCACCTTTAAATAACGCTAAATAGTAAAAATCTGTAAACAAATTGAAAAAAAAAAGAATCACGCTTGGAGAATAGATTTTGAAACAATTTCCAGCACATTGAAAATAGTCTCGATAGACACCACCTTTAAATAACTCGAAATAGTATAAATCCGTAAAATTTAAAAAAATCACGCGTGGAGCACAGATTATGAAACAATTTCCAGCACATTGAGAATAGCCTCGATAGACATCGCCTTTAAATAACGCGAAATCTTATAAATTTGTAAATAAATTTAAAAAAATCACGCGTGGAGTACAGATTATGAAACAATTTCCAGCACATTGAGAATAGCCTCGATAGACATCGCCTTTAAATAACGCGAAATAGTATAAATCTGTAAATAAATGCAAAAAAATTACGCGTGGAGCACAGATTATGAAACAAATTCCAGCACATTGATAATATCCCCGATAGACATCACCTTTAAATAACGCGAAATAGTATAAATATGTAAACAAATTGAAAAAAAAATCAAGATTGGAGCATAGATTGTGAAAAAATTTCCAGCACATTGAAAATAGTCTCGATAGACATCGCCTTTAAATAACGCGAAATAGTATAAATATGTAAACAAATTGAAAAAAAAATCAAGATTGGAGCATAGATTGTGAAACAATTTCCAGCACATTGAAAATAGTCTCGATAGACATCGCCTTTAAAAAACGCGGAATATTATAAATCCGAAAACAAATTAAAAAAAATCACGCGTGGAGCACAGATTATTAAACAATTTCCAGCACATTGAGAATAGCCTCGATAGACATCGCCTTTAAATAACGCGAAATATTATAAACCCGTAAACAAATATAAAAATAATCACGCGTGGAGCACAGATTATGAAACAATTTCCTGCACATTGAGAATAGTTTCGATAGACATCGCCTTTAAATAACGCGAAATAATATAAATCTGTAAACAATTTGAAAAAAAAAAAAAAAAAAAAATCACGCTTGGGGTATAAATTGTGAAACAATTTCCAGCACATTGAAAATAGTCTCGATAGATATCGCCTTTAAATAACACGAAATAGTATAAATCCGTAAAAAAAATTAAAAAAAATCACGCGTGGAGCACAGATTATGAAACTATTTCCAGCACATTGAGAATAGCCTCGATAGATATCACTTTTAAATAACGCTAAATAGTATAAATCTGTAAACAAATTGAAAAAAAAAAATCACGCGTGGAGCACAGATTATGAAACAATTTCCAGCACATTGAAAATAATCTCGATAGACACCACCTTTAAATAACTCGAAATAGTATAAATCCGTAAACAAATTTAAAAAAATCACGCGTGGAGCACAGATTATGAAACAATTTCCAGCACATTCAGAATAGCCTCGATAGACATCGCCTTTAAATAACGCGAAATCTTATAAATTTGTAAATAAATTTAAAAAAATCACGCGTGGAGCACAGATTATGAAACAATTTCCAGCACATTGAGAATAGCCTCTACAGACATCAACTTTAAATAACGCGAAATAGTATAAATCTTTAAACAAATTGAAAAAAAAAATCACGCGTGGAGCACAGATTATGAAACAATTTCCAGCACGATAGACATCGCCTTTAAATAACGCGAAATCTTATAAATTTGTAAATAAATTTAAAAAAATCACGCGTGGAGCACAGATTATGAAACAATTTCCAGCACATTGAGAATAGCCTCGATAGACATCGCCTTTAAATAACGCGAAATAGTATAAATCTGTAAATAAATGCAAAAAAATTACGCGTGGAGCACAGATTATGAAACAATTTCCAGCACATTGAGAATAGCTTCGATATACATCACCTTTAAATGACGCGAAAAGTATAAATCTGTAAACAATTTGGAAAAAAAAAAAAAAAAAAAATCACGCTTGGGGTATAAATTGTGAAACAATTTCCAGCACATTGAAAATAGTCTCGATAGATATCGCCTTTAAATAACACAAAATAGTATAAATCCGTAAAAAAAATTAAAAAAAATCACGCGTGGAGCACAGATTATGAAACAATTTCCAGCACATTGAGAACAGCCTCGATAGACATCACCTTTAAATAACGCTAAATAGTATAAATGCGTAAACAAATTCAAAAAAATCATGCGTGGAGCACAGATTATGAAACAATTTCCAGCACATTGAGAATAGCCTCTATAGACATCACCTTTAAATAACGCGAAATAGTATAAATCTGTAAACAAATTGAAAAAAAAAAAGAATCACGCATGGAGCACAGATTATGAAACAATTTCCAGCACATTGAAAATAGTCTCGATAGACACCACCTTTAAATAACTCGAAATAGTATAAATCCGTAAACAAATTTAAAAAAATCACGCGTGGAGCACAGATTATGAAACAATTTCCAGCACATTGAGAATAGCCTCGATAGACATCGCCTTTAAATAACGTGAAATCTTATAAATTTGTAAATAAATTTAAAAAAATCACGCGTGGAGCACAGATTATGAAACAATTTCCAGCACATTGAAAATAGTCTCGATAGATATCGCCTTTAAATAACACGAAATAGTATAAATCCGTAAAAAAAATTTAAAAAAATCACGCGTGGAGCACAGATTATGAAACAATTTCCAGCACATTGAGAATAGCCTCGATAGACATCGCCTTTAAATAACGCGAAATAGTATAAATCTGTAAATAAATGCAAAAAAATTACGCGTGGAGCACAGATTATGAAACAAATTCCAGCACATTGAGAATATCCCCGATAGACATCACCTTTAAATAACGCGAAATAGTATAAATATGTAAACAAATTGAAAAAAAAAAAATCAAGATTGGAGCATAGATTGTGAAAAAATTTCCAGCACATTGAAAATAGTCTCGATAGACATCGCCTTTAAATAACGTGAAATCTTATAAATTTGTAAATAAATTTAAAAAAATCACGCGTGGAGCACAGATTATGAAACAATTTCCAGCACATTGAAAATAGTCTCGATAGATATCGCCTTTAAATAACGCGAAATCTTATAAATTTGTAAATAAATTTTAAAAAATCACGCGTGGAGCACAGATTATGAAACAATTTCCAGCACATTGAGAATAGCCTCGATAGACATCGCCTTTAAATAACGCGAAATAGTATAAATCTGTAAATAAATGCAAAAAACTTACGCGTGGAGCACAGATTATGAAACAAATTCCAGCACATTGAGAATATCCCCGATAGACATCACCTTTAAATAACGCGAAATAGTATAAATATGTAAACAAATTGAAAAAAAAAAATCAAGATTGGAGCATAGATTGTGAAACAATTTCCAGCACATTGTGAATAGCCTCGATAGACATCGCCTTTAAATAACGCGAAATCTTATAAATTTGTAAATAAATTTAAAAAAATCACGCGTGGAGCAAAGATTATGAAACAATTTCCAGCACATTGAGAATAACCTCGATAGACATCACCTTTAAATAACGCGAAATAGCATAAACCTGTAAACAAATTGAAAAAAAATCACGCTTGGAGCATAGATTGTGAAACAATTTCCAGCACATTGAAAATAGTCTCGATAGACATCGCCTTTAAATAACGAGAAATAGTATAAATCTGTAAATAAAATTGAAAAAAAAAATCACGCTTGGAGCATAGATTGTGAAACAATTTCCAGCATATTGAAAATAGTCTCGAGAGACATCGCATTAAAATAACGCGAAATAGTATAAATCCGTAAACAAATTCAAAAAAATCATGCGTGGAGCACAGATTATGAAACAATTTGCAGCACATTGAGAATAGCTTCGATAGACATCACCTTTAAATAACGCGAAAAAGAATAAATCTGTAAAAAATTGAAAAAAAAAATCACGCTTGGAGCATAAATTGTGAAACAATTTCCAGCACATCGAAAATAGTCGCGATAGACATCGCCTTTAAATAAAGCGAAATATTATAAATCCGTAAACAAATTTAAAAAAATCACGCGTGGAGCACAGATTATGAAACAATTTCCAGCACATTGAGAATAACCTCGCTAGACATCACCTTTAAATAACGCGAAATTGTATAAATGCGTAAACAAATTAAAAAAAATCACGCGTGGAGCACAGATTATGAAACAATTTCCAGCACATTGAGAATAGCCTCGATAGACATCGCCTTTAAATAACGCGAAATCTTATAAATTTGTAAATAAATTTTAAAAAATCACGCGTGGAGCACAGATTATGAAACAATTTCCAGCACATTGAGAATAGCCTCGATAGACATCGCCTTTAAATAACGCGAAATAGTATAAATCTGTAAATAAATGCAAAAAAATTACGCGTGGAGCACAGATATGAAACAAATTCCAGCACATTGAGAATATCCCCGATAGACATCACCTTTAAATAACGCGAAATAGTATAAATATGTAAACAAATTGAAAAAAAAAATCAAGATTGGAGCATAGATTGTGAAAAAATTTCCAGCACATTGAAAATAGTCTCGATAGACATCGCCTTTAAATAACGCGAAATAGTATAAATCAGTAAACAAATTTAAAAAAAATCACGCGTGGAGCACAGATTATGAAACAATTTCCAGCACATTGTGAATAGCCTCGATAGACATCGCCTTTAAATAACGCGAAATCTTATAAATTTGTAAATAAATTCAAAAAAATCACGTGTGGAGCAAAGATTATGAAACAATTTCCAGCACATTGAGAATAACCTCGATAGACATCACCTTTAAATAACGCGAAATAGCATAAACCTGTAAACAAATTGAAAAAAAATCACGCTTGGAGCATAGATTGTGAAACAATTTCCAGCACATTGAAAATAGTCTCGATAGTCATCGCCTTTAAATAACGAGAAATAGTATAAATCTGTAAATAAAATTGAAAAAAAAAATCACGCTTGGAGCATAGATTGTGAAACAATTTCCAGCATATTGAAAATAGTCTCGAGAGACATCGCATTAAAATAACGCGAAATAGTATAAATCCGTAAACAAATTCAAAAAAATCATGCGTGGAGCACAGATTATGAAACAATTTGCAGCACATTGAGAATAGCTTCGATAGACATCACCTTTAAATAACGCGAAAAAGAATAAATCTGTAAACAAATTGAAAAAAAAAATCACGCTTGGAGCATAAATTGTGAAACAATTTCCAGCACATCGAAAATAGTCTCGATAGACATCGCCTTTAAATAAAGCGAAATATTATAAATCCGTAAACCAATTTAAAAAAATCACGCGTGGAGCACAGATTATGAAACAATTTCGGGCACATTGAGAATAACCTCGCTAGACATCACCTTTAAATAACGCGAAATTGTATAAATGCGTAAACAAATTAAAAAAAGTCACGCGTGGAGCACAGATTATGAAACAATTTCCAGAACATTGAGAATAGCCTCGATAGACATCGCTTTAAATAACGCGAAATCTTATAAATTTGTAAATAAATTTTAAAAAATCACGCGTGGAGCACAGATTATGAAACAATTTCCAGCACATTGAGAATAGTGTCGATAGACATCGCCTTTAAATACGCAAAATAGTATAAATCCGTAAACAAATTCAAAAAAATCACGCGTGGAGCACAGATTATGAAACAATTTCCAGCACATTGAGAATAGTCTCGATAGACATCACCTTTAAATAACGCGAATTAGTATAAATATGTAAACAAATTGAAAAAAAAATCAAGATTGGAACATAGATTGTGAAACAATTTCCAGCACATTGAAAATAGTCTCGATAGACATCGCCTTTAAATAACGCGGAATATTATAAATCCGAAAACAAATTAAAAAAAATCACGCGTGGAGCACAGATTATGAAACAATTTCCAGCACATTGAGAATAGCCTCGACAGACATCGCCTTTAAATAACGCGAAATATTATAAATCCGTAAACAAATTTAAAAATAATCACGCGTGGAGCACAGATTATGAAACAATTTCCAGCACATTGAGAATAGCCTCGACAGACATCGCCTTTAAATAACGCGAAATATTATAAATCCGTAAACAAATTTAAAAATAATCACGCGTGGAGCACAGATTATGAAACAATTTCCTGCACATTGAGAATAGCTTCGATAGACATCGCCGTTAAATAACGCGAAATAGTATAAATCTGTAAAAAATTTGAAAAAAAAAAAAAAAATCACGCTTGGGGTATAAATTGTGAAACAATTTCCAGCACATTGAAAATAGTCTCGATAGATATCGCCTTTAAATAACACGAAATAGTATAAATCCGTAAAAAAAATTAAAAATAATCACGCTTGGAGCACAGATTATGAAACAATTTCCAGCACATAGAGAATAAGCCTCGATAGACATCACCTTTAAATAACGCTAAATAGTATAAATCTGTAAACAAATTGAAAAAAAAAAAATCACGCGTGGATCACAGATTATGAAACAATTTCCAGCACATTGAAAATAGTCTCGATAGACACGACCTTTAAATAACTCGAAATAGTATAAATCCGTAAACAAATTTAAAAAAATCGCGCGTGGAGCACAGATAATGAAACAATTTCCAGCACATTGAGAATAGCCTCGATAGACATCGCCTTTAATTAACGCGAAATCTTATAAATTTGTAAATAAATTTAAAAAAATCATGCGTGGAGCACAGATTATGAAACAATTTCCAGCACATTGAGAATAGCCTCTATAGATATCGCCTTTAAATAACGCGAAATCTTATAAATTTGTAAATAAATTTTAAAAAATCACGCGTGGAGCACAGATTATGAAACAATTTCCAGCACATTGAGAATAGCCTCGATAGACATCGCCTTTAAATAACGCGAAATAGTATAAATCTGTAAATAAATGCAAAAAAATTACGCGTGGAGCACAGATTATGAAACAAATTCCAGCACATTGAGAATATCCTCGATAGACATCACCTTTAAATAACGCGAAATAGTATAAATATGTAAACAAATTGAAAAAAAAAATCAAGATTGGAGCATAGATTGTGAAAAAATTTCCAGCACATTGAAAATAGTCTCGATAGACATCGCCTTTAAATAACGCGAAATAGTATAAATCAGTAAACAAATTTAAAAAAAATCACGCGTGGAGCACAGATTATGAAACAATTTCCAGCACATTGTGAATAGCCTCGATAGACATCGCCTTTAAATAACGCGAAATCTTATAAATTTGTAAATAAATTAAAAAAAATCACGTGTGGAGCAAAGATTATGAAACAATTTCCAGCACATTGAGAATAACCTCGATAGACATCACCTTTAAATAACGCGAAATAGCATAAACCTGTAAACAAATTGAAAAAAAATCACGCTTGGAGCATAGATTGTGAAACAATTTCCAGCACATTGAAAATAGTCTCGATAGACATCGCCTTTAAATAACGAGAAATAGTATAAATCTGTAAATAAAATTGAAAAAAAAAATCACGCTTGGAGCATAGATTGTGAAACAATTTCCAGCATATTGAAAATAGTCTCGAGAGACATCGCATTAAAATAACGCGAAATAGTATAAATCCGTAAACAAATTCAAAAAAATCATGCGTGGAGCACAGATTATGAAACAATTTGCAGCACATTGAGAATAGCTTCGATAGACATCACCTTTAAATAACGCGAAAAAGAATAAATCTGTAAAAAATTGAAAAAAATAATCACGCTTGGAGCATAAATTGTGAAACAATTTCCAGCACATCGAAAATAGTCGCGATAGACATCGCCTTTAAATAAAGCGAAATATTATAAATCCGTAAACAAATTTAAAAAAATCACGCGTGGAGCACAGATTATGAAACAATTTCCAGCACATTGAGAATAACCTCGCTAGACATCACCTTTAAATAACGCGAAATTGTATAAATGCGTAAACAAATTAAAAAAAATCACGCGTGGAGCACAGATTATGAAACAATTTCCAGCACATTGAGAATAGCCTCGATAGACATCGCCTTTAAATAACGCGAAATCTTATAAATTTGTAAATAAATTTTAAAAAATCACGCGTGGAGCACAGATTATGAAACAATTTCCAGCACATTGAGAATAGCCTCGATAGACATCGCCTTTAAATAACGCGAAATAGTATAAATCTGTAAATAAATGCAAAAAAATTACGCGTGGAGCACAGATTACACTGTTAAAAATTTTGTAGTAGGTTGAACCAACTTTTGGTGTTCCAGTAGCTGCCACCATAAGATGGTGAAATCTCGCTCCAAGATTTGGAGCTCCGATTGAACCTTAGCTCTAAATGTTGGTTCAAGATTTCATCATCTTATGGTGGCAGCTACTGGAGCACCAAAAATTGGTTCAACATGCCACAAAATTTTTAACAGTGTATGAAACAAATTCCAGCACATTGAGAATATCCCCGATAGACATCACCTTTAAATAACGCGAAATAGTATAAATATGTAAACAAATTGAAAAAAAAATCAAGATTGGAGCATAGATTGTGAAAAAATTTCCAGCACATTGAAAATAGTCTCGATAGACATCGCCTTTAAATAACGCGAAATAGTATAAATCAGTAAACAAAATTTAAAAAAAATCAAGCGTGGAGCACAGATTATGAAACAATTTCCAGCACATTGTGAATAGCCTCGATAGACATCGCCTTTAAATAACGCGAAATCTTATAAATTTGTAAATAAATTCAAAAAAATCACGTGTGGAGCAAAGATTATGAAACAATTTCCAGCACATTGAGAATAACCTCGATAGACATCACCTTTAAATAACGCGAAATAGCATAAACCTGTAAACAAATTGAAAAAAAATCACGCTTGGAGCATAGATTGTGAAACAATTTCCAGCACATTGAAAATAGTCTCGATAGTCATCGCCTTTAAATAACGAGAAATAGTATAAATCTGTAAATAAAATTGAAAAAAAAAATCACGCTTGGAGCATAGATTGTGAAACAATTTCCAGCATATTGAAAATAGTCTCGAGAGACATCGCATTAAAATAACGCGAAATAGTATAAATCCGTAAACAAATTCAAAAAAATCATGCGTGGAGCACAGATTATGAAACAATTTGCAGCACATTGAGAATAGCTTCGATAGACATCACCTTTAAATAACGCGAAAAAGAATAAATCTGTAAACAAATTGAAAAAAAAAATCACGCTTGGAGCATAAATTGTGAAACAATTTCCAGCACATCGAAAATAGTCTCGATAGACATCGCCTTTAAATAAAGCGAAATATTATAAATCCGTAAACCAATTTAAAAAAATCACGCGTGGAGCACAGATTATGAAACAATTTCGGGCACATTGAGAATAACCTCGCTAGACATCACCTTTAAATAACGCGAAATTGTATAAATGCGTAAACAAATTAAAAAAAGTCACGCGTGGAGCACAGATTATGAAACAATTTCCAGAACATTGAGAATAGCCTCGATAGACATCGCTTTAAATAACGCGAAATCTTATAAATTTGTAAATAAATTTTAAAAAATCACGCGTGGAGCACAGATTATGAAACAATTTCCAGCACATTGAGAATAGTGTCGATAGACATCGCCTTTAAATAACGCGAATTAGTATAAATATGTAAACAAATTGAAAAAAAAATCAAGATTGGAACATAGATTGTGAAACAATTTAGAGCACATTGAAAATAGTCTCGATAGACATCGCCTTTAAATAACGCGGAATATTATAAATCCGAAAACAAATTAAAAAAAATCACGCGTGGAGCACAGATTATGAAACAATTTCCAGCACATTGAGAATAGCCTCGACAGACATCGCCTTTAAATAACGCGAAATATTATAAATCCGTAAACAAATTTAAAAATAATCACGCGTGGAGCACAGATTATGAAACAATTTCCAGCACATTGAGAATAGCCTCGACAGACATCGCCTTTAAATAACGCGAAATATTATAAATCCGTAAACAAATTTAAAAATAATCACGCGTGGAGCACAGATTGTGAAACAATTTCCTGCACATTGAGAATAGCTTCGATAGACATCGCCGTTAAATAACGCGAAATAGTATAAATCTGTAAAAAATTTGAAAAAAAAAAAAAATCACGCTTGGGGTATAAATTGTGAAACAATTTCCAGCACATTGAAAATAGTCTCGATAGATATCGCCTTTAAATAACACGAAATAGTATAAATCCGTAAAAAAAATTAAAAATAATCACGCTTGGAGCACAGATTATGAAACAATTTCCAGCACATAGAGAATAAGCCTCGATAGACATCACCTTTAAATAACGCTAAATAGTATAAATCTGTAAACAAATTGAAAAAAAAAAAATCACGCGTGGATCACAGATTATGAAACAATTTCCAGCACATTGAAAATAGTCTCGATAGACACCACCTTTAAATAACTCGAAATAGTATAAATCCGTAAACAAATTTAAAAAAATCACGCGTGGAGCACAGATAATGAAACATTTTCCAGCACATTGAGAATAGCCTCGATAGACATCGCCTTTAAATAACGCGAAATCTTATAAATTTGTAAATAAATTTAAAAAAATCATGCGTGGAGCACAGATTATGAAACAATTTCCAGCACATTGAGAATAGCCTCTATAGACATCACCTTTAAATAACGCGAAATAGTATAAATCTGTAAGCAAATTGAAAAAAAAAAAATCACGCGTGGAGCACAGATTATGAAACAATTTCCAGCACATTGAAAATAGTCTCGATAGACACCACCTTTAAATAACTCGAAATAGTATAAATCCGTAAACAAATTTAAAAAAATCACGCGTGGAGCACAGATTATGAAACAATTTCCAGCACATTGAGAATAGCCTCGATAGACATCGCCTTTAAATAACGCGAAATCTTATAAATTTGTAAATAAATTTAAAAAAATCACGCGTGGAGCACAGATTATGAAACAATTTCCAGCACATTGAGAATAGCCTCGATAGACATCGCCTTTAAATAACGCGAAATAGTATAAATCTGTAAATAAATGCAAAAAAATTACGCGTGGAGCACAGATTATGAAACAATTTCCAGCACATTGAGAATAGCTTCGATATACATCACCTTTAAATAACGCGAAAAGTATAAATCTGTAAACAATTTGAAAAAAAAAAAAAAAAAAAAAAAAAAATCACGCTTGGGGTATAAATTGTGAAACAATTTCCAGCACATTGAAAATAGTCTCGATAGATATCGCCTTTAAATAACACGAAATAGTATAAATCCGTAAAAAAAATTTAAAAAAATCACGCGTGGAGCACAGATTATGAAACAATTTCCAGCACATTGAGAATAGCCTCGATAGACATCACCTTTAAATAACGCTAAATAGTATAAATGCGTAAAAAAATTCAAAAAAATCACGCGTGGAGCACAGATTATGAAACAATTTCCAGCACATCGAGAATAGCCTCTATAGACATCACCTTTAAATAGCGCGAAATAGTATAAATCTGTAAACAAATTGAAAAAAAAAAAGAATCACACATGGAGCACAGATTATGAAACAATTTCCAGCACATTGAAAATAGTCTCGATAGACACCACCTTTAAATAACTCGAAATAGTATAAATCCGTAAACAAATTTAAAAAAATCACGCGTGGAGCACAGATTATGAAACAATTTCCAGCACATTGAGAATAGCCTCGATAGACATCGCCTTTAAATAACGCGAAATCTTATAAATTTGTAAATAAATTTAAAAAAATCACGCGTGGAGCACAGATTATGAAACAATTTCCAGCAAACTGAGAATAGCCTCGATAGACATCGCCTTTAAATAACGCGAAATAGTATAAATCTGTAAATAAATGCAAAAAAATTACGCGTGGAGCGCAGATTATGAAACAAATTCCAGCACATTGAGAATATCCCCGATAGACATCACCTTTAAATAGCGCGAAATAGTATAAATATGTAAACAAATTGAAAAAAAAAATCAAGATTGGAGCATAGATTGTGAAAAAATTTCCAGCACATTGAAAATAGTCTCGATAGACATCGCCTTTAAATAACGCGAAATAGTATAAATCAGTAAACAAATTTTTAAAAAATCACGCGTGGAGCACAGATTATGAAACAATTTCCAGCACATTGTGAATAGCCTCGATAGACATCGCCTTTAAATAACGCGAAATCTTATAAATTTGTAAATAAATTAAAAAAAATCACGTGTGGAGCAAAGATTATGAAACAATTTCCAGCACATTGAGAATAACCTCGATAGACATCACCTTTAAATAACGCGAATCAGTATAAATATGTAAACAAATTGAAAAAAAAAATCAAGCTTGAAGCATAGATTGTGAAACAATTTCCAGCACATTGAAAATAGTTTCAATAGACATCGCCTTTAAATAACGCGAAATCTTATAAATTTGTAAATAAATTTTAAAAAATCACGTGTGGAGCACAGATTATGAAACAATTTCCAGCACATTGAGAATAGCCTCGATAGACATCGCCTTTAAATAACGCGAAATAGTATAAGTTTGTAAATAAATGCAAAAAAAAAATCACGCGTGGAGCACAGATTATGAAACAAATTCCAGCACATTGAGAATAGCCTCGAAAGACTTCTTCTTCAAATAACGCGAAATAGCATAAACCTGTAAACAAATTGAAAAAAAATCACGCTTGGAGCATAGATTGTGAAACAATTTCCAGCACATTGAAAATAGTCTCGATAGACATCGCCTTTAAATAACGCGAAATCTTATAAATTTGTAAATAAATTTTAAAAAATCACGTGTGGAGCACAGATTATGAAACAATTTCCAGCACATTGAGAATAGCCTCGATAGACATCGCTTTAAATAACGCGAAATCTTATAAATTTGTAAATAAATTTTAAAAAATCACGCGTGGAGCACAGATTATGAAACAATTTCCAGCACATTGAGAATAGTGTCGATAGACATCGCCTTTAAATACGCAAAATAGTATAAATCCGTAAACAAATTCAAAAAAATCACGCGTGGAGCACAGATTATGAAACAATTTCCAGCACAATGAGAATAGCCTCGATAGACATCACCTTTAAATAACGCGAATTAGTATAAATATGTAAACAAATTGAAAAAAAAAATCAAGATTGGAGCATAGATTGTGAAACAATTTCCAGCACATTGAGAATAACCTCGATAGACATCACCTTTAAATAACGCGAATCAGTATAAATATGTAAACAAATTGAAAAAAAAATCAAGCTTGAAGCATAGATTGTGAAACAATTTCCAGCACATTGAAAATAGTTTCAATAGACATCGCCTTTAAATAACGCGAAATCTTATAAATTTGTAAATAAATTTTAAAAAATCACGTGTGGAGCACAGATTATGAAACAATTTCCAGCACATTGAGAATAGCCTCGATAGACATCGCCTTTAAATAACGCGAAATAGTATAAGTTTGTAAATAAATGCAAAAAAAATCACGCGTGGAGCACAGATTATGAAACAAATTCCAGCACATTGAGAATAGCCTCGAAAGACTTCTTCTTCAAATAACGCGAAATAGCATAAACCTGTAAACAAATTGAAAAAAAATCACGCTTGGAGCATAGATTGTGAAACAATTTCCAGCACATTGAAAATAGTCTCGATAGACATCGCCTTTAAATAACGCGAAATCTTATAAATTTGTAAATAAATTTAAAAAAATCACGTGTGGAGCACAGATTATGAAACAATTTCCAGCACATTGAGAATAGCCTCGATAGACATCGCTTTAAATAACGCGAAATCTTATAAATTTGTAAATAAATTTTAAAAAATCACGCGTGGAGCACAGATTATGAAACAATTTCCAGCACATTGAGAATAGTGTCGATAGACGATAGTGTAGAGAATTTGAAGAAAGAAATCCTTGAAATTTTCTTATTTTATTTCACAACACAAAAACAAATCTTGACATTCACGAAAACTTAACACACAATGAAACATACAGTTCTGGTTTCAGAATCAAATTTCTCTAGTTAAAATTAACACTAATTAGTATGCTTTCATAACATGAAAGCCTTAAATTACATTATAAAAATATATCCCCTGCCTAAACTGGGTGCAGATAATTAAATAGAATAAAGAAAGACAATAATGCAGCAGGAGCAACATTCTCCATGCCACACTCTCAGTAAAACCAAACATCAACTCACTGATGATGTCATAATTAAGATTTCACAACAGCACAGAATGCATAGTGCTGCCATCTGTCAACAAACAGAATAATTAAAATCTTATATTTAATTCTTATGCAGTTCAGCACTGAACATACTCCCACCCATCAAGAAGCTATTCTTGATGCAAAGGAAGTAAACAAAGTTTTACAATAGGTCTTTTAAAAATACCCCTAGCGGTTTTAACAGCTACTACACGGACTATACCATCCTTACCTGGATGAATTTCAATAATTTTGCCTAATGGCCAAACAGAAGGAGGAACATTATCCTCTTTCAAAATTACTACATCATTTACTTTAAAATTTTCAGTATTTACTCTCCATTTTTTTCTATTTTGCAGAGTACTCAAATAATCAATACTCCACCTTTTCCAAAAACATAATTTCAATTTTTGTACAATATCCCAACGAGATCGTAAAGACAAATTTTCCTCATTTAAAGGTTCAGCTGGGGAAGTTATGACATCACCAGTTAAAAAATGAGATGGAGTCAATATATTTATACCATCTGAATTGTTATCACTATCAATTGCCACTAATGGTCTAGAATTCAAAATAGCTTCAATTTGAGTTAAAAATGTATAAAGTTCCTCAAAAGTTAAATTAGTATTTCCAATTACACGTTTGATATGAAATTTTACAGAACGAACAGCGGCTTCCCACAGTCCACCAAAATGCGGACTCACTGGAGGAATCATATGCCACTCAATGTTTCTTTGAGACAAAAAATAACAAATTTTTTCATCTCTTTCAATTGAACAAATAAATTTATATAAATCTGAGAGTTGCCTTTTAGCACCTACAAATGTTGTGGCATTATCACTATACACATGTTGAGGAGCTCCTCTTCGAGAGCAAAATCTGTTTAATGAAGCAATAAATGCCTCGGAGGTTAAATCACTCACCAACTCTAAATGTAGAGCTTTAGTTGCAAAACAAACAAATAGAACAATATAGCATTTAGTAGTTTTCGCTCCTCTACCTCGATATTTCAAAATATTAATAGGCCCTGCATAATTGATTCCACATGCAGAAAATGGCCTGTTAGGAGTGACTCTGTTAAGAGGAAGATCTCCCATTAACTGTTTGGAAGAAGCTGCTCTATATCTACAGCAGGTAACACATTTATGAATACAATTTTTAATTATCTTCTTGGCACATACAATCCAATAACTCTGTCTAATGATACCCATTAACAAATTTAACCCAGCATGAAAATGCATAACATGAAAATATTTAACAATTAACACACTTAATTTATGTTGAGTTGGCAAAATGACAGGATGTTTTGCATTGTACTGGAGGGGTGAATTTCTCAGCCTACCTCCCACCCTAAGTAAACCATCACTATCAATAAAAGGACAAAGTGAAAAAAGAGAACTTTTTTTAGAAACTGGTCTGTTTGATCTAATACAACTAATTTCATCTGCGAAATATAGCTGCTGAATATAAGAAATAATCAAATTACCTGAATGTCTTCTTTCGTTTGTCGATAAAGGAAGAAATTTACCTTTACTCAAAGGACTGGTGTTCATTTTGCCAACTTTCTGTTTGCAATTTCTCACAAACCTAATACAAAAAGCTAAAACATCAACAATTTTAGTAAAAGAAGAATATTTTTCAAAAAGTAAATCAATCAAAGAATTATTCACAGTTACTGGAAAACAAAATTTAGAGTTCTTTTTCTCTTTATTTACAGTGTCTAAATTAGTTTTTATTTGAGGTTGTTCAGGCCAATGTTCTTGACTTAAAGAAAGCCACTTTGGGCCCTCCCACCAAAGGGAACAATCGGGAAGATCCTTAGGAGATAAACCTCTAGAAGCAATGTCAGCTGGATTTTCCTTGCCTGGAACATACCTCCAACAGTCAGATGGAACAGAGTCTAGAATTTCTGAGGTTCTATTGGCCACATAAGGTTTCCAACACCTAGGATGAGATGACAGCCATGATAGAACTACTTGCGAGTCAGTCCAAGCATAAAACTTAATAATGAAGGTATTCAAAATAGTCACTAATGCAGAATATAGTCTGGAAAGTAGTAAAGCACCATTGAGCTCAAGCCTTGGAATGGAAACTGATTTAAGGGGTGCTACCTTGCTTTTAGCAACTAAAATGGTCACCTTTGACTTCACTTCACCAGGTTGAACCACATATATGATAGCGGCATATGCTGATTCTGATGCATCGCTAAATCCATGTAAAATGAGCTCTTTACTGGAAACTTGGATCCATCGGGGAATTCTAATAGAGCAAACTTGTTCAAATTCCTCTTGGAATTTCTTCCAATTTGCTTGGAAATTTTCAGGAAGAGCAGTATCCCAGTCTAACTTCATCAACCACAATTGCTTGTAAAACATTTTTATAGAGACAGTACATGGAGCCAAAAATCCTAATGGATCAAATAATTTGGCAGATTGTGAAAGAAATTTTCTTTTAGTTATGTTATCATCAAATTGTAAATTAACTTTAAAGACAAAAACATCATTTGAAGAATCCCAAATAAGCCCTAAGGCTTTGGAACAGTCATCAGGATGAATTTCTAAATTTGTTGACTCAAAAGAATTTGAAGATAAATGATTCACTACATCAGAAGAATTAGATCTCCACTTCCGTAAATGAAAACCTCTATTTTCTAAAGCCAGTGAAAGTTTTTCAATAACTCTAATAGACTCTTCACTTGAGATTGAACCGGACATACAATCATCAATGTAGAAACTATCTTTAATTATTGAGGCTGTTACAGGATCATCCCTTTCAATATCTTTTCCAATTTGAAATAGGCAACGAGTAGCTAAAAATGGAGCTGATGATGTACCATATGTAATAGTTCGTAGCCTGTATTCCTTTATAGCTGAGTATGCTGAGTCACGCCAAACAATACGCTGTAAATCTTGATCTTCTGGAGCAATCAAAACTTGTCTATACATCTGCTGAATATCAGCGGTAAAAGCAATAGGATTTGCTCTAAATCTTATCAAAATGGTAAAAAGATTTGGTTGTGGAATTTGTCCAACAGCTAAAACAGAATTTAACGAATTAGCATTAGGAGGTTTGCATGAACCATCAAACACCACACGTAACTTTGTTGAAATAGAGTCGCTTTTTATAACAGAATGATGCGGAAGATAATATACTTTGTTGCTTGCAGGATTTGAGTTTTTGTCGATAAGTGTCATATGACCAAGGTCTTCATATTGCTTCATAAAATTTCTATACTCATTTTCAAAATTTTTATCAAATTGAAATTTTCTCTCCATAGCAAACAAACGTGACACTGCCATGGATTTAGAATCGCCTAATGACATCACATCTTTATAAACTGGCAATTTAACTTCAAATCTACCTTCTGGTGTTACCTTGTAAGTTGAACAAAAATGTTGTTCACAAAATTCTTCTTCCTCAGACAAATGGGGTTTATTAACATCTATTTCTTCTGCTTGCCAAAATTTTTGTAATAATAGATCAACATTGGATTCGTTTTCAACACTAAGAAAATGGGATTGAATACTAGAAGAATATTTACATTTAGGTTCCAATTTTCCGGCTACCACCCAACCAAACATAGTGTTTTGGGCAATTGGCTCATTCTCGGTACTAACAATTCTACCATATCTTAAAATAGTAAAGAAACAGTCAGATCCCAAAATAATATCACATTCCTGTGGTTTCATGAAATCTTCATCTGCTAACTTAATATTTTTAAGGTACTCTATATTTTTCGTATCAAGTAATTCTGCAGGTAATTGAGATGTCACTTTAGGCAGGATGTATGCCTGAACCTTTAAGGACTCAGTAGAAAGCTTTGAACCTACTGTAAGAGTTACTGAACCACGAGTTTGTCCAGCCAATACTCCAGCAATTCCATTTAATCGAATTCTGTCATTCTTTCTTTTTAACCCTAAAGTTCTTATGACATTTTCACTAACAAAAGAACATTCCGAACCAGAATCGAGTAGAGCTCTAAAAGAGTAAGGTTTATTTTCATTATTATATAAGAGAACTTTAGCAGTAGGTAGGAAAGAAACACATTTTGAATTATTGAAAGAAGCACTAGAATTAATTTGTAATTCGTGAGATGTTGACTCCTGTACAAATTCTTTATTTGACTGGTGGTTTTTATTCTCAGATGAATTTGGAAAAACTTTATTTTCAAACTTAGCAGTGCAAGCATTATTACTTTTATTCTCTTCATGTAAGAGTGTATTATGTTTACTTTCACATTTAAAGCATTTCAAATGAGAATTTGGACATTCCTTAACTTTATGAGAGTTTAAACATAAAAAACAACAGTTATTACGCTTAATAAAGTTCTTTCGAGCAACAACATCCATGGATTTAAATTTAACACATTTATAGAGCGAATGTATTCCTTGACACTTTAAGCACACCTTTGATTGCTTATCATTAGAACTGTACTTGGAACCAACAAAATTTGAACTTTTGGAATGTTTCATATCACTTTCATTGTTAGAGATGAGCTCTAAAGAAGAACATCTTACACTTAAGAAATCAAAAAATTCTTTCAAAGTGGGAAATTCATTTTCTGTACTTTCAATGGACCAAAGTCTCCGACTTTCCGGATCAAGTTTTTGAAATAACAAATATATTAACCATGGGTCTCTATTTGTAGCTTCATCACCAACAGCTTTCAAACCCCTAATAACTTCATCACTAGTATTCAGCAAATTTCTTATATTTATGCTATTAGGATGCAGAACTGATTTTTGTTCTAAAAATAATTTAATCAAAGAATTAACAATTTGTTTCTTTTTATCATATCGATTTAACAACTTTTCCCAAGCTTCTTGATAAGATTCATTAGAAAGGGGAATATGCTTAATTAATGTAGCTGGTTCTTCAGAAAGTAACCCTTTAAGATACTGGAATTTCTGAATGTTACTTAAACCTACTTGTGAATGGACAGTGGAAACAAACATATCCTTAAAATTTGTCCATTCTGAAAACTTTCCAGAAAATACTGGAATATTCAATTTTGGTAGTCTAATATTACATTGATTAGGAATAGTAACAGAAGAACCTTGCACAGAATTGTGTGTTGCAACGTTAACAACTTCTGAAGGATTCAAAGAATCTAGTTTGTTTTGATATTTAGTTTTTAACTGAAAATACCTGTCTTCAAATTCTGCTAATTCAGAATCATCATCATTTAAACAAGAATCTAATCTTAAGAACTCTTTAAGTAAATCATCTAATCTTTGTAATCTAATCAAAATTTCATTCTTAGTATTCACATTATCAAAACTATTCTCTAATCTAGTTACAGAGCCTTTCACCCTACCTCTCTCAATTTTAATTTGAGCAGATTTTTTCTCATAATCCTCCATTTTATACAATAACTTATAAGCAGAATAATTTCCAAAATAAAATTAATCAGATAACTTGAAAACAAAACTAATCAAAATTACTTCAAAATCAAAAGTAATCAGAATTGCTTCAAAACAAAACTAATCAAATTAAGTTCAAAAACAGAAGTAACTGAATTAAATTCAAAAACAGAACAAATCAAAGTCAAAAACAGAACTACTATAAAATGTTCATAATTATTCTTTCATACAAACAATAGAATTTTCTGTTCTCAAATGTGCATAAAATTAAAAATCATCAAAATTCTTCAATGTAAAATAATAATTCACCATAATAATTAAATATTCAAATATTTCAAGCAAATAAATCATAATGTTCTTGAGAACAACAAGTAAATAAATCATAATAATCTTGAGAACAATTTTCTTTTTCAAGAACTATCAAAACATAATATTGTAGAATACTATTTTTTTCTTATTTTATCAATTCAATAAAGAAGATACTAGATTGTTCTCATATTCTAAAATAATATCTTGCTAAATGCAACTTCAGTAGAAAAATTAAGCTTTAGCATCAAAGAACAATTTCAAAACAAAGTAAGTACTCACATATCACGCCTAAGTGCCTCCAATTTTCTTTATGTAGAGAATTTGAAGAAAGAAATCCTTGAAATTTTCTTATTTTATTTCACAACACAAAAACAAATCTTGACATTCACGAAAACTTAACACACAATGAAACATACAGTTCTGGTTCAGAATCAAATTTCTCTAGTTAAAATTAACACTAATTAGTATGCTTTCATCACATGAAAGCCTTAAATTACATTATAAAAATATATCCCCTGCCTAAACTGGGTGCAGATAATTAAATAGAATAAAGAAAGACAATAATGCAGCAGGAGCAACATTCTCCATGCCACACTCTCAGTAAAACCAAACATCAAATCTGATGATGTCATAATTAAGATTTCACAACAGCACAGAATGCATAGTGCTGCCATCTGTCAACAAACAGAATAATTAAAATCTTATATTTAATTCTTAAGCAGTTCAGCACTGAACAGCCTTTAATACGCAAAATAGTATAAATCCGTAAACAAATTAAAAAAAATCACGCGTGGAGCACAGATTATGAAACAATTTCCAGCACATTGAGAATAGCCTTGACAGACATCGCCTTTAAATAACGCGAAATATTATAAATCCGTAAACAAATTTAAAAATAATCACGCGTGGAGCACAGATTATGAAACAATTTCCAGAACATTGAGAATAGCCTCATAGACACCACCTTTAAATAACCCGAAATAGTATAAATCCATAAACAAATTTTAAAAAAATCACGCGTGGAGCACAGATTATGAAACAATTTCCTGCACATTGAGAATAGCTTCGATAGACATCGCCTTTAAATAACGCGAAATAGTATAAATCTGTAAAAAATTTGAAAAAAAAAAAAAAAAAATCACGCTTGGGGTATAAATTGTGAAACAATTTCCAGCACATTGAAAATAGTCTCGATAGATATCGCCTTTAAATAACACGAAATAGTATAAATCCGTAAAAAAAATTAAAAAAAATCACGCGTGGAGCACAGATTATGAAACAATTTCCAGCACATTGAGAATAGCCTCGATAGACATCGCCTTTAAATAACGCGAAATCTTATAAATTTGTAAATAATTTTTAAAAAATCACGCGTGGAGCACAGATTATGAAACAATTTCCAGCACATTGAGAATAGCCTCTATAGACATCACCTTTAAATAACGCGAAATAGTATAAATCTGTAAACAAATTGAAAAAAAAAATCACGCGTGGAGCACAGATTATGAAACAATTTCCAGCACATTGAAAATAGTCTCGATAGACACCACCTTTAAATAACTCGAAATAGTATAAATCCGTAAACAAATTTTAAAAAATCACGCGTGGAGCACAGATTATGAAACAATTTCCAGCACATTGAGAATAGCCTCGATAGACATCGCCTTTAAATAAAGCGAAATCTTATAAATTTGTAAATAAATTTAAAAAAATCACGCGTGGAGCACAGATTATGAAACAATTTCCAGCACATTGAGAATAGCCTCGATAGACATCGCCTTTAAATAACGCGAAATAGTATAAATCTGTAAATAAATGCAAAAAAATTACGCGTGGAGCACAGATTATGAAACAATTTCCAGCACATTGAGAATAGCTTCGATATACATCACCATTAAATAACGCGAAATGTATAAATCTGTAAACAATTTGAAAAAAAAAATCACGCTTGGGGTATAAATTGTGAAACAATTTCCAGCACATTGAAAATAGTCTCGATAGATATCGCCTTTAAATAACACGAAATAGTATACATCCGTAAAAAAAATTAAAAAATATCACGCGTGGAGCACAGATTATGAAACAATTTCCAGCACATTGAGAATAGCCTCTATAGACATCACCTTTAAATAACGCGAAATGGTATAAATCTGTAAACAAATTGAAAAAAAAAAGAATCACGCATGGAGCACAGATTATGAAACAATTTCCAGCACATTGAAAATAGTCTCGATAGACACCACCTTTAAATAACTCGAAATAGTATAAATCCGTAAACAAATTTAAAAAAATCACGCGTGGAGCACAGATTATGAAACAATTTCCAGCACATTGAGAATAGCCTCGATAGACATCGCCTTTAAATAACGCGAAATCTTATAAATTCGTAAATAAATTTAAAAAAATCACGCGTGGAGCACAGATTATGAAACAATTTCCAGCAAATTGAGAATAGCCTCGATAGACATCGCCTTTAAATAACGCGAAATAGTATAAATCTGTAAATAAATGCAAAAAAATTACGCGTGGAGCACAGATTATGAAACAATTTCCAGCACATTGAGAATATCCCCGATAGACATCACCTTTAAATAACGCGAAATAGTATAAATATGTAAACAAATTGAAAAAAAAATCAAGATTGGAGCATAGATTGTGAAAAAATTTCCAGCACATTGAAAATAGTCTCGATAGACATCGCCTTTAAATAACGCGAAATAGTATAAATCAGTAAACAAATTTTTAAAAAATCACGCGTGGAGCACAGATTATGAAACAATTTCCAGCACATTGTGAATAGCCTCGATACACATCGCCTTTAAATAACGCGAAATCTTATAAATTTGTAAATAAATTCAAAAAAATCACGTGTGGAGCAAAGATTATGAAACAATTTCCAGCACATTGAGAATAACCTCGATAGACATCACCTTTAAATAACGCGAATCAGTATAAATATGTAAACAAATTGAAAAAAAAAATCAAGCTTGAAGCATAGATTGTGAAACAATTTCCAGCACATTGAAAATAGTTTCAATAGACATCGCCTTTAAATAACGCGAAATCTTATAAATTTGTAAATAAATTTTAAAAAATCACGTGTGGAGCACAGATTATGAAACAATTTCCAGCACATTGAGAATAGCCTCGATAGACATCGCCTTTAAATAACGCGAAATAGTATAAGTTTGTAAATAAATGCAAAAAAAATCACGCTTGGAGCACAGATTATGAAACAAATTCCAGCACATTGAGAATAGCCTCGAAAGACTTCTCCTTCAAATAACGCGAAATAGCATAAACCTGTAAACAAATTGAAAAAAAATCACGCTTGGAGCATAGATTGTGAAACAATTTCCAGCACATTGAAAATAGTCTCGATAGACATCGCCTTTAAATAACGCGAAATCTTGTAAATTTTTAAATAAATTTTAAAAAATCACGTGTGGAGCACAGATTATGAAACAATTTCCAGCACATTGAGAATAGCCTCGATAGACATCGCCTTTAAATAACGCGAAATAGTATAAGTTTGTAAATAAATGCAAAAAAAATCACGCGTGGAGCACAGATTATGAAACAAATTCCAGCACATTGAGAATAGCCTCGAAAGACTTCTCCTTCAAATAACGCGAAATAGCATAAACCTGTAAACAAATTGAAAAAAAATCACGCTTGGA
Source organism: Maratus speciosus (assembly GCA_963932465.1). Taxonomy (NCBI): domain Eukaryota; kingdom Metazoa; phylum Arthropoda; class Arachnida; order Araneae; family Salticidae; genus Maratus; species Maratus speciosus. Next base: position 876,014 of record CAWVRF010001532.1, on the reverse strand, counting down.
GCATAGATTGTGAAACAATTTCCAGCACATTGAAAATAGTCTCGATAGACATCGCCTTTAAATAACGAGAAATAGTATAAATCTGTAAATAAAATTGAAATAAAAATCACGCTTGGAGCATAGATTGTGAAACAATTTCCAGCATATTGAAAATCGTCTCGAGAGACATCGCATTTAAATAACGCGAAATAGTATAAATCCGTAAACAAATTCAAAAAAATCACGCGTGGAGCACAGATTATGAAACAAATTCCAGCACATTGAGAATAGCCTCGAAAGACTTCTCCTTCAAATAACGCGAAATAGCATAAACCTGTAAACAAATTGAAAAAAAATCACGCTTGGAGCATAGATTGTGAAACAATTTCCAGCACATTGAAAATAGTCTCGATAGACATCACCTTTAAATAACGCGAAAAAGTATAAATCTGTAAACAAATTGAAAAAAAAAATCACGCTTGGAGCATAGATTGTGAAACAATTTCCAGCATATTGAAAATCGTCTCGATAGACTTCGCCTTTAAATAAAGCGGAATATTATAAATCCGTAAACAAATTTTAAAAAATCACGCGTGGAGCACAGATTATGAAACAATTTCCAGCACATTAAGAATAACCTCTCTAGACATCACCTTTAAATAACGCGAAATTTTATAAATGCGTAAACAAATTAAAAAAAGTCACGCGTGGAGCACAGATTATGAAACAATTTCCAGAACATTGAGAATAGCCTCGATAGACATCGCTTTAAATAACGCGAAATCTTATAAATTTGTAAATAAATTTTAAAAAATCACGCGTTGAGCACAGATTGTGAAACAATTTCCAGCACATTGAAAATAGTCTCGGTAGACATCGCCTTTAAATAACGCGGAATATTATAAATCCGAAAACAAATTTAAAAAAATCACGCGTGGAGCACAGATTATGAAACAATTTCCACCACATTGAGAATAGCCTCGATAGACATCGCCTTTAAATAACGCGAAATATTATAAATCCGTAAACAAATTTAAAAATAATCACGCGTGGAGCATAGATTATGAAACAATTTCCAGAACATTGAGAATAGCCCCCATAGACATCACCTTTAAATAACCCGAAATAGTATAAATGCATAAGCAAATTTAAAAAAAAATCACGCGTGGAGCACAGATTATGAAACAATTTCCAGCACATTGAGAATAGCTTCGATATACATCACCTTTAAATAACGCGAAAAGCATAAATTTGTAAACAATTTGAAAAAAAAAAAAAAAATCACGCTTGGGGTATAAATTGTGAAACAATTTCCAGCACATTGAAAATAGTCTCGATAGATATCGTCTTTAAATAACACGAAATAGTATAAATCCGTAAAAAAAATTTAAAAAAATCACGCGTGGAGCACAGATTATGAAACAATTTCCAGCACATTGAGAATAGCCTCGATAGACATCACCTTTAAATAACGCTAAATAGTATAAATGCGTAAACAAATTCAAAAAAATCACGCGTGGAGCACAGATTATGAAATAATTTCCAGCACATTGAGAATAGCCTCTATAGACATCACCTTTAAATAACGCGAAATAGTATAAATCTGTAAACAAATTGAAAAAAAAAATCACGCGTGGAGCACAGATTATGAAACAATTTCCAGCACATTGAAAATAGTCTCGATAGACACCACCTTTAAATAACTCGAAATAGTATAAATCCGTAAACAAATTTAAAAAAATCACGCGTGGAGCACAGATTATGAAACAATTTCCAGCACATTGAGAATAGCCTCGATAGACATCGCCTTTAAATAACGCGAAATCTTATAAATTTGTAAATAAATTTTAAAAAACCACGCATGGAGCACAGATTATGAAACAATTTCCAGCACATTGAAAATAGTCTCGATAGACACCACCTTTAAATAACGCGAAATAGTATAAATCCGTAAACAAATTTAAAAAAATCGCGCTTGGAGCACAGATTATAAAACAATTTCCAGCACATTGAGAATAGTCTCGATAGACATCACCTTTAAATAACGCGAAACAGTATAAATATGTAAACAAATTGAAAAAAAAAATCAAGCTTGAAGCATAGATTGTGAAACAATTTCCAGCACATTGAAAATAGTTTCAATAGACATCGCCTTTAAATAATGCGAAATCTTATAAATTTGTAAATAAATTTAAAAAAATCACGTGTGGAGCACAGATTATGAAACAATTTCCAGCACATTGAGAATAGCCTCGATAGACATCGCCTTTAAATAACGCGAAATAGTATAAGTTTGTAAATAAATGCAAAAAAAATCACGCGTGGAGCACAGATTATGAAACAAATTCCAGCACATTGAGAATAGCCTCGAAAGACTTCTCCTTCAAATAACGCGAAATAGCATAAACCTGTAAACAAATTGAAAAAAAAATCACGCTTGGAGCATAGATTGTGAAACAATTTCCAGCACATTGAAAATAGTCTCGATAGACATCGCCTTTAAATAACGAGAAATAGTATAAATCTGTAAATAAAATTGAAAAAAAAATCACGCTTGGAGCATAGATTGTGAAACAATTTCCAGCATATTGAAAATAGTCTCGAGAGACATCGCATTTAAATAACGCGAAATAGTATAAATCCGTAAACAAATTCAAAAAAATCATGCGTGGAGCACAGATTATGAAACAATTTCCAGCACATTGAGAATAGCTTCGATAGACATCACATTTAAATAACGCGAAATAGTATAAATATGTAAACAAATTGAAAAAAAATCAAGATTGTAGCATAGATTGTGAAACAATTTCCAGCACATTGAAAATAGTCTCGATAGACATCGCCTTTAAATAACGCGGAATATTATAAATCCGAAAACAAATTAAAAAAAATCACGCGTGGAGCACAGATTATGAAACAATTTCCAGCACATTGAGAATAGCCTCGATAGACATCGCCTTTAAATAACGCGAAATATTATAAATCCGTAAACAAATTTAAAAATAATCACGCGTGGAGCACAGATTATGAAACAATTTCCAGCACATTGAGAATAGCCTCGATAGACATCGCCTTTAAATAACGCGAAATATTATAAATCCGTAAACAAATTTAAAAATAATCACGCGTGGAGCACAGATTATGAAACAATTTCCAGAACATTGAGAATAGCCCCCATAGACACCACCTTTAAATAACACGAAATAGTATAAATCCGTAAAAAAAATTTAAAAAAATCACGCGTGGAGCACAGATTATGAAACAATTTCCAGCACTTTGAGAATAGCCTCGATAGACATCACCTTTAAATAACGCTAAATAGTATAAATGCGTAAACAAATTCAAAAAAATCACGCGTGGAGCACAGATTATGAAACAATTTCCAGCACATTGAGAATAGCCTCTATAGACATCACCTTTAAATAACGCGAAATACTATAAATCTGTAAACAAATTGAAAAAAAAAAATCACGCGTGGAGCACAGATTATGAAACAATTTCCAGCACATTGAGAATAGTCTCGATAGACACCACCTTTAAATAACTCGAAATAGTATAAATCCGTAAACAAATTTAAAAAAATCACGCGTGGAGCACAGATTATGAAACAATTTCCAGCACATTGAGAATAGCCTCGATAGACATCGCCTTTAAATAACGCGAAATCTTATAAATTGTATATAAATTTAAAAAAATCACGTGTGGAGCAAAGATTATGAAACAATTTCCAGCACATTGAGAATAACCTCGATAGGCATCACCTTTAAATAACGCGAATCAGTATAAATATGAAAACAAATTGAAAAAAAAAATCAAGCTTGGAGCATAGATTGTGAAACAATTTCTAGCACATTGAAAATAGTCTCAATAGACATCGTTTTTAAATAACGCGAAATAGTATAAATCCGTAAACAAATTTAAAAAAATCGCGCTTGGAGCACAGATTATAAAACAATTTCCAGCACATTGAGAATAGTCTCGATAGACATCACCTTTAAATAACGCGAAACAGTATAAATATGTAAACAAATTGAAAAAAAAAATCAAGCTTGAAGCATAGATTGTGAAACAATTTCCAGCACATTGAAAATAGTTTCAATAGACATCGCCTTTAAATAACGCGAAATCTTATAAATTTGTAAATAAATTTAAAAAAATCACGTGTGGAGCACAGATTATGAAACAATTTCCAGCACATTGAGAATAGCCTCGATAGACATCGCCTTTAAATAACGCGAAATAGTATAAGTTTGTAAATGAATGCAAAAAAAATCACGCGTGGAGCACAGATTATGAAACAAATTCCAGCACATTGAGAATAGCCTCGAAAGACTTCTACTTCAAATAACGCGAAATAGCATAAACCTGTAAACAAATTGAAAAAAATCACGCTTGGAGCATAGATTGTGAAACAATTTCCAGCACATTGAAAATAGTCTCGATAGACATCGCCTTTAAATAACGAGAAATAGTATAAATCTGTAAATAAAATTGAAATAAAAATCACGCTTGGAGCATAGATTGTGAAACAATTTCCAGCATATTGAAAATAGTCTCGAGAGACATCGCATTTAAATAACGCGAAATAGTATAAATCCGTAAACAAATTCAAAAAAATCATGGGTGGAGCACAGATTATGAAACAATTTCCAGCACATTGAGAATAGCTTCGATAGACATCACCTTTAAATAACGCGAAAAAGTATAAATCTGTAAACAAATTGAAAAAAAAATCACGCTTGGAGCATAAATTGTGAAACAATTTCCAGCACATCGAAAATAGTCTCGATAGACATCGCCTTTAAAAAAAGCGAAAAATTATAAATCCGTAAACAAATTTAAAAAAATCACGCGTGGAGCACAGATTATGAAACAATTTCCAGCACATTAAGAATAACCTTGCTAGACATCACCTTTAAATAACGCGAAATTGCATAAATGAGTAAACAAATTAAAAAAAGTCACGCGTGGAGCACAGATTATGAAACAATTTCCAGAACATTGAGAATAGCCTCGATAGACATCGCTTTAAATAACGCGAAATCTTATAAATTTGTAAATAAATTTTAAAAAATCACGCGTGGAGCACAGATTATGAATTAATTTCCAGCACATTGAGAATAGTGTCGATAGACATCGCCTTTAAATACGCAAAATAGTATAAATCCGTAAACAAATTCAAAAAAATCACGCGTGGAGCACAGATTATGAAACAATTTCCAGCACATTGAGAATAGCCTCGATAGACATCACATTTAAATAACGCGACATAGTATAAATATGTAAACAAATTGAAAAAAAAATCAAGATTGGAGCATAGATTGTGAAACAATTTCCAGCACATTCAAAATAGTCTCGATAGACATCGCCTTTAAATAACGCGGAATATTATAAATCCGAAAACAAATTAAAAAAAATCACGCGTGGAGCACAGATTATGAAACAATTTCCAGCACATTGAGAATAGCCTCGATAGACATCGCCTTTAAATAACGCGAAATATTATAAATCCGTAAACAAATTTAAAAATAATCACGCGTGGAGCATAGATTATGAAACAATTTCCAGAACATTGAGAATAGCCCCCATAGACATCACCTTTAAATAACCCGAAATAGTATAAATCCATAAGCAAATTTAAAAAAAATCACGCGTGGAGCACAGATTATGAAACAATTTCCAGCACATTGAGAATAGCTTCGATATACATCACCTTTAAATAACGCGAAAAGTATAAATCTGTAAACAATTTGAAAAAAAAAAAAAAAAAAATCACGCTTGGGGTATAAATTGTGAAACAATTTCCAGCACATTGAAAATAGTCTCGATAGATATCGCCTTTAAATAACACGAAATAGTATAAATCCGTAAAAAAAATTTAAAAAAATCACGCGTGGAGCACAGATTATGAAACAATTTCCTGCACATTGAGAATAGCCTCGATAGACATCACCTTTAAATAACGCTAAATAGTATAAATGCGTAAACAAATTCAAAAAAATCACGCGTGGAGCACAGATTATGAAACAATTTCCAGCACATTGAGAATAGCCTCTATAGACATCACCTTTAAATAACGCGAAATAGTATAAATCTGTAAACAAATTGAAAAAAAAAAAATCACGCGTGGAGCACAGATTATGAAACAATTTCCAGCACATTGAGAATAGCCTCGATAGACATCGCCTTTAAATAACGCCAAATCTTATAAATTTGTAAATAAATTTAAAAAAATCACGCGTGGAGCACAGATTATGAAACAATTTCCAGCACATTGAGAATAGCCTCGATAGACATCGCCTTTAAATAACGCGAAATAGTATAAATCTGTAAATAAATGCAAAAAAATTACGCGTGGAGCACAGATTATGAAACAATTTCCAGCACATTGAGAATAGCTTCGATATACATCACCTTTAAATGACGCGAAATGTATAAATCTGTAAACAATTTGAAAAAAAAAAAAAAAAAAAAAAAATCACGCTTGGGGTATAAATTGTGAAACAATTTCCAGCACATTGAAAATAGTCTCGATAGATATCGCCTTTAAATAACACGAAATAGTATAAATCCGTAAAAAAAAAATAAAAAAAAATCACGCGTGGAGCACAGATTATGAAACAATTTCCAGCACATTGAGAATAGCCTCGATAGACATCACCTTTATATAACGCTAAATAGTATAAATGCGTAAACAAATTCAAAAAAATCACGCGTGGAGCACAGATTATGAAACAATTTCCAGCACATTGAGAATATCCTCTATAGACATCACCTTTAAATAACGCGAAATAGTATAAATTTGTAAAAATTTGAAAAAAAAAAAGAATCACCCTTGGAGAATAGATTGTGAAACAATTTCCAGCACATTGAAAATAGTCTCGATAGATATCGCCTTTATATAACACGAAATAGTATAAATACGTAAAAAAAATTTTAAAAAATCACGCGTGGAGCACAGATTATGAAACAATTTCCAGCACATTGAAAATAGTCTCGATAGACATCGCTTTTAAATAACGCGAAATCTTATAAATTTGTAAATAAATTTAAAAAAATCACGCGTGGAGCACAGATTATGAAACAATTTCCAGCACATTGAGAATAGCCTCGATAGACATCGCCTTTAAATAACGCGAAATAGTATAAATCTGTAAATAAATGCAAAAAAATTACGCGTGGAGCACAGATTATGAAACAAATTCCAGCACACTGAGAATATCCCCGATAGACATCACCTTTAAATAACGCGAAATAGTATAAATATGTAAACAAATTGAAAAAAAAATCAAGATTGGAGCATAGATTGTGAAAAAATTTCCAGCACATTGAAAATAGTCTCGATAGACATCGCCTTTAAATAACGCGAAATAGTATAAATCAGTAAACAAATTAAAAAAAAATCACGCGTGGAGCACAGATTATGAAACAATTTCCAGCACATTGTGAATAGCCTCGATAGACATCGCCTTTAAATAACGCGAAATCTTATAAATTTGTAAATAAATTTAAAAAAATCACGTGTGGGGCAAAGATTATGAAACAATTTCCAGCACATTGAGAATAACCTCGATAGACATCACCTTTAAATAACGCGAATCAGTATAAATATGTAAACAAATTGAAAAAAAAAAATCAAGCTTGGAGCATAGATTGTGAAACAATTTCCAGCACATTGAAAATAGTCTGAATAGACATCGCCTTTAAATAACGCGAAATCTTATAAATTTGTAAATAAATTCAAAAAAATCAAGCTTGGAACATAGATTGTTAAACAATTTCCAGCACATTGAGAATAACCTCGATAGACATCACCTTTAAATAACGCGAAATAGTATAAAACCGTAAACAAATGAAAAAAAAATCAGGCGTGGAACACAGATTATGAAACAATTTCCAGCACATTGAGAATAGTCTCGATAGCCATCGCCTTTAAATAACTCGAAATAGTATAAATCCGTAAACAAAATCAAAAAATCCACGCGTGGAGCACAGATTATGAAACAATTTCCAGCACATTGAGAATAACCTTGCTAGACATCACCTTTAAATAACGCGAAATTGCATAAATGAGTAAACAAATTAAAAAAAGTCACGCGTGGAGCACAGATTATGAAACAATTTCCAGAACATTGAGAATAGCCTCGATAGACATCGCTTTAAATAACGCGAAATCTTATAAATTTGTAAATAAATTTTAAAAAATCACGCGTGGAGCACAGATTATGAATTAATTTCCAGCACATTGAGAATAGTGTCGATAGACATCGCCTTTAAATACGCAAAATAGTATAAATCCGTAAACAAATTCAAAAAAATCACGCGTGGAGCACAGATTATGAAACAATTTCCAGCACATTGAGAATAGCCTCGATAGACATCACATTTAAATAACGCGACATAGTATAAATATGTAAACAAATTGAAAAAAAAATCAAGATTGGAGCATAGATTGTGAAACAATTTCCAGCACATTGAAAATAGTCTCGATAGACATCGCCTTTAAATAACGCGGAATATTATAAATCCGAAAACAAATTAAAAAAAATCACGCGTGGAGCGCAGATTATGAAACAATTTCCAGCACATTGAGAATAGCCTCGATAGACATCGCCTTTAAATAACGCGAAATATTATAAATCCGTAAACAAATTTAAAAATAATCACGCGTGGAGCATAGATTATGAAACAATTTCCAGAACATTGAGAATAGCCCCCATAGACATCACCTTTAAATAACCCGAAATAGTATAAATCCATAAGCAAATTTTAAAAAAATCACGCGTGGAGCACAGATTATGAAACAATTTCCAGCACATTGAGAATAGCTTCGATATACATCACCTTTAAATAACGCGAAAAGTATAAATCTGTAAACAATTTGAAAAAAAAAAAAAAATCACGCTCGGGGTATAAATTGTGAAACAATTTCCAGCACATTGAAAATAGTCTCGATAGATATCGCCTTTAAATAACACGAAATAGTATAAATCCGTAAAAAAAATTAAAAAAAATCACGCGTGGAGCACAGATTATGAAACAATTTCCTGCACATTGAGAATAGCCTCGATAGACATCACCTTTAAATAACGCTAAATAGTATAAATGCGTAAACAAATTCAAAAAAATCACGCGTGGAGCACAGATTATGAAACAATTTCCAGCACATTGAGAATAGCCTCTATAGACATCACCTTTAAATAACGCGAAATAGTATAAATCTGTAAACAAATTGAAAAAAAAAAAATCACGCGTGGAGCACAGATTATGAAACAATTTCCAGCACATTGAGAATAGCCTCGATAGACATCGCCTTTAAATAACGCCAAATCTTATAAATTTGTAAATAAATTTAAAAAAATCACGCGTGGAGCACAGATTATGAAACAATTTCCAGCACATTGAGAATAGCCTCGATAGACATCGCCTTTAAATAACGCGAAATAGTATAAATCTGTAAATAAATGCAAAAAAATTACGCGTGGAGCACAGATTATGAAACAATTTCCAGCACATTGAGAATAGCTTCGATATACATCACCTTTAAATGACGCGAAATGTATAAATCTGTAAACAATTTGAAAAAAAAAAAAAAAAAAAAATCACGCTTGGGGTATAATTTGTGAAACAATTTCCAGCACATTGAAAATAGTCTCGATAGATATCGCCTTTAAATAACACGAAATAGTATAAATCCGTAAAAAAAAATAAAAAAAAATCACGCGTGGAGCACAGATTATGAAACAATTTCCAGCACATTGAGAATAGCCTCGATAGACATCACCTTTATATAACGCTAAATAGTATAAATGCGTAAACAAATTCAAAAAAATCACGCGTGGAGCACAGATTATGAAACAATTTCCAGCACATTGAGAATATCCTCTATAGACATCACCTTTAAATAACGCGAAATAGTATAAATTTGTAAAAAATTGAAAAAAAAAAGAATCACCCTTGGAGAATAGATTGTGAAACAATTTCCAGCACATTGAAAATAGTCTCGATAGATATCGCCTTTATATAACACGAAATAGTATAAATACGTAAAAAAAATTTTAAAAAATCACGCGTGGAGCACAGATTATGAAACAATTTCCAGCACATTGAAAATAGTCTCGATAGACATCGCTTTTAAATAACGCGAAATCTTATAAATTTGTAAATAAATTAAAAAAAATCACGCGTGGAGCACAGATTATGAAACAATTTCCAGCACATTGAGAATAGCCTCGATAGACATCGCCTTTAAATAACGCGGAATATTATAAATCCGAAAACAAATTAAAAAAAATCACGCGTGGAGCGCAGATTATGAAACAATTTCCAGCACATTGAGAATAGCCTCGATAGACATCGCCTTTAAATAACGCGAAATATTATAAATCCGTAAACAAATTTAAAAATAATCACGCGTGGAGCATAGATTATGAAACAATTTCCAGAACATTGAGAATAGCCCCCATAGACATCACCTTTAAATAACCCGAAATAGTATAAATCCATAAGCAAATTTAAAAAAAATCACGCGTGGAGCACAGATTATGAAACAATTTCCAGCACATTGAGAATAGCTTCGATATACATCACCTTTAAATAACGCGAAAAGTATAAATCTGTAAACAATTTGAAAAAAAAAAAAAAAAAAAATCACGCTTGGGGTATAAATTGTGAAACAATTTCCAGCACATTGAAAATAGTCTCGATAGATATCGCCTTTAAATAACACGAAATAGTATAAATCCGTAAAAAAAATTTAAAAAAATCACGCGTGGAGCACAGATTATGAAACAATTTCCTGCACATTGAGAATAGCCTCGATAGACATCACCTTTAAATAACGCTAAATAGTATAAATGCGTAAACAAATTCAAAAAAATCACGCGTGGAGCACAGATTATGAAACAATTTCCAGCACATTGAGAATAGCCTCTATAGACATCACCTTTAAATAACGCGAAATAGTATAAATCTGTAAACAAATTGAAAAAAAAAAAAATCACGCGTGGAGCACAGATTATGAAACAATTTCCAGCACATTGAGAATAGCCTCGATAGACATCGCCTTTAAATAACGCCAAATCTTATAAATTTGTAAATAAATTTAAAAAAATCACGCGTGGAGCACAGATTATGAAACAATTTCCAGCACATTGAGAATAGCCTCGATAGACATCGCCTTTAAATAACGCGAAATAGTATAAATCTGTAAATAAATGCAAAAAAATTACGCGTGGAGCACAGATTATGAAACAATTTCCAGCACATTGAGAATAGCTTCGATATACATCACCTTTAAATGACGCGAAATGTATAAATCTGTAAACAATTTGAAAAAAAAAAAAACAAAAAAAAATCACGCTTGGGGTATAAATTGTGAAACAATTTCCAGCACATTGAAAATAGTCTCGATAGATATCGCATTTAAATAACACGAAATAGTATAAATCCGTAAAAAAAAAATAAAAAAAAATCACGCGTGGAGCACAGATTATGAAACAATTTCCAGCACATTGAGAATAGCCTCGATAGACATCACCTTTATATAACGCTAAATAGTATAAATGCGTAAACAAATTCAAAAAAATCACGCGTGGAGCACAGATTATGAAACAATTTCCAGCACATTGAGAATATCCTCTATAGACATCACCTTTAAATAACGCGAAATAGTATAAATTTGTAAAAAATTGAAAAAAAAAAAGAATCACCCTTGGAGAATAGATTGTGAAACAATTTCCAGCACATTGAAAATAGTCTCGATAGATATCGCCTTTATATAACACGAAATAGTATAAATACGTAAAAAAAATTTTAAAAAATCACGCGTGGAGCACAGATTATGAAACAATTTCCAGCACATTGAAAATAGTCTCGATAGACATCGCTTTTAAATAACGCGAAATCTTATAAATTTGTAAATAAATTTAAAAAAATCACGCGTGGAGCACAGATTATGAAACAATTTCCAGCACATTGAGAATAGCCTCGATAGACATCGCCTTTAAATAACGCGAAATAGTATAAATCTGTAAATAAATGCAAAAAAATTACGCGTGGAGCACAGATTATGAAACAAATTCCAGCACACTGAGAATATCCCCGATAGACATCACCTTTAAATAACGCGTAATAGTATAAATATGTAAACAAATTGAAAAAAAAATCAAGATTGGAGCATAGATTGTGAAAAAATTTCCAGCACATTGAAAATAGTCTCGATAGACATCGCCTTTAAATAACGCGAAATAGTATAAATCAGAAAACAAATTAAAAAAAAATCACGCGTGGAGCACAGATTATGAAACAATTTCCAGCACATTGTGAATAGCCTCGATAGACATCGCCTTTAAATAACGCGAAATCTTATAAATTTGTAAATAAATTTAAAAAAATCACGTGTGGGGCAAAGATTATGAAACAATTTCCAGCACATTGAGAATAACCTCGATAGACATCACCTTTAAATAACGCGAATCAGTATAAATATGTAAACAAATTGAAAAAAAAAATCAAGCTTGGAGCATAGATTGTGAAACAATTTCCAGCACATTGAAAATAGTCTGAATAGACATCGCCTTTAAATAACGCGAAATCTTATAAATTTGTAAATAAATTCAAAAAAATCAAGCTTGGAACATAGATTGTTAAACAATTTCCAGCACATTGAGAATAACCTCGATAGACATCACCTTTAAATAACGCGAAATAGTATAAAACCGTAAACAAATGAAAAAAAAATCAGGCGTGGAACACAGATTATGAAACAATTTCCAGCACATTGAGAATAACCTTGCTAGACATCACCTTTAAATAACGCGAAATTGCATAAATGAGTAAACAAATTAAAAAAAGTCACGCGTGGAGCACAGATTATGAAACAATTTCCAGAACATTGAGAATAGCCTCGATAGACATCGCTTTAAATAACGCGAAATCTTATAAATTTGTAAATAAATTTTAAAAAATCACGCGTGGAGCACAGATTATGAATTAATTTCCAGCACATTGAGAATAGTGTCGATAGACATCGCCTTTAAATACGCAAAATAGTATAAATCCGTAAACAAATTCAAAAAAATCACGCGTGGAGCACAGATTATGAAACAATTTCCAGCACATTGAGAATAGCCTCGATAGACATCACATTTAAATAACGCGACATAGTATAAATATGTAAACAAATTGAAAAAAAAATCAAGATTGGAGCATAGATTGTGAAACAATTTCCAGCACATTGAAAATAGTCTCGATAGACATCGCCTTTAAATAACGCGGAATATTATAAATCCGAAAACAAATTAAAAAAAATCACGCGTGGAGCGCAGATTATGAAACAATTTCCAGCACATTGAGAATAGCCTCGATAGACATCGCCTTTAAATAACGCGAAATATTATAAATCCGTAAACAAATTTAAAAATAATCACGCGTGGAGCATAGATTATGAAACAATTTCCAGAACATTGAGAATAGCCCCCATAGACATCACCTTTAAATAACCCGAAATAGTATAAATCCATAAGCAAATTTAAAAAAAATCACGCGTGGAGCACAGATTATGAAACAATTTCCAGCACATTGAGAATAGCTTCGATATACATCACCTTTAAATAACGCGAAAAGTATAAATCTGTAAACAATTTGAAAAAAAAAAAAAAAATCACGCTTGGGGTATAAATTGTGAAACAATTTCCAGCACATTGAAAATAGTCTCGATAGATATCGCCTTTAAATAACACGAAATAGTATAAATCCGTAAAAAAAATTAAAAAAAATCACGCGTGGAGCACAGATTATGAAACAATTTCCTGCACATTGAGAATAGCCTCGATAGACATCACCTTTAAATAACGCTAAATAGTATAAATGCGTAAACAAATTCAAAAAAATCACGCGTGGAGCACAGATTATGAAACAATTTCCAGCACATTGAGAATAGCCTCTATAGACATCACCTTTAAATAACGCGAAATAGTATAAATCTGTAAACAAATTGAAAAAAAAAATCACGCGTGGAGCACAGATTATGAAACAATTTCCAGCACATTGAGAATAGCCTCGATAGACATCGCCTTTAAATAACGCCAAATCTTATAAATTTGTAAATAAATTTAAAAAAATCACGCGTGGAGCACAGATTATGAAACAATTTCCAGCACATTGAGAATAGCCTCGATAGACATCGCCTTTAAATAACGCGAAATAGTATAAATCTGTAAATAAATGCAAAAAAATTACGCGTGGAGCACAGATTATGAAACAATTTCCAGCACATTGAGAATAGCTTCGATATACATCACCTTTAAATGACGCGAAATGTATAAATCTGTAAACAATTTGAAAAAAAAAAAAAAAAAAAAATCACGCTTGGGGTATAAATTGTGAAACAATTTCCAGCACATTGAAAATAGTCTCGATAGATATCGCCTTTAAATAACACGAAATAGTATAAATCCGTAAAAAAAAATAAAAAAAAATCACGCGTGGAGCACAGATTATGAAACAATTTCCAGCACATTGAGAATAGCCTCGATAGACATCACCTTTATATAACGCTAAATAGTATAAATGCGTAAACAAATTCAAAAAAATCACGCGTGGAGCACAGATTATGAAACAATTTCCAGCACATTGAGAATATCCTCTATAGACATCACCTTTAAATAACGCGAAATAGTATAAATTTGTAAAAAATTGAAAAAAAAAAGAATCACCCTTGGAGAATAGATTGTGAAACAATTTCCAGCACATTGAAAATAGTCTCGATAGATATCGCCTTTATATAACACGAAATAGTATAAATACGTAAAAAAAATTTTAAAAAATCACGCGTGGAGCACAGATTATGAAACAATTTCCAGCACATTGAAAATAGTCTCGATAGACATCGCTTTTAAATAACGCGAAATCTTATAAATTTGTAAATAAATTTAAAAAAATCACGCGTGGAGCACAGATTATGAAACAATTTCCAGCACATTGAGAATAGCCTCGATAGACATCGCCTTTAAATAACGCGAAATAGTATAAATCTGTAAATAAATGCAAAAAAATTACGCGTGGAGCACAGATTATGAAACAAATTCCAGCACACTGAGAATATCCCCGATAGACATCACCTTTAAATAACGCGAAATAGTATAAATATGTAAACAAATTGAAAAAAAAATCAAGATTGGAGCATAGATTGTGAAAAAATTTCCAGCACATTGAAAATAGTCTCGATAGACATCGCCTTTAAATAACGCGAAATAGTATAAATCAGTAAACAAATTTAAAAAAAATCACGCGTGGAGCACAGATTATGAAACAATTTCCAGCACATTGTGAATAGCCTCGATAGACATCGCCTTTAAATAACGCGAAATCTTATAAATTTGTAAATAAATTTAAAAAAATCACGTGTGGGGCAAAGATTATGAAACAATTTCCAGCACATTGAGAATAACCTCGATAGACATCACCTTTAAATAACGCGAATCAGTATAAATATGTAAACAAATTGAAAAAAAAAATCAAGCTTGGAGCATAGATTGTGAAACAATTTCCAGCACATTGAAAATAGTCTGAATAGACATCGCCTTTAAATAACGCGAAATCTTATAAATTTGTAAATAAATTAAAAAAAATCAAGCTTGGAACATAGATTGTTAAACAATTTCCAGCACATTGAGAATAACCTCGATAGACATCACCTTTAAATAACGCGAAATAGTATAAAACCGTAAACAAATGAAAAAAAAATCAGGCGTGGAACACAGATTATGAAACAATTTCCAGCACATTGAGAATAGTCTCGATAGCCATCGCCTTTAAGGGGGCAGATCACGTTGAAATGAAAAAAAAATCGATTTTTTGAAAAATTCAGTGTGGATTCCTTG
Organism: Maratus speciosus; assembly: GCA_963932465.1. Classification (NCBI taxonomy): domain Eukaryota; kingdom Metazoa; phylum Arthropoda; class Arachnida; order Araneae; family Salticidae; genus Maratus; species Maratus speciosus. Next base: position 860,151 of record CAWVRF010001532.1, on the reverse strand, counting down.
AAATGTTACAAATCCATTGCAAAAAATTTTTTTAAAAAATTCGAATTAGAACGTGAGTTATCGCTAAAAACGTCTGACAACGCAACAGAAAAAATTGGGGATTCCCCTTTAACTCAGAACAGCTGTTCCGCGCCTCCGCGCTGTTCATTTGTTTACATTTTGCTCGCTCGCATTGCGCTATCTCTCGCATTGCGCTATCTCTTTCCTCTGCTAACGACATTTTATAAAGGTATTCTTACCGTGAAAGATTTCTACACACATTGTTTTGACTCCATGTATCTGTTTTAGTTCCGATGGTTTGATTTTCAAGAATATGAAAGAAACTAAACTCTCCGAGAGTGTTTGTTTTGATTGAAATTTTGTATTTGCACGAGGCAGAGATCTTTCATTTGCGCTGTTATTTATTAATACGATTATTTTTTCTTTTATATAATTTGTCAATTCAAATTAAATATGGATAAGAGTACTCGAAAATCAGGTGTAAGGCCAAGTAAGAGAAAGTTCAAAGGCAATCAGCATACGATTCCAAAAGTTCAGAAGCTAAGTGCTTCTGGTAACAAGCTGAATTTTAATTCAAAATTGCAGGCATCAGAATTTGATGGATTCGCCTTTATTGACAAAAAAATTGTTTTCTCTGCAATGGAAAATTGTATGTGCTGCATAAAATGTCATTCATCGTTAAAAATCGAATCTGAAGTAGTGTTTGGCCTCTCAGAAAAAATCAATATTGTGTGTTCTGGCTGTGATTTAATTTCATCTTTCAGAAATTCTGCAATGCTTGGAAGGTCACAGAAATGTGCAGAGATTAATAAGAGATTTATTTATGCTATGAGATGCCTTGGACAAGGATTAGCTGGAGCACAGACATTTTGTGGCATAATGGATATGCCTCCTCCCATCTCTAAAAAGGTCTACAATGATGAAGTGAAAAATCTTAAAAAAGCTTCAACTAAATGTGCAGAAGAAAGCATGCATAATGCTGCATTATTGGAGTTAGACCTAACAGAGGATGCTGGAATTAATAATAATATCACAGTGAGTGGGGATGGCACTTGGAAAACGCGTGGCCATTCCTCACGTATTGGTGCATGTACTCTTATTGGTGCTGAAAGTGGCAAAATTATAGACACAGAAGTTTTGTCGACACGATGCAAAGGATGTGAAAATTGGAAAGGAGTACGCAAAGGGGTTAAGTATGAAAAATGGTTAGAGGAACATTCTAAAATTTGTGAGAAGGATCACATTGGTTCTGCTGGCATGATGGAGGTTAGAGGGATGAACAGAATTTTCAAGCGATCCGTATCCAAGCATAAAGTTCGCTACTCAAAATACATAGGTGATGGCGACTCAAAAACATTCACTTCTCTGCAAAAAGCTGCGCCTTATGGAGCTGAATTCAAGATTGAGAAAATTGAATGTGTAGGACATATTCAAAAAAGAATGGGCACACGACTCCGAAGAAGAAAGGCTGAGCTAAAAGGCAAAAAACTGAGCGATGGAAAAGTGATCTCTGGAAAAGGTCGTCTTACTGATGACGTTATTGACAAACTCACAGTATATTATGGAAATGCAATTCGAGGTAACAATATGTCAGTGAAAGACATGCAAAAAGCCGTCTGGGCCATATTTTACCACAAAAGGTCTACCGATAAAGAACCTCTGCATGACTTTTGCCCCCAGGGTGAAAATTCGTGGTGTCCTTATCAAAAGGCAAAAGTTTCTGGAGATGTTTACCGCCATTCAAACACTATTCCAGCTGCTGTTCTGGACAGCATAAAAGACATATTTAAAGACTTGTCCATGCCAAGTTTGTTAAAAAAATGTGTTGGGGGGCATACTCAAAATGCAAATGAGAGCCTAAATGCTCTCATATGGAAGTTTTGTCCTAAGACATCTGGCTCGGGGAAAAAAATTGTTCAGATTGCAATAAATGAAGCAGTCATGTGTTTTAATGAAGGGCAGTGTGGACGTATTAATGTTATGAGGGAAATGGGCTTGCAAATTGGCAAAAATTGTACGTTGTATGCTAGTGAAGCTGATCAAAAGCGAATTGATGCAGCTGAAAAGAGGGCATTAGCGTGTACACTTGAAGCCCGCAGAGCCAAAAGAAGGGCAAAAAAAGCTGCGGATGAGGCTCTGAAACTTCAAGAAGGATGCGTTTATGCCTCTGGTGGATTTTAGCATAGTAAGCAATCAAGCCGTTTTACTCAAAACTATATTTTTGGCATTGCCCGTAATCTTTTTTATTTATTTATTTTTACTTATTTATTTATTTATTTTTTGCTAAATTTAATGAATATGGTACATGCATATTATCCAGGCCAGGTCAGCTAGAACCGAGCCAATTATACTAATTACAGTAACCCTCATTTATTTTTTTCAACTGTCAATGGTAAACAAGATTGGCATTTGACAATCATTTTTGGCGATAAATATCCTAGCCCGGATAATACGTAAGTATAATGAATATTATAAAGCCATTAATTATGCAAATGAATTTAAATATACTTTAAAATTTTGCTTCAGTGTAAGATATAGCAATATAAGTGCAATATTAAATATATATATGCAGTAGAATTTTTAAAATCTTGCGTTTCAAAATGCATATTTAAAAATTCCTATTTTTGTCGTTAGCGCCATAAAATGTCAATTTTGTCGTTAAAATTTAAATAATTAATATTGCTAAATATATATATTTAAATGTTTTTCTTCTTAAACCATAAGTATTTATGAAAGTATAGAAAATATTGTTTTATTACATTAATTGGTTTTGAAACTACAGAGTTTTTAGTAGTGGTCAAATTATTGTCACTTTCCGGTTGCTCCGAAAGCGATCACTAGTGTGTACACTTAAAGCTCGTAGAGCCAAAAGAATGACCAAAAAAGCTGCGGCTGAGGTTCTTCAACTTAAAGAAGGATGTGTTTATACCCCTTCTGAATTTTAGCGTCATAAACAATCTTCATTCTTATAAAACTTGCAGTTAATTTATAAAATTAACTTTGAAGACGTTTTTCTCAAAACTGTATTTTTTGGCATTGCGCGCGCTCTCATTTAAAAACTAATTATCGTAGAGTCATGAAATTTTGCATTTTACTAATTTTCATGCGTATATTTAAGCTGAACCTCAATTTAGCCAGATTTTTGTCATAGAAAAATTTTTATTGAATAAATAAGTGTAATTTTTTTGCTAAATTTTATAACTATGATTATTGAAGCCATTAATTATGCAAATGAATTTAAATATACTTTTAAATTGAGGTTCAGAGTAAAATATACTAGAATAAGTAAATGTTGCTGCAATATTAAATATATATCTGCAATAGAATTTTTAAAATCTTGCGCGCAAGATGCATATTTAAAAATTCAGATTTTTAAAATGTCAATTTTGTCATTAAAATTTAACTAATTAATATTGTTAAATATATATAATTGAATGCTTTTTTTTAAACCATAAGTATTTATGAAAGTATTAAAAAAAAATTGTTGTATTCCATTAATTGGTTTTGAAATTACAGAGTTTTTCGTAATTGTCAAATTATTGTCATTTTCCGGTTGCTCAACGTGATCTCCCCCCTTAAATAACTCGAAATAGTATAAATCCGTAAACAAAATCAAAAAATCCACGCGTGGAGCACAGATTATGAAACAATTTCCAGCACATTGAGAATAGCCTCGATAGACATCACCTTTAAATAACGCGAAAAAGTAAAAATATGTAAACAAATTGAAAAAAAAATCAAGCTTGGAGCATAGATTGTGAAACAATTTCCAGCACATTGAAAATAGTCTCAATAGACATCGCCTTTAAATAAAGCGAAACATTATAAATCCGTAAACAAATTTTAAAAAATCACGCGTGGAGCACAGATTATGAAACAATTTCCAGCAAATTCAGAATAGCCTCGATAGACATCACCTTTAAATAACGCGAAATAGTATAAATATGTCAACAAAATGAAAAAAAAATCAAGATTGGAGCATAGATTGTGAAACAATTTCCAGCACATTGAAAATAGTCTCGATAGACATCGCCTTTAAATAACGTGGAATATTATAAATCCGAAAACAAATTCAAAAAAATCACGCGTGGAGCACAGATTATGAAACAATTTCCAGCACATTGAGAATAGCCTCGATAGACATCGCCTTTAAATAACGCGAAATATTATAAATCCGTAAACAAATTTAAAAATAATCACGCGTGGAGCACAGATTATGAAACAATTTCCAGAACATTGAGAATAGCCCCCCATAGACATCACCTTTAAATAACCCGAAATAGTATAAATATGTAAAGAAAATGAAAAAAAAATCAAGATTGGAGCATAGATTGTGAAACAATTTCCAGCACATTGAAAATAGTCTCGATAGACATCGCCTTTAAAAAACGCGGAATATTATAAATCCGAAAACAAATTCAAAAAAATCACGCGTGGAGCACAGATTATGAAACAATTTCCAGCAAATTGAGAATAGCCTCGATAGACATCACCTTTAAATAACGCGAAATAGTATAAATAAGTCAACAAAATGAAAAAAAAATCAAGATTGGAGCATAGATTGTGAAACAATTTCCAGCACATTGAAAATAGTCTCGATAGACATCGCCTTTAAATAACGCGAAATATTATAAATCCGTAAACAAATTAAAAAAAATCACGTCGGAGCACAGATTATGAAACAATTTCCAGAACATTGAGAATAGCCCCCATAGACATCACCTTTAAATAACCCGAAATAATATAAATCCATAAACAAATTTTAAAAAAATCACGCGTGGAGCACAGATTATGAAACAATTTCCAGCACATTGTAAATAGCCTCCATAGACATCGCCTTTAAATAACGCGAAATCTTATAAATTTGTAAATAAATTCAAAAAAATCACGTGTGGAGCAAAGATTATGAAACTATTTCCAGCACATATAGAATAACCTCGATAGACATCACCTTTAAATAACGCGAATCAGTATAAATATGTAAAGAAATTGAAAAAAAAATCAAGCTTGGAGCATAGATTGTGAAACAATTTCCAGCACATTGAAAATAGTCTCAATACACATCGTTTTTAAATAACGCGAAATAGTATAAATCCGTAAACAAATTTAAAAAAATCGCGCTTGGAGCACAGATTATAAAACAATTTCCAGCACATTGAGAATAGTCTCGATAGACATCACCTTTAAATAACGCGAAACAGTATAAATATGTCAACAAAATGAAAAAAAAATCAAGATTGGAGCATAGATTGTGAAACAATTTCCAGCACATTGAAAATAGTCTCGATAGACATCGCCTTTAAATAACGTGGAATATTATAAATCCGAAAACAAATTCAAAAAAATCACGCGTGGAGCACAGATTATGAAACAATTTCCAGCACATTGAGAATAGAATCGATAGACATCGCCTTTAAATAACGCGAAATATTATAAATCCGTAAACAAATTTAAAAATAATCACGCGTGGAGCACAGATTATGAAACAATTTGCAGAACATTGAGAATAGCCCCCCATAGACATCACCTTTAAATAACCCGAAATAGTATAAATATGTAAAGAAAATGAAAAAAAAATCAAGATTGGAGCATAGATTGTGAAACAATTTCCAGCACATTGAAAATAGTCTCGATAGACATCGCCTTTAAATAACGCGGAATATTATAAATCCGAAAACAAATTCAAAAAAATCACGCGTGGAGCACAGATTATGAAACAATTTCCAGCAAATTGAGAATAGCCTCGATAGACATCACCTTTAAATAACGCGAAATAGTATAAATAAGTCAACAAAATGAAAAAAAAATCAAGATTGGAGCATAGATTGTGAAACAATTTCCAGCACATTGAAAATAGTCTCGATAGACATCGCCTTTAAATAACGCGAAATATTATAAATCCGTAAACAAATTTAAAAAAATCACGTCGGAGCACAGATTATGAAACAATTTCCAGAACATTGAGAATAGCCCCCATAGACATCACCTTTAAATAGCCCGAAATAATATAAATCCATAAACAAATTTTAAAAAAATCACGCGTGGAGCACAGATTATGAAACAATTTCCAGCACATTGTAAATAGCCTCGATAGACATCGCCTTTAAATAACGCGAAATCTTATAAATTTGTAAATAAATTCAAAAAAATCACGTGTGGAGCAAAGATTATGAAACTATTTCCAGCACATTGAGAATAACCTCGATAGACATCACCTTTAAATAACGCGAATCAGTATAAATATGTAAAGAAATTGAAAAAAAAATCAAGCTTGGAGCATAGATTGTGAAACAATTTCCAGCACATTGAAAATAGTCTCAATACACATCGTTTTTAAATAACGCGAAATAGTATAAATCCGTAAACAAATTTAAAAAAATCGCGCTTGGAGCACAGATTATAAAACAATTTCCAGCACATTGAGAATAGTCTCGATAGACATCACATTTAAATAACGCGAAACAGTATAAATATGTTATCAAATTGAAAAAAAAATCACGTGTGGAGCACAGATTATGAAACAATTTCCAGCACATTGAGAATAGCCTCGATAGACATCGCCTTTAAATAACGCGAAATAGTATAAGTTTGTAAATAAATGCAAAAAAATCACGCGTGGAGCACAGATTATGAAACAAATTCCAGCACATTGAGAATAGCCTCGATAGACTTCTCCTTCAAATAACGCGAAATAGCATAATCCTGTAAACAAATTGAAAAAAAATCACGCGTGGAGCACAGATTATGAAACAATTTCCAGCACATTGAAAATAGTCTCGATAGACATCGCCTTTAAATAACGAGAAATGGTATAAATCTGTAAATAAAATTGAAAAAAAAATCACGCTTGGAACATAGATTGTGAAACAATTTCCAGCATATTGAAAATAGTCTCGAGAGACATCGCATTTAAATAACGCGAAATAGTATAAATCCGTAAACAAATTCAAAAAAATCATGCGTGGAGCACAGATTATGAAACATTTTCCAGCACATTGAGAATAGCTTCGATAGACATCACCTTTAAATAACGCGAAAAAGTATAAATCTGTAAACAAATTGAAAAAAAAAAAAAAATCACGCTTGGGGTATAAATTGTGAAACAATTTCCAGCACATTGAAAATAGTCTCGATAGACATCGCCTTTAAATAACGCGAAATAGTGTAAATATGTAAACAAATTGAAAAAAAAAATCAAGATTGGAGCATAGATTGTGAAAAAATTTCCAGTACATTGAAAATAGTCTCGATAGACATCGCCTTTAAATAACGCGAAATAGTATAAATCAGTAAACAAATTTTAAAAAAATCACGCGTGGAGCAAAGATTATGAAACAATTTCCAGCACATTGTGAATAGCCTCGATAGACATCGCCTTTAAATAACGCGAAATCTTATAAATTTGTAAATAAATTCAAAAAAATCACGTGTGGAGCAAAGATTATGAAACAATTTCCAGCACATTGAGAATAACCTCGATAGACATCACCTTTAAATAACGCGAATCAGTATAAATATGTAAATAAATTGAAAAAAAAAATCAAGCTTGGAGCATAGATTGTGAAACAATTTCCAGCACATTGAAAATAGTCTCAATACATATCGTTTTTAAATAACGCGAAATAGTATAAATCCGTAAACAAATTTAAAAAAATCGCGCTTGGAGCACAGATTATAAAACAATTTCCAGCACATTGAGAATAGTCTCGATAGACATCACCTTTAAATAACGCGAAACAGTATAAATATGTAAACAAATTGAAAAAAAATCACGTGTGGAGCACAGATTATGAAACAATTTCCAGCACATTGAAAATAGTCTCGATAGACATCGCCTTTAAATAACGAGAAATGGTATAAATCTGTAAATAAAATTGAAAAAAAAAATCACGCTTGGAACATAGATTGTGAAACAATTTCCAGCATATTGAAAATAGTCTCGAGAGACATCGCATTTAAATAACGCGAAATAGTATAAATCCGTAAACAAATTCAAAAAAATCATGCGTGGAGCACAGATTATGAAACATTTTCCAGCACATTGAGAATAGCTTCGATAGACATCACCTTTAAATAACGCGAAAACGTATAAATCTGTAAACAAATTGAAAAAAAAAATCACGCTTGGAGCATAAATTGTGAAACAATTTCCAGCACATCGAAAATAGTCTCGATAGACATCGCGTTTAAATAAAGCGAAATATTATAAATCCGTAAACAAATTTAAAAAAATCATGCGTGGAGCACAGATTATGAAACAATTTCCAGCACATTGAGAATAACCTCGCTAGACATCACCTTTAAATAACGCGAAATATTATAAATGCGTAAACAAATTAAAAATGTCACGCGTGGAGCACAGATTATGAAACAATTTCCAGAACATTGAGAATAGCCTCGATAGACATCGCTTTAAATAACGCGAAAACTTATAAATTTGTAAATAAATTTTAAAAAATCACGCGTGGAGCACAGATTATGAAACAATTTCCAGCACATTGAGAATAGTGTCGATAGACATCGCCTTTAAATACGCAAATTAGTATAAATCCGTAAACAAATTCATAAAAATCACGCGTGGAGCACAGATTATGAAACAATATCCAGCACAATGAGAATAGCCTCGATAGACATCACCTTTAAATAACGCGAAATAGTATAAATATGTAAACAAATTGAAAAAAAAAATCAAGATTGGAGCATAGATTGTGAAACAATTTCCAGCACATTGAAAATAGTCTCGATAGACATCGCCTTTAAATAACGCGGAATATTATAAATCCGAAAACAAATTTAAAAAAATCACGCGTGGAGCACAGATTATGAAACAATTTCCAGCACATTGAGAATAGCCTCGATAGACATCGCCTTTAAATAACGCGAAATATTATAAATCCGTAAACAAATTTAAAAATAATCACGCGTGGAGCACAGATTATGAAACAATTTCCAGAACATTGAGAATAGCTTCGATATACATCACCTTTAAATAACGCGAAAAGTATAAATCTGTAAACAATTTGAAAAAAAAAAAAAAAAATCACGCTTGGGGTATAAATTGTGAAACAATTTCCAGCACATTGAAAATAGTCTCGATAGATATCGCCTTTAAATAACACGAAATAGTATAAATCCGTAAAAAAAATTTTAAAAAATCACGCGTGGAGCACAGATTATGAAACAATTTCCAGCACATTGAGAATAGCCTCGATAGACATCACCTTTAAATAACGCTAAATAGTATAAATGCGTAAACAAATTCAAAAAAATCACGCGTGGAGCACAGATTATGAAACAATTTCCAGCACATTGAGAATAGCCTCTATAGACATCACCTTTAAATAACGCGAAATAGTATAAATCTGTAAACAAATTGAAAAAAAATTTAAAAAATCACGCTTGGAGAATAGATTGTGAAACAATTTCCAGCACATTGAAAATAGTCTCGATAGATATCGCCTTTAAATAACACGAAATAGTATAAATCCGTAAAAAAAATTAAAAAAAATCACGCGTGGACCAAAGATTATGAAACAATTTCCAGCACATTGAAAATAGTCTCGATAGACACCACCTTTAAATAACTCGAAATAGTATAAATCCGTAAACAAATTTAAAAAAATCACGCGTGGAGCACAGATTATGAAACAATTTCCAGCACATTGAGAATAGCCTCGATAGACATCGCCTTTAAATAACGCGAAATCTTATAAATTTGTAAATAAATTTAAAAAAATCACGCGTGGAGCACAGATTATGAAACAATTTCCAGCACATTGAGAATAGCCTCGATAGACATCGCCTTTAAATAACGCGAAATAGTATAAATCTGTAAATAAATGCAAAAAAATTACGCGTGGAGCACAGATTATGAAACAAATTCCAGCACATTGAGAATATCCCCGATAGACATCGCCTTTAAATAACGCGAAATAGTGTAAATATGTAAACAAATTGAAAAAAAAAATCAAGATTGGAGCATAGATTGTGAAAAAATTTCCAGCACATTGAAAATAGTCTCGATAGACATCGCCTTTAAATAACGCGAAATAGTATAAATCAGTAAACAAATTTTAAAAAAATCACGAGTGGAGCAAAGATTATGAAACAATTTCCAGCACATTGTGAATAGCCTCGATAGACATCGCCTTTAAATAACGCGAAATCTTATAAATTTGTAAATAAATTCAAAAAAATCACGTGTGGAGCAAAGATTATGAAACAATTTCCAGCACATTGAGAATAACCTCGATAGACATCACCTTTAAATAACGCGAATCAGTATAAATATGTAAATAAATTGAAAAAAAAATCAAGCTTGGAGCATAGATTGTGAAACAATTTCCAGCACTTTGAAAATAGTCTCAATACACATCGTTTTTAAATAACGCGAAATAGTATAAATCCGTAAACAAATTTTAAAAAATCGCGCTTGGAGCACAGATTATAAAACAATTTCCAGCACATTGAGAATAGTCTTGATAGACATCACCTTTAAATAACGCGAAACAGTATAAATATGTAAACAAATTGAAAAACAAATCACGTGTGGAGCACAGATTATGAAACAATTTCCAGCACATTGAGAATAGCCTCGATAGACATCGCCTTTAAATAACGCGAAATAGTATAAGTTTGTAAATAAATGCAAAAAAATCACGCGTGGAGCACAGATTATGAAACAAATTCCAGCACATTGAGAATAGCCTCGATAGACTTCTCCTTCAAATAACGCGAAATAGCATAAACCTGTAAACAAATTGAAAAAAATCACGTGTGGAGCACAGATTATGAAACAATTTCCAGCACATTGAAAATAGTCTCGATAGACATCGCCTTTAAATAACGAGAAATGGTATAAATCTGTAAATAAAATTGAAAATAAAATCACGCTTGGAACATAGATTGTGAAACAATTTCCAGCACATTGAAAATAGTCTCGAGAGACATCGCATTTAAATAACGCGAAATAGTATAAATCCGTAAACAAATTAAAAAAAATCATGCGTGGAGCACAGATTATGAAACATTTTCCAGCACATTGAGAATAGCTTCGATAGACATCACCTTTAAATAACGCGAAAAAGTATAAATCTGTAAACAAATTGAAAAAAAAAATCACGCTTGGAGCATAAATTGTGAAACAATTTCCAGCACATCGAAAATAGTCTCGATAGACATCGCGTTTAAATAAAGCGAAATATTATAAATCCGTAAACAAATTTAAAAAAATCATGCGTGGAGCACAGATTATGAAACAATTTCCAGCACATTGAGAATAACCTCGCTAGACATCACCTTTAAATAACGCGAAATAGTATAAATGCGTAAACAAATTAAAAATGTCACGCGTGGAGCACAGATTATGAAACAATTTCCAGAACATAGAGAATAGCCTCGATAGACATCGCTTTAAATAACGCGAAATCTTATAAATTTGTAAATAAATTTTAAAAACTCACGCGTGGAGCACAGATTATGAAACAATTTCCAGCACATTGAGAATAGTGTCGATAGACATCGCCTTTAAATACGCAAAATAGTATAAATCCGTAAACAAATTCATAAAAATCACGCGTGGAGCACAGATTATGAAACAATATCCAGCACATTGAGAATAGCCTCGATAGACATCACCTTTAAATAACGCGAAATAGTATAAATATGTAAACAAATTGAAAAAAAATCAAGATTGGAGCATAGATTGTGAAACAATTTCCAGCACATTGAAAATAGTCTCGATAGACATCGCCTTTAAATAACGCGGAATAGTATAAATCCATAAACAAATTTTAAAAAAATCACGCGTGGAGCACAGATTATGAAACAATTTCCAGCACATTGAGAATAGCTTCGATATACATCACCTTTAAATAACGCGAAAAGTATAAATCTGTAAACAATTTGAAAAAAAAAAAAAATCACGCTTGGGGTATAAATTGTGAAACAATTTCCAGCACATTGAGAATAGCCTCGATAGACATCACCTTTAAATAACGCGAAATAGTATAAATGCGTAAACAAATTAAAAATGTCACGCGTGGAGCACAGATTATGAAACAATTTCCAGAACATTGAGAATAGCCTCGATAGACATCGCTTTAAATAACGCGAAATCTTATAAATTTGTAAATAAATTTTAAAAAATCACGCGTGGAGCACAGATTATGAAACAATTTCCAGCACATTGAGAATAGTGTCGATAGACATCGCCTTTAAATACGCAAATTAGTATAAATCCGTAAACAAATTCATAAAAATCACGCGTGGAGCACAGATTATGAAACAATATCCAGCACATTGAGAATAGCCTCGATAGACATCACCTTTAAATAACGCGAAATAGTATAAATATGTAAACAAATTGAAAAAAAAAATCAAGATTGGAGCATAGATTGTGAAACAATTTCCAGCACATTGAAAATAGTCTCGATAGACATCGCCTTTAAATAACGCGGAATATTATAAATCCGAAAACAAATTAAAAAAAATCACGCGTGGAGCACAGATTATGAAACAATTTCCAGCACATTGAGAATAGCCTCGATAGACATCGGCTTTAAATAGCGCGAAATATTATAAGTTTGTAAATAAATGCAAAAAAATCACGCGTGGAGCACAGATTATGAAACAAATTCCAGCACATTGAGAATAGCCTCGATAGACTTCTCCTTCAAATAACGCGAAATAGCATAATCCTGTAAACAAATTGAAAAAAAATCACGCGTGGAGCACAGATTATGAAACAATTTCCAGCACATTGAAAATAGTCTCGATAGACATCGCCTTTAAATAACGAGAAATGGTATAAATCTGTAAATAAAATTGAAAAAAAAATCACGCTTGGAACATAGATTGTGAAACAATTTCCAGCATATTGAAAATAGTCTCGAGAGACATCGCATTTAAATAACGCGAAATAGTATAAATCCGTAAACAAATTCAAAAAAATCATGCGTGGAGCACAGATTATGAAACATTTTCCAGCACATTGAGAATAGCTTCGATAGACATCACCTTGAAATAACGCGAAAAAGTATAAATCTGTAAACAAATTGAAAAAAAAAATCACGCTTGGAGCATAAATTGTGAAACAATTTCCAGCACATCGAAAATAGTCTCGATAGACATCGCGTTTAAATAAAGCGAAATATTATAAATCCGTAAACAAATTAAAAAAAATCATGCGTGGAGCACAGATTATGAAACAATTTCCAGCACATTGAGAATAACCTCGCTAGACATCACCTTTAAATAACGCGAAATAGTATAAATGCGTAAACAAATTAAAAATGTCACGCGTGGAGCACAGATTATGAAACAATTTCCAGAACATTGAGAATAGCCTCGATAGACATCGCTTTAAATAACGCGAAATCTTATAAATTTGTAAATAAATTTTAAAAAATCACGCGTGGAGCACAGATTATGAAACAATTTCCAGCACATTGAGAATAGTGTCGATAGACATCGCCTTTAAATACGCAAAATAGTATAAATCCGTAAACAAATTCATAAAAATCACGCGTGGAGCACAGATTATGAAACAATATCCAGCACATTGAGAATAGCCTCGATAGACATCACCTTTAAATAACGCGAAATAGTATAAATATGTAAACAAATTGAAAAAAAAATCAAGATTGGAGCATAGATTGTGAAACAATTTCCAGCACATTGAAAATAGTCTCGATAGACATCGCCTTTAAATAACGCGGAATATTATAAATCCGAAAACAAATTCAAAAAAATCACGCGTGGAGCACAGATTATGAAACAATTTCCAGCACATTGAGAATAGCCTCGATAGACATCGCCTTTAAATAACGCGAAATATTATAAATCCGTAAACAAATTTAAAAATAATCACGCGTGGAGCACAGATTATGAAACAATTTCCAGAACATTGAGAATAGCCCCCATAGACATCACCTTTAAATAACCCGAAATAGTATAAATCCATAAACAAACTTTAAAAAAATCACGCGTGGAGCACAGATTATGAAACAATTTCCAGCACATTGAGAATAGCTTCGATATACATCACCTTTAAATAACGCGAAAAGTATAAATCTGTAAACAATTTGAAAAAAAAAAAAAACAACAACAAAAAAAAATCACGCTTGGGGTATAAATTGTGAAACAATTTCCAGCACATTGAAAATAGTCTCGATAGATATCGCCTTTAAATAACACGAAATAGTATAAATCCGTAAAAAAAATTTAAAAAAATCACGCGTGGAGCACAGATTATGAAACAATTTCCAGCACATTGAGAATAGCCTCGATAGACATCACCTTTAAATAACGCTAAATAGTATAAATGCGTAAACAAATTCAAAAACATCACGCGTGGAGCACAGATTATGAAACAATTTCCAGCACATTGAGAATAGCCTCTATAGACATCACCTTTAAATAACGCGAAATAGTATAAATCTGTAAACAAATTGAAAAAAAATTTAAAAAATCACGCTTGGAGAATAGATTGTGAAACAATTTCCAGCACATTGAAAATAGTCTCGATAGATATCGCCTTTAAATAACACGAAATAGTATAAATCCGTAAAAAAAAATAAAAAAAATCACGCGTGGAGCACAGATTATGAAACAATTTCCAGCACATTGAAAATAGTCTCGATAGACACCACCTTTAAATAACTCGAAATAGTATAAATCCGTAAACAAATTTAAAAAAATCACGCGTGGAGCACAGATTATGAAACAATTTCCAGCACATTGAGAATAGCCTCCATAGACTTCGCCTTTAAATAACGCGAAATCTTATAAATTTGTAAATAAATTTAAAAAAATCACGCGTGGAGCACAGATTATGAAACAATTTCCAGCACATAGAAAATAGCCTCGATAGACATCGCCTTTAAATAACGCGAAATAGTGTAAATATGTAAACAAATTGAAAAAAAAAATCAAGATTGGAGCATAGATTGTGAAAAAATTTCCAGTACATTGAAAATAGTCTCGATAGACATCGCCTTTAAATAACGCGAAATAGTATAAATCAGTAAACAAATTTTAAAAAAATCACGCGTGGAGCAAAGATTATGAAACAATTTCCAGCACATTGTGAATAGCCTCGATAGACATCGCCTTTAAATAACGCGAAATCTTATAAATTTGTAAATAAATTCAAAAAAATCACGTGTGGAGCAAAGATTATGAAACAATTTCCAGCACATTGAGAATAACCTCGATAGACATCACCTTTAAATAACGCGAATCAGTATAAATATGTAAATAAATTGAAAAAAAAAATCAAGCTTGGAGCATAGATTGTGAAACAATTTCCAGCACATTGAAAATAGTCTCAATACATATCGTTTTTAAATAACGCGAAATAGTATAAATCCGTAAACAAATTTAAAAAAATCGCGCTTGGAGCACAGATTATAAAACAATTTCCAGCACATTGAGAATAGTCTCGATAGACATCACCTTTAAATAACGCGAAACAGTATAAATATGTAAACAAATTGAAAAAAAATCACGTGTGGAGCACAGATTATGAAACAATTTCCAGCACATTGAAAATAGTCTCGATAGACATCGCCTTTAAATAACGAGAAATGGTATAAATCTGTAAATAAAATTGAAAAAAAAATCACGCTTGGAACATAGATTGTGAAACAATTTCCAGCATATTGAAAATAGTCTCGAGAGACATCGCATTTAAATAACGCGAAATAGTATAAATCCGTAAACAAATTCAAAAAAATCATGCGTGGAGCACAGATTATGAAACATTTTCCAGCACATTGAGAATAGCTTCGATAGACATCACCTTTAAATAACGCGAAAACGTATAAATCTGTAAACAAATTGAAAAAAAAAATCACGCTTGGAGCATAAATTGTGAAACAATTTCCAGCACATCGAAAATAGTCTCGATAGACATCGCGTTTAAATAAAGCGAAATATTATAAATCCGTAAACAAATTTAAAAAAATCATGCGTGGAGCACAGATTATGAAACAATTTCCAGCACATTGAGAATAACCTCGCTAGACATCACCTTTAAATAACGCGAAATATTATAAATGCGTAAACAAATTAAAAATGTCACGCGTGGAGCACAGATTATGAAACAATTTCCAGAACATTGAGAATAGCCTCGATAGACATCGCTTTAAATAACGCGAAAACTTATAAATTTGTAAATAAATTTTAAAAAATCACGCGTGGAGCACAGATTATGAAACAATTTCCAGCACATTGAGAATAGTGTCGATAGACATCGCCTTTAAATACGCAAATTAGTATAAATCCGTAAACAAATTCATAAAAATCACGCGTGGAGCACAGATTATGAAACAATATCCAGCACAATGAGAATAGCCTCGATAGACATCACCTTTAAATAACGCGAAATAGTATAAATATGTAAACAAATTGAAAAAAAAAATCAAGATTGGAGCATAGATTGTGAAACAATTTCCAGCACATTGAAAATAGTCTCGATAGACATCGCCTTTAAATAACGCGGAATATTATAAATCCGAAAACAAATTCAAAAAAATCACGCGTGGAGCACAGATTATGAAACAATTTCCAGCACATTGAGAATAGCCTCGATAGACATCGCCTTTAAATAACGCGAAATATTATAAATCCGTAAACAAATTTAAAAATAATCACGCGTGGAGCACAGATTATGAAACAATTTCCAGAACATTGAGAATAGCTTCGATATACATCACCTTTAAATAACGCGAAAAGTATAAATCTGTAAACAATTTGAAAAAAAAAAAAAAAAAAATCACGCTTGGGGTATAAATTGTGAAACAATTTCCAGCACATTGAAAATAGTCTCGATAGATATCGCCTTTAAATAACACGAAATAGTATAAATCCGTAAAAAAAATTTTAAAAAATCACGCGTGGAGCACAGATTATGAAACAATTTCCAGCACATTGAGAATAGCCTCGATAGACATCACCTTTAAATAACGCTAAATAGTATAAATGCGTAAACAAATTCAAAAAAATCACGCGTGGAGCACAGATTATGAAACAATTTCCAGCACATTGAGAATAGCCTCTATAGACATCACCTTTAAATAACGCGAAATAGTATAAATCTGTAAACAAATTGAAAAAAAATTTAAAAAATCACGCTTGGAGAATAGATTGTGAAACAATTTCCAGCACATTGAAAATAGTCTCGATAGATATCGCCTTTAAATAACACGAAATAGTATAAATCCGTAAAAAAAATTAAAAAAAATCACGCGTGGACCAAAGATTATGAAACAATTTCCAGCACATTGAAAATAGTCTCGATAGACACCACCTTTAAATAACTCGAAATAGTATAAATCCGTAAACAAATTTAAAAAAATCACGCGTGGAGCACAGATTATGAAACAATTTCCAGCACATTGAGAATAGCCTCGATAGACATCGCCTTTAAATAACGCGAAATCTTATAAATTTGTAAATAAATTTAAAAAAATCACGCGTGGAGCACAGATTATGAAACAATTTCCAGCACATTGAGAATAGCCTCGATAGACATCGCCTTTAAATAACGCGAAATAGTATAAATCTGTAAATAAATGCAAAAAAATTACGCGTGGAGCACAGATTATG
Organism: Maratus speciosus; assembly: GCA_963932465.1. Lineage (NCBI taxonomy): Eukaryota > Metazoa > Arthropoda > Arachnida > Araneae > Salticidae > Maratus > Maratus speciosus. The sequence goes on along the minus strand of CAWVRF010001532.1, from coordinate 842,541 downwards.
AAACAAATTCCAGCACATTGAGAATATCCCCGATAGACATCGCCTTTAAATAACGCGAAATAGTGTAAATATGTAAACAAATTGAAAAAAAAAATCAAGATTGGAGCATAGATTGTGAAAAAATTTCCAGCACATTGAAAATAGTCTCGATAGACATCGCCTTTAAATAACGCGAAATAGTATAAATCAGTAAACAAATTTAAAAAAAATCACGAGTGGAGCAAAGATTATGAAACAATTTCCAGCACATTGTGAATAGCCTCGATAGACATCGCCTTTAAATAACGCGAAATCTTATAAATTTGTAAATAAATTCAAAAAAATCACGTGTGGAGCAAAGATTATGAAACAATTTCCAGCACATTGAGAATAACCTCGATAGACATCACCTTTAAATAACGCGAATCAGTATAAATATGTAAATAAATTGAAAAAAAAATCAAGCTTGGAGCATAGATTGTGAAACAATTTCCAGCACTTTGAAAATAGTCTCAATACACATCGTTTTTAAATAACGCGAAATAGTATAAATCCGTAAACAAATTTTAAAAAATCGCGCTTGGAGCACAGATTATAAAACAATTTCCAGCACATTGAGAATAGTCTTGATAGACATCACCTTTAAATAACGCGAAACAGTATAAATATGTAAACAAATTGAAAAACAAATCACGTGTGGAGCACAGATTATGAAACAATTTCCAGCACATTGAGAATAGCCTCGATAGACATCGCCTTTAAATAACGCGAAATAGTATAAGTTTGTAAATAAATGCAAAAAAATCACGCGTGGAGCACAGATTATGAAACAAATTCCAGCACATTGAGAATAGCCTCGATAGACTTCTCCTTCAAATAACGCGAAATAGCATAAACCTGTAAACAAATTGAAAAAAATCACGTGTGGAGCACAGATTATGAAACAATTTCCAGCACATTGAAAATAGTCTCGATAGACATCGCCTTTAAATAACGAGAAATGGTATAAATCTGTAAATAAAATTGAAAAAAAAATCACGCTTGGAACATAGATTGTGAAACAATTTCCAGCACATTGAAAATAGTCTCGAGAGACATCGCATTTAAATAACGCGAAATAGTATAAATCCGTAAACAAATTAAAAAAAATCATGCGTGGAGCACAGATTATGAAACATTTTCCAGCACATTGAGAATAGCTTCGATAGACATCACCTTTAAATAACGCGAAAAAGTATAAATCTGTAAACAAATTGAAAAAAAAAATCACGCTTGGAGCATAAATTGTGAAACAATTTCCAGCACATCGAAAATAGTCTCGATAGACATCGCGTTTAAATAAAGCGAAATATTATAAATCCGTAAACAAATTTAAAAAAATCATGCGTGGAGCACAGATTATGAAACAATTTCCAGCACATTGGGAATAACCTCGCTAGACATCACCTTTAAATAACGCGAAATAGTATAAATGCGTAAACAAATTAAAAATGTCACGCGTGGAGCACAGATTATGAAACAATTTCCAGAACATAGAGAATAGCCTCGATAGACATCGCTTTAAATAACGCGAAATCTTATAAATTTGTAAATAAATTTTAAAAACTCACGCGTGGAGCACAGATTATGAAACAATTTCCAGCACATTGAGAATAGTGTCGATAGACATCGCCTTTAAATACGCAAAATAGTATAAATCCGTAAACAAATTCATAAAAATCACGCGTGGAGCACAGATTATGAAACAATATCCAGCACATTGAGAATAGCCTCGATAGACATCACCTTTAAATAACGCGAAATAGTATAAATATGTAAACAAATTGAAAAAAAATCAAGATTGGAGCATAGATTGTGAAACAATTTCCAGCACATTGAAAATAGTCTCGATAGACATCGCCGTTAAATAACGCGGAATAGTATAAATCCATAAACAAATTTTAAAAAAATCACGCGTGGAGCACAGATTATGAAACAATTTCCAGCACATTGAGAATAGCTTCGATATACATCACCTTTAAATAACGCGAAAAGTATAAATCTGTAAACAATTTGAAAAAAAAAAAAAAATCACGCTTGGGGTATAAATTGTGAAACAATTTCCAGCACATTGAGAATAGCCTCGATAGACATCACCTTTAAATAACGCGAAATAGTATAAATGCGTAAACAAATTAAAAATGTCACGCGTGGAGCACAGATTATGAAACAATTTCCAGAACATTGAGAATAGCCTCGATAGACATCGCTTTAAATAACGCGAAATCTTATAAATTTGTAAATAAATTTTAAAAAATCACGCGTGGAGCACAGATTATGAAACAATTTCCAGCACATTGAGAATAGTGTCGATAGACATCGCCTTTAAATACGCAAATTAGTATAAATCCGTAAACAAATTCATAAAAATCACGCGTGGAGCACAGATTATGAAACAATATCCAGCACATTGAGAATAGCCTCGATAGACATCACCTTTAAATAACGCGAAATAGTATAAATATGTAAACAAATTGAAAAAAAAAATCAAGATTGGAGCATAGATTGTGAAACAATTTCCAGCACATTGAAAATAGTCTCGATAGACATCGCCTTTAAATAACGCGGAATATTATAAATCCGAAAACAAATTAAAAAAAATCACGCGTGGAGCACAGATTATGAAACAATTTCCAGCACATTGAGAATAGCCTCGATAGACATCGGCTTTAAATAGCGCGAAATATTATAAATCCGTAAACAAATTTAAAAATAATCACGCGTGGAGCACAGATTATGAAACAATTTCCAGAACATTGAGAATAGCCCCCCATAGACATCACCTTTAAATAACCCGAAATAGTATAAATCCATAAACAAATTCATAAAAATCACGCGTGGAGCACAGATTATGAAACAATATCCAGCACATTGAGAATAGCCTCGATAGACATCACCTTTAAATAACGCGAAATAGTATAAATATGTAAACAAATTGAAAAAAAAAATCAAGATTGGAGCATAGATTGTGAAACAATTTCCAGCACATTGAAAATAGTCTCGATAGACATCGCCTTTAAATAACGCGGAATATTATAAATCCGAAAACAAATTCAAAAAAATCACGCGTGGAGCACAGATTATGAAACAATTTCCAGCACATTGAGAATAGCCTCGATAGACATCGCCTTTAAATAACGCGAAATATTATAAATCCGTAAACAAATTTAAAAATAATCACGCGTGGAGCACAGATTATGAAACAATTTCCAGAACATTGAGAATAGCCCCCATAGACATCACATTTAAATAACCCGAAATAGTATAAATCCATAAACAAATTTTAAAAAAATCACACGTGGAGCACAGATTATGAAACAATTTCCAGCACATTGAGAATAGCTTCCATATACATCACCTTTAAATAACGCGAAAAGTATAAATCTGTAAACAATTTGAAAAAAAAAAAAAAAAAATCACGCTTGGGGTATAAATTGTGAAACAATTTCCAGCACATTGAAAATAGTCTCGATAGATATCGCCTTTAAATAACACGAAATAGTATAAATCCGTAAAAAAAATTTTTAAAAATCACGCGTGGAGCACAGATTATGAAACAATTTCCAGCACATTGAGAATAGCCTCGATAGACATCACCTTTAAATAACGCTAAATAGTATAAATGCGTAAACAAATTCAAAAAAATCACCCGTGGAGCACAGATTATGAAACAATTTCCAGCACATTGAGAATAGCCTCTATAGACATCACCTTTAAATAACGCGAAATAGTATAAATCTGTAAACAAATTGAAAAAAAAATTAAAAAATCACGCTTGGAGAATAGATTGTGAAACAATTTCCAGCACATTGAAAATAGTCTCGATAGATATCGCCTTTAAATAACACGAAATAGTATAAATCCGTAAAAAAATTAAAAAAAATCACGCGTGGAGCACAGATTATGAAACAATTTCCAGCACATTGAAAATAGTCTCGATAGACACCACCTTTAAATAACACGAAATAGTATAAATCCGTAAACAAATTTAAAAAAATCACGCGTGGAGCACAGATTATGAAACAATTTCCAGCACATTGAGAATAGCCTCGATAGACATCGCCTTTAAATAACGCGAAATCTTATAAATTTGTAAATAAATTTAAAAAAATCACGCGTGGAGCACAGATTATGAAACAATTTCCAGCACATTGAGAATAGCCTCGATAGACATCGCCTTTAAATAACGCGAAATAGTATAAATCTGTAAATAAATGCAAAAAAATTACGCGTGGAGCACAGATTATGAAACAAATTCCAGCACATTGAGAATATCCCCGATAGACATCGCCTTTAAATAACGCGAAATAGTGTAAATATGTAAACAAATTGAAATAAAAAATCAAGATTGGAGCATAGATTGTGAAAAAATTTCCAGCACATTGAAAATAGTCTCGATAGACATCGCCTTTAAATAACGCGAAATAGTATAAATCAGTAAACAAATTTAAAAAAAATCACGAGTGGAGCAAAGATTATGAAACAATTTCCAGCACATTGTGAATAGCCTCGATAGACATCGCCTTTAAATAACGCGAAATCTTATAAATTTGTAAATAAATTTAAAAAAATCACGTGTGGAGCAAAGATTATGAAACAATTTCCAGCACATTGAGAATAACCTCGATAGACATCACCTTTAAATAACGCGAATCAGTATAAATATGTAAATAAATTGAAAAAAAAATCAAGCTTGGAGCATAGATTGTGAAACAATTTCCAGCACATTGAAAATAGTCTCAATACACATCGTTTTTAAATAACGCGAAATAGTATAAATCCGTAAACAAATTTTAAAAAATCGCGCTTGGAGCACAGATTATAAAACAATTTCCAGCACATTGAGAATAGTCTCGATAGACATCACCTTTAAATAACGCGAAACAGTATAAATATGTAAACAAATTGAAAAAAAAATCACGTGTGGAGCACAGATTATGAAACAATTTCCAGCACATTGAGAATAGCCTCGATAGACATCGCCTTTAAATAACGCGAAATAGTATAAGTTTGTAAATAAATGCATAAAAATCACGCGTGGAGCACAGATTATGAAACAAATTCCAGCACATTGAGAATAGCCTCGATAGACTTCTCCTTCAAATAACGCGAAATAGCATAAACCTGTAAACAAATTGAAAAAAATCACGTGTGGAACACAGATTATGAAACAATTTCCAGCACATTGAAAATAGTCTCGATAGACATCGCCTTTAAATAACGAGAAATGGTATAAATCTGTAAATAAAATTGAAAAAAAAATCACGCTTGGAACATAGATTGTGAAACAATTTCCAGCATATTGAAAATAGTCTCGAGAGACATCGCATTTAAATAACGCGAAATAGTATAAATCCGTAAACAAATTCAAAAAAATCGTGCGTGGAGCACAGATTATGAAACATTTTCCAGCACATTGAGAATAGCTTCGATAGACATCACCTTTAAATAACGCGAAAAAGTATAAATCTGTAAACAAATTGAAAAAAAAAATCACGCTTGGAGCATAAATTGTGAAACAATTTCCAGCATATCGAAAATAGTCTCGATAGACATCGCGTTTAAATAAAGCGAAATATTATAAATCCGTAAACAAATTTAAAAAAATCATGCGTGGAGCACAGATTATGAAACAATTTCCAGCACATTGAGAATAACCTCGCTAGACATCACCTTTAAATAACGCGAAATAGTATAAATGCGTAAACAAATTAAAAATGTCACGCGTGGAGCACAGATTATGAAACAATTTCCAGAACATTGAGAATAGCCTCGATAGACATCGCTTTAAATAACGCGAAATCTTATAAATTTGTAAATAAATTTTAAAAACTCACGCGTGGAGCACAGATTATGAAACAATTTCCAGCACATTGAGAATAGTGTCGATAGACATCGCCTTTAAATACGCAAAATAGTATAAATCCGTAAACAAATTCATAAAAATCACGCGTGGAGCACAGATTATGAAACAATATCCAGCACATTGAGAATAGCCTCGATAGACATCACTTTTAAATAACGCGAAATAGTATAAATATGTAAACAAATTGAAAAAAAATCAAGATTGGTGCATAGATTGTGAAACAATTTCCAGCACATTGAAAATAGTCTCGATAGACATCGCCTTTAAATAACGCGGAATATTATAAATCCGAAAACAAATTAAAAAAAATCACGCGTGGAGCACAGATTATGAAACAATTTCCAGCACATTGAGAATAGCCTCGATAGACATCGCCTTTAAATAACGCGAAATATTATAAATCCGTAAACAAATTTAAAAATAATCACGCGTGGAGCACAGATTATGAAACAATTTCCAGAACATTGAGAATAGCCCCCCATAGACATCACCTTTAAATAACCCGAAATAGTATAAATCCATAAACAAATTTTAAAAAAATCACGCGTGGAGCACAGATTATGAAACAATTTCCAGCACATTGAGAATAGCTTCGATATACATCACCTTTAAATAACGCGAAAAATATAAATCTGTAAACAATTTGAAAAAAAAAAAAAAACAAAAAAAAATCACGCTTGGGGTATAAATTGTGAAACAATTTCCAGCACATTGAGAATAGCCTCGATAGACATCACCTTTAAATAACGCGAAATAGTATAAATGCGTAAACAAATTAAAAATGTCACGCGTGGAGCACAGATTATGAAACAATTTCCAGAACATTGAGAATAGCCTCGATAGACATCGCTTTAAATAACGCGAAATCTTATAAATTTGTAAATAAATTTTAAAAAATCACGCGTGGAGCACAGATTATGAAACAATTTCCAGCACATTGAGAATAGTGTCGATAGACATCGCCTTTAAATACGCAAATTAGTATAAATCCGTAAACAAATTCATAAAAATCACGCGTGGAGCACAGATTATGAAACAATATCCAGCACATTGAGAATAGCCTCGATAGACATCACCTTTAAATAACGCGAAATAGTATAAATATATAAACAAATTGAAAAAAAAATCAAGATTGGAGCATAGATTGTGAAACAATTTCCAGCACATTGAAAATAGTCTCGATAGACATCGCCTTTAAATAACGCGGAATATTATAAATCCGAAAACAAATTTAAAAATAATCACGCGTGGAGCACAGATTATGAAACAATTTCCAGAACATTGAGAATAGCCCCCATAGACATCACATTTAAATAACCCGAAATAGTATAAATCCATAAACAAATTTTAAAAAAATCACACGTGGAGCACAGATTATGAAACAATTTCCAGCACATTGAGAATAGCTTCGATAGACACCACCTTTAAATAACTCGAAATAGTATAAATCCGTAAACAAATTTAAAAAAATCACGCGTGGAGCACAGATTATGAAACAATTTCCAGCACATTGAGAATAGCCTCGATAGACATCGCTTTAAATAACGCGAAATCTTATAAATTTGTAAATAAATTTTAAAAACTCACGCGTGGAGCACAGATTATGAAACAATTTCCAGCACATTGAGAATAGCCTCGATAGACATCGCCTTTAAATAACGCGAAATAGTATAAATCTGTAAATAAATGCAAAAAAATTACGCGTGGAGCACAGATTACGAAACAAATTCCAGCACATTGAGAATATCCCCGATAGACATCATCTTTAAATAACGCGAAATAGTGTAAATATGTAAAGAAATTGAAAAAAAAATCAAGATTGGAGCATAGATTGTGAAAAAATTTCCAGCACATTGAAAATAGTCTCGATAGACATCGCCTTTAAATAACGCGAAATAGTATAAATGCGTAAACAAATTAAAAATGTCACGCGTGGAGCACAGATTATGAAACAATTTCCAGAACATTGAGAATAGCCTCGATAGACATCGCTTTAAATAACGCGAAATCTTATAAATTTGTAAATAAATTTTAAAAACTCACGCGTGGAGCACAGATTATGAAACAATTTCCAGCACATTGAGAATAGTGTCGATAGACATCGCCTTTAAATACGCGAAATAGTATAAATCCGTAAACAAATTCATAAAAATCACGCGTGGAGCACAGATTATGAAACAATATCCAGCACATTGAGAATAGCCTCGATAGACATCACCTTTAAATAACGCGAAATAGTATAAATATGTAAACAAATTGAAAAAAAATCAAGATTGGAGCATAGATTGTGAAACAATTTCCAGCACTTTGAAAATAGTCTCGATAGACATCGCCTTTAAATAACGCGGAATATTATAAATCCGAAAACAAATTAAAAAAAATCACGCGTGGAGCACAGATTATGAAACAATTTCCAGCACATTGAGAATAGCCTCAATAGACATCGCCTTTAAATAACGCGAAATATTATAAATCCGTAAACAAATTTAAAAATAATCACGCGTGGAGCACAGATTATGAAACAATTTCCAGAACATTGAGAATAGCTCCCCATAGACATCACCTTTAAATAACCCGAAATAGTATAAATCCATAAACAAATTTTAAAAAAATCACGCGTGGAGCACAGATTATGAAACAATTTCCAGCACATTGAGAATAGCCTCGATAGACATCGCCTTTAAATAACGCGAAATAGTATAAGTTTGTAAATAAATGCATAAAAATCACGCGTGGAGCACAGATTATGAAACAAATTCCAGCACATTGAGAATAGCCTCGATAGACTTCTCCTTCAAATAACGCGAAATAGCATAAACCTGTAAACAAATTGAAAAAAATCACGTGTGGAACACAGATTATGAAACAATTTCCAGCACATTGAAAATAGTCTCGATAGACATCGCCTTTAAATAACGAGAAATGGTATAAATCTGTAAATAAAATTGAAAAAAAAATCACGCTTGGAACATAGATTGTGAAACAATTTCCAGCATATTGAAAATAGTCTCGAGAGACATCGCATTTAAATAACGCGAAATAGTATAAATCCGTAAACAAATTCAAAAAAATCATGCGTGGAGCACAGATTATGAAACATTTTCCAGCACATTGAGAATAGCTTCGATAGACATCACCTTTAAATAACGCGAAAAAGTATAAATCTGTAAACAAATTGAAAAAGAAAATCACGCTTGGAGCATAAATTGTGAAAGAATTTCCAGCATATCGAAAATAGTCTCGATAGACATCGCGTTTAAATAAAGCGAAATATTATAAATCCGTAAACAAATTTAAAAAAATCATGCGTGGAGCACAGATTATGAAACAATTTCCAGCACATTGAGAATAACCTCGCTAGACATCAGCTTTAAATAACGCGAAATAGTATAAATGCGTAAACAAATTAAAAATGTCACGCGTGGAGCACAGATTATGAAACAATTTCCAGAACATTGAGAATAGCCTCGATAGACATCGCTTTAAATAACGCGAAATCTTATAAATTTGTAAATAAATTTTAAAATCTCACGCGTGGAGCACAGATTATGAAACAATTTCCAGCACATTGAGAATAGTGTCGATAGACATCGCCTTTAAATACGCAAAATAGTATAAATCCGTAAACAAATTCATAAAAATCACGCGTGGAGCACAGATTATAAAACAATATCCAGCACATTGAGAATAGCCTCGATAGACATCACCTTTAAATAACGCGAAATAGTATAAATATGTAAACAAATTGAAAAAAAATCAAGATTGGAGCATAGATTGTGAAACAATTTCCAGCACATTGAAAATAGTCTCGATAGACATCGCCTTTAAATAACGCGGAATATTATAAATCCGAAAACAAATTAAAAAAAATCACGCGTGGAGCACAGATTATGAAACAATTTCCAGCACATTGAGAATAGCCTCGATAGACATCGCCTTTAAATAACGCGAAATATTATAAATCCGTAAACAAATTTAAATATAATCACGCGTGGAGCACAGATTATGAAACAATTTCCAGAACATTGAGAATAGCCCCCCATAGACATCACATTTAAATAACCCGAAATAGTATAAATCCATAAACAAATTTTAAAAAAATCACGCGTGGAGCACAGATTATGAAACAATTTCCAGCACATTGAGAATAGCTTCGATATACATCACCTTTAAATAACGCGAAAAATATAAATCTGTAAACAATTTGAAAAAAAAAAAAAAAAAACAAAAAAAAATCACGCTTGGGGTATAAATTGTGAAACAATTTCCAGCACATTGAGAATAGCCTCGATAGACATCACCTTTAAATAACGCGAAATAGTATAAATGCGTAAACAAATTAAAAATGTCACGCGTGGAGCACAGATTATGAAACAATTTCCAGAACATTGAGAAAAGCCTCGATAGACATCGCTTTAAATAACGCGAAATCTTATAAATTTGTAAATAAATTTTAAAAAATCACGCGTGGAGCACAGATTATGAAACAATTTCCAGCACATTGAGAATAGTGTCGATAGACATCGCCTTTAAATACGCAAATTAGTATAAATCCGTAAACAAATTCATAAAAATCACGCGTGGAGCACAGATTATGAAACAATATCCAGCACATTGAGAATAGCCTCGATAGACATCACCTTTAAATAACGCGAAATAGTATAAATATATAAACAAATTGAAAAAAAAATCAAGATTGGAGCATAGATTGTGAAACAATTTCCAGCACATTGAAAATAGTCTCGATAGACATCGCCTTTAAATAACGCGGAATATTATAAATCCGAAAACAAATTTAAAAATAATCACGCGTGGAGCACAGATTATGAAACAATTTCCAGAACATTGAGAATAGCCCCCATAGACATCACATTTAAATAACCCGAAATAGTATAAATCCATAAACAAATTTTAAAAAAATCACACGTGGAGCACAGATTATGAAACAATTTCCAGCACATTGAGAATAGCTTCGATAGACACCACCTTTAAATAACTCGAAATAGTATAAATCCGTAAACAAATTTAAAAAAATCACGCGTGGAGCACAGATTATGAAACAATTTCCAGCACATTGAGAATAGCCTCGATAGACATCGCCTTTAAATAACGCGAAATCTTATAAATTTGTAAATAAATTTAAAAAAATCACGCGTGGAGCACAGATTATGAAACAATTTCCAGCACATTGAGAATAGCCTCGATAGACATCGCCTTTAAATAACGCGAAATAGTATAAATCTGTAAATAAATGCAAAAAAATTACGCGTGGAGCACAGATTACGAAACAAATTCCAGCACATTGAGAATATCCCCGATAGACATCATCTTTAAATAACGCGAAATAGTGTAAATATGTAAAGAAATTGAAAAAAAAATCAAGATTGGAGCATAGATTGTGAAAAAATTTCCAGCACATTGAAAATAGTCTCGATAGACATCGCCTTTAAATAACGCGAAATAGTATAAATCAGTAAACAAATTTAAAAAAAATCACGAGTGGAGCAAAGATTATGAAACAATTTCCAGCACATTGTGAATAGCCTCGATAGACATCGCCTTTAAATAACGCGAAATCTTATAAATTTGTAAATAAATTCAAAAAAATCACGTGTGGAGCAAAGATTATGAAACAATTTCCAGCACATTGAGAATAACCTTGATAGACATCACCTTTAAATAACGCGAATCAGTATAAATATGTAAATAAATTGAAAAAAAAATCAAGCTTGCAGCATAGATTGTGAAACAATTTCCAGCACATTGAAAATAGTCTCAATACACATCGTTTTTAAATAACGCGAAATAGTATAAATCCGTAAACAAATTAAAAAAAATCGCGCTTGGAGCACAGATTATAAAACAATTTCCAGCACATTGAGAATAGTCTCGATAGACATCACCTTTAAATAACGCGAAACAGTATAAATATGTAAACAAATTGAAAAAAAAAAATCACGTGTGGAGCACAGATTATGAAACAATTTCCAGCACATTGAGAATAGCCTCGATAGACATCGCCTTTAAATAACGCGAAATAGTATAAGTTTGTAAATAAATGCAAAAAAATCACGCGTGGAGCACAGATTATGAAACAAATTCCAGCACATTGAGAATAGCCTCGATAGACTTCTCCTTCAAATAACGCGAAATAGCATAAACCTGTAAACAAATTGAAAAAAAATCACGTGTGGAGCACAGATTATGAAACAATTTCCAGCACATTGAAAATAGTCTCGATAGACATCGCCTTTAAATAACGAAAAATGGTATAAATCTGTAAATAAAATTGAAAAAAAAATCACGCTTGGAACATAGATTGTGAAACAATTTCCAGCATATTGAAAATAGTCTCGAGAGACATCGCATTTAAATAACGCGAAATAGTATAAATCCGTAAACAAATTCAAAAAATCATGCGTGGAGCACAGATTATGAAACATTTTCCAGCACATTGAGAATAGCTTCGATAGACATCACCTTTAAATAACGCGAAAAAGTATAAATCTGTAAACAAATTGAAAAAAAAAATCACGCTTGGAGCATAAATTGTGAAACAATTTCCAGCACATCGAAAATAGTCTCGATAGACATCGCGTTTAAATAAAGCGAAATATTATAAATCCTTAAACAAATTTAAAAAAATCATGCGTGGAGCACAGATTATGAAACAATTTCCAGCACATTGAGAATAACCTCGCTAGACATCACCTTTAAATAACGCGAAATAGTATAAATGCGTAAACAAATTAAAAATGTCACGCGTGGAGCACAGATTATGAAACAATTTCCGGAACATTGAGAATAGCCTCGATAGACATCGCTTTAAATAACGCGAAATCTTATAAATTTGTAAATAAATTTTAAAAAATCACGCGTGGAGCACAGATTATGAAACAATTTCCAGCACATTGAGAATAGTGTCGATAGACATCGCCTTTAAATACGCAAAATAGTATAAATCCGTAAACAAATTCATAAAAATCACGCGTGGAGCACAGATTATGAAACAATATCCAGCACATTGAGAATAGCCTCGATAGACATCACCTTTAAGTAACGCGAAATAGTATAAATATGTAAACAAATTGAAAAAAAATCTAGATTGGAGCATAGATTGTGAAACAATTTCCAGCACATTGAAAATAGTCTCGATAGACATCGCCTTTAAATAACGCGGAATATTATAAATCCGAAAACAAATTAAAAAAAATCACGCGTGGAGCACAGATTATGAAACAATTTCCAGCACATTGAGAATAACCTCGATAGACATCGCCTTTAAATAACGCGAAATATTATAAATCCGTAAACAAATTTAAAAATAATCACGCGTGGAGCACAGATTATGAAACAATTTCCAGAACATTGAGAATAGCCCCCCATAGACATCACCTTTAAATAACCCGAAATAGTATAAATCCATAAACAAATTTTAAAAAAATCACGCGTGGAGCACAGATTATGAAACAATTTCCAGCACATTGAGAATAGCTTCGATATACATCACCTTTAAATAACGCGAAAAGTATAAATCTGTAAACAATTTGAAAAAAAAAACAAAACAAAAAAAAATCACGCTTGGGGTATAAATTGTGAAACAATTTCCAGCACATTGAGAATAGCCTCTATAGACATCACCTTTAAATAACGCGAAATAGTATAAATCTGTAAACAAATTGAAAAAAAATTTAAAAAAATCACGCTTGGAGAATAGATTGTGAAACAATTTCCAGCACATTGAAAATAGTCTTGATAGATATCGCCTTTAAATAACACGAAATAGTATAAATCCGTAAAAAAAATTAAAAAAAATCTCGCGTGGAGCACAGATTATGAAACAATATCCAGCACATTGAGAATAGCCTCGATAGACATCACCTTTAAGTAACGCGAAATAGTATAAATATGTAAACAAATTGAAAAAAAATCAAGATTGGAGCATAGATTGTGAAACAATTTCCAGCACATTGAAAATAGTCTCGATAGACGTCGCCTTTAAATAACGCGGAATATTATAAATCCGAAAACAAATTTAAAAAAATCACGCGTGGAGCACAGATTATGAAACAATTTCCAGCACATTGAGAATAGCCTCGATAGACATCGCCTTTAAATAACGCGAAATATTATAAATCCGTAAACAAATTTAAAAATAATCACGCGTGGAGCACAGATTATGAAACAATTTCCAGAACATTGAGAATAGCCCCCCATAGACATCACCTTTAAATAACCCGAAATAGTATAAATCCATAAACAAATTTTTAAAAAATCACGCGTGGAGCACAGATTATGAAACAATTTCCAGCACATTGAGAATAGCTTCGATATACATCACCTTTAAATAACGCGAAAAGTATAAATCTGTAAACAATTTGAAAAAAAAAAAAACAAAAAAAATCACGCTTGGGGTATAAATTGTGAAACAATTTCCAGCACATTGAGAATGGCCTCGATAGACATCACCTTTAAATAACGCTAAATAGTATAAATGCGTAAACAAATTCAAAAAAATCACGCGTGGAGCACAGATTATGAAACAATTTCCAGCACATTGAGAATAGTTTCTATAGACATCACCTTTAAATAACGCGAAATAGTATAAATCTGTAAACAAATTGAAAAAAAATTTAAAAAAATCACGCTTGGAGAATAGATTGTGAAACAATTTCCAGCACATTGAAAATAGTCTTGATAGATATCGCCTTTAAATAACACGAAATAGTATAAATCCGTAAAAAAAATTAAAAAATATCTCGCGTGGAGCACAGATTATGAAACAAATTCCAGCACATTGAGAATAGCCTCGATAGACTTCTCCTTCAAATAACGCGAAATAGCATAAACCTGTAAACAAATTGAAAAAAAATCACGTGTGGAGCACAGATTATGAAACAATTTCCAGCACATTGAAAATAGTCTCGATAGACATCGCCTTTAAATAGCGAGAAATGGTATAAATCTGTAAATAAAATTGAAAAAAAAATCACGCTTGGAACATAGATTGTGAAACAATTTCTAGCATATTGAAAATAGTCTCGAGAGACATCGCATTTAAATAACGCGAAATAGTATAAATCCGTAAACAAATTCAAAAAAATCATGCGTGGAGCACAGATTATGAAACATTTTCCAGCACATTGAGAATAGCTTCGATAGACATCACCTTTAAATAACGCGAAAAAGTATAAATCTGCAAACAAATTGAAAAAAAAAATCACGCTTGGAGCATAAATTGTGAAACAATTTCCAGCACATCGAAAATAGTCTCGATAGCCATCGCGTTTAAATAAAGCGAAATATTATAAATCCGTAAACAAATTTAAAAAAATCATGCGTGGAGCACAGATTATGAAACAATTTCCAGCACATTGAGAATAACCTCGCTAGACATCACCTTTCAATAACGCGAAATAGTATAAATGCGTAAACAAATTCAAAAAAATCACGCGTGGAGCACAGATTATGAAACAATTTCCAGCACATTGAGAATAGTTTCTATAGACATCACCTTTAAATAACGCGAAATAGTATAAATCTGTAAACAAATTGAAAAAAAATTTAAAAAAATCACGCTTGGAGAATAGATTGTGAAACAATTTCCAGCACATCGAAAATAGTCTCGATAGCCATCGCGTTTAAATAAAGCGAAATATTATAAATCCGTAAACAAATTTAAAAAAATCATGCGTGGAGCACAGATTATGAAACAATTTCCAGCACATTGAGAATAGCCTCGATAGACATCACCTTTAAATAACGCTAAATAGTATAAATGCGTAAACAAATTCAAAAAAATCACGCGTGGAGCACAGATTATGAAACAATTTCCAGCACATTGAGAATAGTTTCTATAGACATCACCTTTAAATAACGCGAAATAGTATAAATCTGTAAACAAATTGAAAAAAAATTTAAAAAAATCACGCTTGGAGAATAGATTGTGAAACAATTTCCAGCACATTGAAAATAGTCTTGATAGATATCGCCTTTAAATAACACGAAATAGTATAAATCCGTAAAAAAAATTAAAAAATATCTCGCGTGGAGCACAGATTATGAAACAAATTCCAGCACATTGAGAATAGCCTCGATAGACTTCTCCTTCAAATAACGCGAAATAGCATAAACCTGTAAACAAATTGAAAAAAAATCACGTGTGGAGCACAGATTATGAAACAATTTCCAGCACATTGAAAATAGTCTCGATAGACATCGCCTTTAAATAGCGAGAAATGGTATAAATCTGTAAATAAAATTGAAAAAAAAATCACGCTTGGAACATAGATTGTGAAACAATTTCTAGCATATTGAAAATAGTCTCGAGAGACATCGCATTTAAATAACGCGAAATAGTATAAATCCGTAAACAAATTCAAAAAAATCATGCGTGGAGCACAGATTATGAAACATTTTCCAGCACATTGAGAATAGCTTCGATAGACATCACCTTTAAATAACGCGAAAAAGTATAAATCTGCAAACAAATTGAAAAAAAAAATCACGCTTGGAGCATAAATTGTGAAACAATTTCCAGCACATCGAAAATAGTCTCGATAGCCATCGCGTTTAAATAAAGCGAAATATTATAAATCCGTAAACAAATTTAAAAAAATCATGCGTGGAGCACAGATTATGAAACAATTTCCAGCACATTGAGAATAACCTCGCTAGACATCACCTTTCAATAACGCGAAATAGTATAAATGCGTAAACAAATTAAAAATGTCACGCGTGGAGCACAGATTATGAAACAATTTCCAGAACATTGAGAATAGCCTCGATAGACATCGCTTTAAATAACGCGAAATCTTATAAATTTGTAAATAAATTTTAAAAAATCACGCGTGGAGCACAGATTATGAAACAATTTCCAGCACATTGAGAATAGTGTCGATAGACATCGCCTTTAAATACGCAAAATAGTATAAATCCGTAAACAAATTCATAAAAATCACGCGTGGAGCACAGATTATGAAACAATAAACAGCACATTGAGAATAGCCTCGATAGACATCACCTTTAAGTAACGCGAAATAGTATAAATATGTAAACAAATTGAAAAAAAATCAAGATTGGAGCATAGATTGTGAAACAATTTCCAGCACATTGAAAATAGTCTCGATAGACATCGCCTTTAAATAACGCGGAATATTATAAATCCGAAAACAAATTTAAAAAAATCACGCGTGGAGCACAGATTATGAAACAATTTCCAGCACATTGAGAATAGCCTCGATAGACATCGCCTTTAAATAACGCGAAATATTATAAATCCGTAAACAAATTTAAAAATAATCACGCGTGGAGCACAGATTATGAAACAATTTCCAGAACATTGAGAATAGCCCCCCATAGACATCACCTTTAAATAACCCGAAATAGTATAAATCCATAAACAAATTTAAAAAAAATCACGCGTGGAGCACAGATTATGAAACAATTTCCAGCACATTGAGAATAGCTTCGATATACATCACCTTTAAATAACGCGAAAAGTATAAATCTGTAAACAATTTGAAAAAAAAAAAAAAAAAAAAATCACGCTTGGGGTATAAATTGTGAAACAATTTCCAGCACATTGAGAATAGCCTCGATAGACATCACCTTTAAATAACGCTAAATAGTATAAATGCGTAAACAAATTTAAAAAAATCACGCGTGGAGCACAGATTATGAAACAATTTCCAGCACATTGAGAATAGCCTCGATAGACATCACCTTTAAATAACGCTAAATAGTATAAATGCGTAAACAAATTCAAAAAAATCACGCGTGGAGCACAGATTATGAAACAATTTCCAGCACATTGAGAATAGCCTCTATAGACATCACCTTTAAATAACGCGAAATAGTATAAATCTGTAAACAAATTGAAAAAAAATTTTAAAAAATCACGCTTGGAGAATAGACTGTGAAACAATTTCCAGCACATTGAAAATAGTCTTGATAGATATCGCCTTTAAATAACACGAAATAGTATAAATCCGTAAAAAAAATTAAAAAAAATCTCGCGTGGAGCACAGATTATGAAACAATATCCAGCACATTGAGAATAGCCTCGATAGACATCACCTTTAAGTAACGCGAAATAGTATAAATATGTAAACAAATTGAAAAAAAATCAAGATTGGAGCATAGATTGTGAAACAATTTCCAGCACATTGAAAATAGTCTCGATAGACATCGCCTTTAAATAACGCGGAATATTATAAATCCGAAAACAAATTTAAAAAAATCACGCGTGGAGCACAGATTATGAAACAATTTCCAGCACATTGAGAATAGCCTCGATAGACATCGCCTTTAAATAACGCGAAATATTATAAATCCGTAAACAAATTTAAAAATAATCACGCGTGGAGCACAGATTATGAAACAATTTCCAGAACATTGAGAATAGCCCCCCATAGACATCACCTTTAAATAACCCGAAATAGTATAAATCCATAAACAAATTTTTAAAAAATCACGCGTGGAGCACAGATTATGAAACAATTTCCAGCACATTGAGAATAGCTTCGATATAGATCACCTTTAAATAACGCGAAAAGTATAAATCTGTAAACAATTTGAAAAAAAGAAAACAAAAAAAAAATCACGCTTGGGGTATAAATTGTGAAACAATTTCCAGCACATTGAGAATGGCCTCGATAGACATCACCTTTAAATAACGCTAAATAGTATAAATGCGTAAACAAATTAAAAAAAATCACGCGTGGAGCACAGATTATGAAACAATTTCCAGCACATTGAGAATAGCCTCGATAGACATCACCTTTAAATAACGCTAAATAGTATAAATGCGTAAACAAATTCAAAAAAATCACGCGTGGAGCACAGATTATGAAACAATTTCCAGCACATTGAGAATAGTTTCTATAGACATCACCTTTAAATAACGCGAAATAGTATAAATCTGTAAACAAATTGAAAAAAAATTTAAAAAAATCACGCTTGGAGAATAGATTGTGAAACAATTTCCAGCACATTGAAAATAGTCTCGAGAGACATCGCCTTTAAATAACACGAAATAGTATAAATCCGTAAAAAAAATTAAAAAATATCTCGCGTGGAGCACAGATTATGAAACAAATTCCAGCACATTGAGAATAGCCTCGATAGACTTCTCCTTCAAATAACGCGAAATAGCATAAACCTGTAAACAAATTGAAAAAAAATCACGTGTGGAGCACAGATTATGAAACAATTTCCAGCACATTGAAAATAGTCTCGATAGACATCGCCTTTAAATAGCGAGAAATGGTATAAATCTGTAAATAAAATTGAAAAAAAAATCACGCTTGGAACATAGATTGTGAAACAATTTCTAGCATATTGAAAATAGTCTCGAGAGACATCGCATTTAAATAACGCGAAATAGTATAAATCCGTAAACAAATTCAAAAAAATCATGCGTGGAGCACAGATTATGAAACATTTTCCAGCACATTGAGAATAGCTTCGATAGACATCACCTTTAAATAACGCGAAAAAGTATAAATCTGCAAACAAATTGAAAAAAAAAAATCACGCTTGGAGCATAAATTGTGAAACAATTTCCAGCACATCGAAAATAGTCTCGATAGACATCGCGTTTAAATAAAGCGAAATATTATAAATCCGTAAACAAATTTAAAAAAATCATGCGTGGAGCACAGATTATGAAACAATTTCCAGAACATTGAGAATAGCCTCGATAGACATCGCTTTAAATAACGCGAAATCTTATAAATTTGTAAATAAATTTTAAAAAATCACGCGTGGAGCACAGATTATGAAACAATTTCCAGCACATTGAGAATAGTGTCGATAGACATCGCCTTTAAATACGCAAAATAGTATAAATCCGTAAACAAATTCATAAAAATCACGCGTGGAGCACAGATTATGAAACAATATCCAGCACATTGAGAATAGCCTCGATAGACATCACCTTTAAATAACGCGAAATAGTATAAATATGTAAACAAATTGAAAAAAAATCAAGATTGGAGCATAGATTGTGAAACAATTTCCAGCACATTGAAAATAGTCTCGATAGACATCGCCTTTAATCCAGCACAACTCGATAGGCATCGCCTTTAAATAACGCGAAATATTATAAATCCGTAAACAAATTTAAAAATAATCACGCGTGGAGCACAGATTATGAAACAATTTCCAGAACATTGAGAATAGCCCCCCTTAGACATCACCTTTAAATAACCCGAAATAGTATAAATCCATAAACAAATTTTAAAAAAATCACGCGTGGAGCACAGATTATGAAACAATTTCCAGCACATTGAGAATAGCTTCGATATACATCACCTTTAAATAACGCGAAAAGTATAAATCTGTAAACAATTTGAAAAAAAAAAAAAAAAAAAAAAAAAAATCACGCTTGGGCTATAAATTGTGAAACAATTTCCAGCACATTGAAAATAGTCTCGATAGATATCGCCTTTAAATAACACGAAATAGTATAAATCCGTAAAAAAAATTTAATAAAATCACGCGTGGAGCACAGATTATGAAACAATTTCCAGCACATTGAGAATAGCCTCTATAGACATCACCTTTAAATAACGCGAAATAGTATAAATCTGTAAACAAATTGAAAAAAAATTTAAAAAAATCACGCTTGGAGAATAGATTGTGAAACAATTTCCAGCACATTGAAAATAGTCTCGATAGATATCGCCTTTAAATAACACGAAATAGTATAAATCCGTAAAAAAAATTTAAAAAAATCTCGCGTGGAGCACAGATTATGAAACAATTTCCAGCACATTGAAAATAGTCTCGATAGACACCACCTTTAAATAACTCGAAATAGTATAAATCCGTAAACAAATTTTAAAAAATCACGCATGGAGCACAGATTATGAAACAATTTCCAGCACATTGAGAATAGCCTCGATAGACATCGCCTTTAAATAACGCGAAATCTTATAAATTTGTAAATAAATTTAAAAAAATCACGCGTGGAGCACAGATTATGAAACAATTTCCAGCACATTGAGAATAGCCTCGATAGACATCGCCTTTAAATAACGCGAAATAGTATAAATCTGTAAATAAATGCAAAAAAATTACGCGTGGAGCACAGATTATGAAACAAATTCCAGCACATTGAGAATATCCCCGATAGACATCACCTTTAAATAACGCGAAATAGTGTAAATATGTAAACAAATTGAAAAAAAATATCAAGATTGGAGCATAGATTGTGAAAAAATTTCCAGCACATTGAAAATAGTCTCGATAGACATCGCCTTTAAATAACGCGAAATAGTATAAATCAGTAAACAAATTTTAAAAAAATCACGCGTGGAGCAAAGATTATGAGACAATTTCCAGCACATTGTGAATAGCCTCGATAGACATCGCCTTTAAATAACGCGAAATCTTATAAATTTGTAAATAAATTAAAAAAAATCACGTGTGGAGCAAAGATTATGAAACAATTTCCAGCACATTGAGAATAACCTCGATAGACATCACCTTTAAATAACGCGAATCAGTATAAATATGTAAACAAATTGAAAAAAAAAATCAAGCTTGGAGCACAGATTGTGAAACAATTTCCAGCACATTGAAAATAGTCTCAATAGACATCGTTTTTAAATAACGCGAAATAGTATAAATCCGTGAACAAATTTAAAAAAATCGCGCTTGGAGCACAGATTATAAAACAATTTCCAGCACATTGAGAATAGTCTCGATAGACATCACCTTTAAATAACACGAAATAGTATAAATCCGTAAAAAAAATTTTAAAAAATCTCGCGTGGAGCACAGATTATGAAACAATTTCCAGCACATTGAGAATAGTCTCAATAGACATCGTTTTTAAATAACGCGAAATAGTATAAATCCGTGAACAAATTTAAAAAAATCACGCTTGGGGTATAAATTGTGAAACAATTTCCAGCACATTGAAAATAGTCTCGATAGATATCGCCTTTAAATAACACGAAATAGTATAAATCCGTAAAAAAAATTTAAAAAAATCACGCGTGGAACACAGATTATGAAACAATTTCCAGCACATTGAGAATAGCCTCGATAGACATCACCTTTAAATAACGCTAAATAGTATAAATGCGTAAACAAATTCAAAAAAATCACGCGTGGAGCACAGATTATGAAACAATTTCCAGCACATTGAGAATAGCCTCTATAGACATCACCTTTAAATAACGCGAAATAGTATAAATCTGTAAACAAATTGAAAAAAAATTTTAAAAAATCACGCTTGGAGAATAGATTGTGAAACAATTTCCAGCACATTGAAAATAGTCTCGATAGATATCGCCTTTAAATAACACGAAATAGTATAAATCCGTAAAAAAAATTAAAAAAAATCTCGCGTGGAGCACAGATTATGAATCAATTTCCAGCACATTGAAAATAGTCTCGATAGACACCACCTTTAAATAACTCGAAATAGTATAAATCCGTAAACAAATTTAAAAAAATCACGCGTGGAGCACAGATTATGAAACAATTTCCAGCACATTGAGAATAGCCTCGATAGACATCGCCTTTAAATAACGCGAAATAGTATAAATCTGTAAATAAATGCAAAAAAATTACGCGTGGAGCACAGATTATGAAACAAATTCCAGCACATTGAGAATATCCCCGATAGACATCACCTTTAAATAACGCGAAATAGTGTAAATATGTAAACAAATTGAAAAAAAATATCAAGATTGGAGCATAGATTGTGAAAAAATTTCCAGCACATTGAAAATAGTCTCGATAGACATCGCCTTTAAATAACGCGAAATAGTATAAATCAGTAAACAAATTTTAAAAAAATCACGCGTGGAGCAAAGATTATGAAACAATTTCCAGCACATTGTGAATAGCCTCGATAGACATCGCCTTTAAATAACGCGAAATCTTATAAATTTGTAAATAAATTCAAAAAAATCACGTGTGGAGCAAAGATTATGAAACAATTTCCAGCACATTGAGAATAACCTCGATAGACATCACCTTATAATAACGCGAATCAGTATAAATATGTAAACAAATTGAAAAAAAAAATCAAGCTTGGAGCACAGATTGTGAAACAATTTCCAGCACATTGAAAATAGTCTCAATAGACATCGTTTTTAAATAACGCGAAATAGTATAAATCCGTGAACAAATTTAAAAAAATCGCGCTTGGAGCACAGATTATAAAACAATTTCCAGCACATTGAGAATAGTCTCGATAGACATCACCTTTAAATAACGCGAAACAGTATAAATATGTAAACAAATTGAAAAAAAAAATCAAGCTTGAAGCAGAGATTGTGAAACAATTTCCAGCACATTGAAAATAGTTTCAATAGACATCGCCTTTAAATAACGCGAAATCTTATAAATTTGTAAATAAATTTAAAAAAATCACGTGTGGAGCACAGATTACACTCTTAATTCAAAAGAACGAATTATTAACTCAACAAAAGAACGAAAAGTTTTACGCGTGTTTTTGTTCTTTCTGAGTACCTGTTTTATCAAAAAGAGACATTTTCCACAAAAAAAAAACTGGTTTGCCAAATCATCCTTTTAGGAGTAGCATCCCCAGGACAGCTCATTTCAGACCGGAACAGAAAAATATCTTTAAAAGAGCGGTTTAAGAAGCTTCCCTATTGGTTGAAATCCTGTAACGCGATATATAGTTTGGCAGAGGGAGAACCGAGAACCGTTTTGAAAAGGGTGTCGCTTGTTTGTTTCAAGCGTCAAAGCTTAGCGTCACCTACATGATTAAAACAATATTACAATTATAATTTGATTGATTTAAAAATGGCATAGAATAAGATAGATGGATTATGCCCAAGAAAGCAGGGGGGGGGGGGGGAATCATCACAAAGAACTGGATAAATTTCGTTTTTGTTTCCCAGCTAAAACCAAGATGGCTACCGGCGATTCTAGGATTTCACTAATACTGAAAAGTCTAAGGTAAAGTACGTTGTTTTACTTCATCTTTCTTGTAATTCCTTCGCCATTCCTTGTTGTATTTTCACTTTGTATATATGATTATTTGCGTTATTTAACGTTATTACTTTTAAACCGGAAACATGAACTTCTTAAATTACTTTTTCTTCTTTTTTTTTAATGCATCTGTTCCATAATGTTTATAATCAATAAAATGCACTTAGATATGTAGTTTTCTCGTATTCAAATTGTGTAAAATTACGCTAATTGGTATTTACATTATTAAACATATATCATTTTGTGCTTATATTATTGATTATTAATATACTACTTTGCTCATGACACTCGGAAATATTTGCGGAACACAACCCATGATCATAAAAATTATCAAATTATTATTAACTTATGATATATGTTCTATTTTTTTTTTATGTTTCAGTAAGTACAAGTATTTAATAAATTGTGTTCATTTAGATAGTTGTACACATCTACACTTTATTTATTATTTTTAATTGCCACAGTATTATGTAAATAGTACGAAATGTAAAAGATAATTTAAAAAAAGTATCAGAAATTAATAGATTAGTAAAAAATATTATCAATTTATTTTGTGACACAACTAGCTTGACCTTTTTTTTTAAATTATGATTTTGTGGATTTTTATTTTTGTGTTATACTTCGCTCTGTTCATATTCAAAAGTTTAACTAAACAAAAGTCTGCAGTTATGTAACACATGAATTCTATATTCCATAATTATTTATCTGTGTCATAAGCAAAATATATTAATAAGATATAATAATATCAGAAATAATTAAAGAAATCTATATTTCCGGATTAAAACTAATAACGTTAAAATTATATATACAATGTGAAAATGTTAAAAAGAAAAAAAATCATAATAAGAAAGATAAAGTAAAAGAAGCGCACTTCAGGATATTGACAAGGTAGAAAATCTTGTCTTGTTATGGCGCAAACTATCTTTTATTATTATTATTATTTAATTTATCTTTCGGAAATGAAAAACAAAATTTCTTCTGCATCTAGATTAAAATAAAACAAAATGGAGTTTTTAAAGTAACACATTTTGCAAACTGGGGAGTTAAATAACAAAAAAAAAAAAAAAAAAAAAAAAAAAAAATCTGAAAATAAGAGGGAAATAATTTATTTTGCCTATTATAACCCTATTATACTATATACCCTATATAACTATATTATAACCCCTTTTTTGCCAAAAAGGGGTTTAAAATGACTTGTCAATAATGAGTGCAGTCACTCGTTTTGCCTATTAATTTAGTCGAAAAAAAGAGCGAAAACAGCTTATCAAAAAGGAATGAAAAAAAATCACTCCGCAAGATGGATGAAATTCACTCCTATAGGATAAGTGCATTTTCAATACTGAAAAGGAGTGAAAATACACTCAGTCGGGGTTAAAATCGCTGAATTTTTTTAAGTGAGTATGAAACAATTTCCAGCACATTGAGAATAGCCTCGATAGACATCGCCTTTAAATAACGCGAAATAGTATAAGTTTGTAAATAAATGCAAAAAAAATCACGCGTGGAGCACAGATTATGAAACAAATTCCAGCACATTGAGAATAGCCTCGAAAGACTTCTCCTTCAAATAACGCGAAATAGCATAAACCTGAAAACAAATTGAAAAAAAATCACCCTTGGAGCATAGATTGTGAAACAATTTCCAGCACATTGAAAATAGTCTCGATAGACATCGCCTTTAAATAACGAGAAATAGTATAAATCTGTAAATAAAATTGAAAAAAAAAATCACGCTTGGAGCATAGATTGTGAAACAATTTCCAGCATATTGAAAATAGTCTCGAGAGACATCGCATTTAAGTAACGCGAAATAGTATAAATCCGTAAACAAATTCAAAAAAATCATGCGTGGAGCACAGATTATGAAAAAATTTCCAGCACATTGAGAATAGCTTCGATAGACATCACCTTTAAATAACGCGAAAAAGTATAAATCTGTAAACAAATTGAAAAAAAAAATCACGCTTGAAGCATAAATTGTGAAACAATTTCCAGCACATCGAAAATAGTCTCGATAGACATCGCCTTTAAATAAAGCGAAATATTATAAATCCGTAAACAAATTTTAAAAAATCACGCGTGGAGCACAGATTATGAAACAATTTCCAGCACATTGAGAATAACCTCGCTAGACATCACCTTTAAATAACGCGAAATTGTATAAATGCGTAAACAAATTAAAAAAAGTCACGCGTGGAGCACAGATTATGAAACAATTTCCAGAACATTGAGAATAGCCTCGATAGACATCGCTTTAAATAACGCGAAATCTTATAAATTTGTAAATAAATTTTAAAAAATCACGCGTGGAGCACAGATTATGAAACAATTTCCAGCACATTGAAAATAGTGACGATAGACATCGCCTTTAAATACGCAAAATAGTATAAATCCGTAAACAAATTCAAAAAAATCACGCGTGGAGCACAGATTATGAAACAATTTCCAGCACATTGAGAATAGCCTCGATAGACATCACCTTTAAATAACGCGAAATAGTATAAATATGTAAACAAATTGAAAAAAAAATCAAGATTGGAGCATAGATTGTGAAACAATTTCCAGCACATTGAAAATAGTCTCCATAGACATCGCCTTTAAATAACGCGGAATATTATAAATCCGAAAACAAATTAAAAAAAAATCACGCGTGGAGCACAGATTATGAAACAATTTCCAGCACATTGAGAATAACCTCGATAGACATCGCCTTTAAATAACGCGAAATATTATAAATCCGTAAACAAATTTAAAAATAATCACGCGTGGAGCACAGATTATGAAACAATTTCCAGAACATTGAGAATAGCCCCCATAGACATCACCTTTAAATAACCCGAAATAGTATAAATCCATAAACAAATTTTAAAAAAATCACCCGTGGAGCACAGATTATGAAACAATTTCCAGCACATTGAGAATAGCTTCGATATACATCACCTTTAAATAACGCGAAAAGTATAAATCTGTAAACAATTTGAAAAAAAAAAAAAATCTCGCTTGGTGTATAAATTGTGAAACAATTTCCAGCACATTGAAAATAGTCTCGATAGATATCGCCTTTAAATAACACGAAATAGTATAAATCCGTAAAAAAAATTAAAAAAATCACGCGTGGAGCACAGATTATGAAACAATTTCCAGCACATTGAGAATAGCCTCGATAGACATCACCTTTAAATAACGCTAAATAGTATAAATGCGTAAACAAATTTAAAAAAATCACGCGTGGAGCACAGATTATGAAACAATTTCCAGCACATTGAGAATAGCCTCTATAGACATCACCTTTAAATAACGCGAAATAGTATAAATCTGTAAACAAATTGAAAAAAAAAAAAGAATCACGCATGGAGCACAGATTATGAAACAATTTCCAGCACATTGAAAATAGTCTCGATAGACACCACCTTTAAATAACTCGAAATAGTATAAATCCGTAAATAAATTTTAAAAAATCACGCGTGGAGCACAGATTATGAAACAATTTCCAGCAAATTGAGAATAGCCTCGATAGACATCGCCTTTAAATAACGCGAAATAGTATAAATCAGTAAACAAATTTTTAAAATATCACGCGTGGAGCACAGATTATGAAACAATTTCCAGCACATTGTGAATAGCCTCGATAGACATCGCCTTTAAATAACGCGCAATCTTATAAATTTGTAAATAAATTCAAAAAAATCACGTGTGGAGCAAAGATTATGAAACAATTTCCAGCACATTGAGAATAACCTCGATAGACATCACCTTTAAATAACGCGAATCAGTATAAATATGTAAACAAATTGAAAAAAAAAATCAAGCTTGGAGCATAGATTGTGAAACAATTTCCAGCACATTGAAAATAGTCTCAATAGACATCGTTTTTAAATAACGCGAAATAGTATAAATCCGTAAACAAATTTTAAAAAATCGCGCTTGGAGCACAGATTATAAAACAATTTCCAGCACATTGAGAATAGTCTCGATAGACATCACCTTTAAATAACGCGAAACAGTATAAATATGTAAACAAATTGAAAAAAAAAATCAAGCTTGAAGCATAGATTGTGAAACAATTTCCAGCACATTGAAAATAGTTTCAATAGACATCGCCTTTAAATAACGCGAAATCTTATAAATTTGTAAATAAATTTAAAAAAATCACGTGTGGAGCACAGATTATGAAACAATTTCCAGCACATTGAAAATAGTCTCGATAGATATCGCCTTTAAATAACACGAAATAGTATAAATCCGTAAAAAAAATTAAAAAAAATCACGCGTGGAGCACAGATTATGAAACAATTTCCAGCACATTGAAAATAGTTTCGATAGACACAACCTTTAAATAACTCGAAATAGTATAAATCCGTAAAATATTTAAAAAAATCACGCGTGGAGCACAGATTATGAAACAATTTCCAGCACATTGAGAATAGCCTCGATAGACATCGCCTTTAAATAACGCGAAATCTTATAAATTTGTAAATAAATTTAAAAAAATCACGCGTGGAGCACAGATTATGAAACAATTTCCAGCACATTGAGAATAGCCTCGATAGACATCGCCTTTAAATAACGCGAAATATTATAAATCTGTAAATAAATGCAAAAAAATTACGCGTGGAGCACAGATTATGAAACAAATTCCAGCACATTGAGAATAGTCTCGATAGACATCACCTTTAAATAACGCGAAACAGTATAAATATGTAAACAAATTGAAAAAAAAAATCAAGCTTGAAGCATAGATTGTGAAACAATTTCCAGCACATTGAAAATAGTTTCAATAGACATCACCTTTAAATAACGCGAATCAGTATAAATATGTAAACAAATTGAAAAAAAAAATCAAGCTTGGAGCACAGATTGTGAAACAATTTCCAGCACATTCAAAATAGTCTCAATAGACATCGTTTTTAAATAACGCGAAATAGTATAAATCCGTAAACAAATTTAAAAAAATCGCGCTTGGAGCACAGATTATAAAACAATTTCCAGCACATTGAGAATAGTCTCGATAGACATCACCTTTAAATAACGCGAAACAGTATAAATATGTAAACAAATTGAAAAAAAAATCAAGGTTGAAGCAGAGATTGTGAAACAATTTCCAGCACATTGAAAATAGTTTCAATAGACATCGCCTTTAAATAACGCGAAATCTTATAAATTTGTAAATAAATTTAAAAAAATCACGTGTGGAGCACAGATTATGAAACAATTTCCAGCACATTGAAAATAGTCTCGATAGATATCGCCTTTAAATAACACGAAATAGTATAAATCCGTAAAAAAAATTAAAAAAAATCACGCGTGGAGCACAGATTATGAAACAATTTCCAGCACATTGAAAATAGTCTCGATAGACACAACCTTTAAATAACTCGAAATAGTATAAATCCGTAAAAAAATTTAAAAAAATCACGCGTGGAGCACAGATTATGAAACAATTTCCAGCACATTGAGAATAGCCTCGATAGACATCGCCTTTAAATAACGCGAAATCTTATAAATTTGTAAATAAATTTAAAAAAATCACGCGTGGAGCACAGATTATGAAACAATTTCCAGCACATTGAGAATAGCCTCGATAGACATCGCCTTTAAATAACGCGAAATATTATAAATCTGTAAATAAATGCAAAAAAATTACGCGTGGAGCACAGATTATGAAACAAATTCCAGCACATTTAGAATAGTCTCGATAGACATCACCTTTAAATAACGCGAAACAGTATAAATATGTAAACAAATTGAAAAAAAAAATCAAGCTTGAAGCATAGATTGTGAAACAATTTCCAGCACATTGAAAATAGTTTCAATAGACATCACCTTTAAATAACGCGAATCAGTATAAATATGTAAACAAATTGAAAAAAAAAAATCAAGCTTGGAGCACAGATTGTGAAACAATTTCCAGCACATTCAAAATAGTCTCAATAGACATCGTTTTTAAATAACGCGAAATAGTATAAATCCGTAAACAAGTTTAAAAAAATCGCGCTTGGAGCACAGATTATAAAACAATTTCCAGCACATTGAGAATAGTCTCGATAGACATCACTATAACGATTATCTCGTTATATATGTTTACATTCCATTTCCCCCCCCCCTCCCCCAGACAGTTTCAATTAAAATTCTGTTTAATAACTTATTTATTTTGTGCACTACAGTCAAACAGTGCAGCCCCTAAATTAAATTCAACAATTAAAAACTAAATCGATTGTATTAACAGCCCTTCACATTTAAATTAAATTATTCTAGGTACTCATCTCTTTAATAAAATAAAATCAGTGAATCACTCTCTATTTTCACTTTCTGATTCTTTCACACATACGCTTTAACCTTGTACAAAATTCGTTACGGCTGTCTGTTAGTTTCAAAAGCATTTTAACTTCGGCCATTTCCTTATTTGGGCATGAATATAACTCATCATTTAAAATCACTTTACATGCAATCTACTTATTAGAATTATTTTCGCTTCACACCCTTTTGTTCAGATGTATGGCATTTCTACATTTTTTGTGGTAAAGCGGTGTATCTTTGATCTAACATCTGGTCTAGAAAAATACAGTCTCATGCTTTTTAGCCTAACGAACTCTGTCTGTTACTATGCCCTTTCCAGATAACACTTTTTATTTTTACATTTAACCGCAGCTGTATCAATGTACAGATGAGGCTCAGTCTATCATGACTCAGGAATGTATGCAGCCCACAATCTGCCCCCCCCTACACAATTAATATGGTAGAAGCCTACCGTACATTTTTGGCGAACATACCAACCAGCCAATGTTTCTATTACCCCCTGTGCATGGCGCAAAAATACTTTTAGATTGGCGATATTGTAGCCCGCCAAGCAAGAAAGTTGTAACTGTATATGCTTATCATTCCTGCTTTCCCGCTAGCCTCGTGATGACGTCTTAAAAGAGGCTCCTTATTGCTTCTCCCCTGTACCTCTCCCTTCGACCTTCATCATGAAAATAAAATAAGTCTTCGTTTACCGAATTGGAGTTTTTTTTAATAGGACCTGGTGTTTTTTTAATTCTCGCAATCTTATAAACGCAAACGGCCATCTCTTCTAGCAAAAAGCCATCATATAAAATTGGTCTCCGTGACCAGCTTTTTTTCTCCATTAACAAAAAAAAAATGTAAGGGAGAGGTACATGCTTCCAATCTTATTTATTCTGCATGGACTTCTGGCAGCGATGTATTCCCCCGGCTGTCACACCGTGCCCGCTACGTGGATTTCATCATGGAGTGAACTTTCGCCCTGGACGACTGCTCTTCGCCGTAAAATATCTGTGCCTGCCTGCTTCTCTGCTTTTCCCCTTTGCCAACCCCCGGAGTGGTGGAGTCAGATGCTCGCTTCCCGTCGCCTAAGAAATCTGCCTGCCTTACATCCTCCCGTACCGAAGAATCCTGCCCGCGTGCAAACTTATCTCTCGGAACATTCCCCCCTGCCCTTTTTGTTGCATCGACTTTACGTTCGCTTATACACCGGACAGTGCATTAATCGGCTGATAAATCATCCCTACTAAGGAAACAGCTTTCAACTCAATCACATAAAGGTGATTCTTCAAATAATTGTGTGCTCTTTTGTCTACTGAGGTGTGCGCGTGTGTTTTGTGCAATCATTCGACTGTGTATACAAGTTTCCAACAAAAATGATGTGCAATTAGTTTCTTTTTATAATCTTCTGTTTTCACAAGTCCTACAAATTCTACAATCCTACGGTACTGTTTGTGAAAAATACTACACATTATTCATCAGTTAAGTGCAGTGAAACACTGATTTCAAACCAAAAAAAAAAAACCCTGCAAAAACGTGTGCTACCCCCCTCATGTGTAAAGAAAAGGTGATAAGAGAATACTCGCCTTAGCGAGTGCTAAAATTTCCCTTGTTTACTTTCTGTTTACGAAAAACGAAAGGAACGTCTGAGCGAGTCAGTGATTGAATGAATGGATCCCGCTCTCCAACCTCCTCAATATTCTGGAAAAGTGTGTTTTTTTTTTTTACCATACGACACCAACCAGTTTGTGAAATAATTTTGTGAAGTGCTCAATTAGATAGTAACGTTCTGTTGTGAGGTTTTATAAGTTGTTCATCTTTATTCAAGAGGCAGTTTGTGATAAAAAAAATCTCAAAAAAAGTCATTTGCTGCAAAGAATCGTTTTAGTGATTCACTCTCACGCATACGTAAATTTCTAGCAAATGTTTATGATATTGACAAAGAGGTCATGAAGGTGCAAAAAAAAGTGAAAATAAATACTGCACCAGTCCCTTAAAATAGCACATTTTTAGAGTACGAAAGCATATTTTAATTCCCCCATTTAATTGCTTTCCTTTCGCTTAATTTTCTTTTCAGTTAATTCTGGAAACCTTGTTTTAAAATTTTTAAAGTTGTTTCATTCCATTTGTATGCTTTCTTACTCCATAAGTACTCACAAGTACTTCTTAATTACTTTTATTAATATTATTGTGTTTTTGTACAGGATACGAAAACACAGTGATATTGCTATTTTTGATTATTTGTGTTGTCTGTTATAATATTTATAAATATAATATAAGTAGTTTTTCCCATTGCATTGAATGTTCCAATATCTTTAGTTATTAAGATACACATTCACCTTTGCTTAACTTTTAATGCATATTAAATTATATTAAATTTTTTTTTCTCTCTCTCAAAAAGAGTTAACGAAGATTATATTTTGTCCCATATATTGTTCTGGTTCGCCTTTCGGCTTGAAAATATTTTAATTTGAGAAATATTTTTAATTTCTGTCCTTTCAGAGAAATAAGGACAGATAGCAAGTTTTTTTTTTCTCTCTGCTAAAAAGGATAAAATAAGTTTTTAATTCAGTTGCCTGCTCCTACCAGTTTTACTTTAAAAGACTTACATGTTTCATTCATTAAAAATAAATAAATAAATAAATAAATAAAATAAAATAGGAGCTATTGCGAAATATTTGTCTGTTTCTCTTTTGCTTAAAATAAGCAACGGTATTATTTTTACTTTGGGAAACACAATTTTGTCCCTGGATAAGTTTTCTTTCTCTCTATATTTTTAGATAAGGGTTAAAAAAAAAAAATAAGACCTTTTGTTTATTTTTAAGTTGTGTATTAGTTTTTTTAATGTGATTATTTATGTAATTATTTTATTTCATTATTTTAGTTGCTTTGCATTTTATCTGTTTATGTGTGTTATATTTAGATATGTATGCAGAATTTCAGTAACAATTTTTGATTAGAGAATTTGTGTTAGGTAAAACGTTGACCATGTCCGCTAAACAAGTTCAAATCAACATTAACCAATTTGACGGAGATCCGGATTTGCTTAAATTCTTTTTTAACCAAATTAGGTCGGTCGCTGAAATTAACAAATACAGCCCTCAGACTACCATTGCTGTACTTGTAGGCAAGTTAATTGGTCCCGCTCAAAAATTTTATGCTCAGAATCCGGAAATCCAAAAAATTAATGATCTAGATACGCTTGAAAAAGAATTTGCCGCATTTTTCTCACCCCCGAGCAAGTGCGTGGCTGGCGTTGAACTTTCGAGCTTATCTCTTCTGCCAGCGGAGTCAATTAAAAACCTGGCACATCGGTTAAACGTGTTAGCCGCAACTGTCTATTCAGATATTAAAGACGAAAATGCCCGTAACACCATTAAACTTATGAAATTTATGGAAGCTGTGCCAGCTAACATACGAATAAAGTTACAAGAAGAAGGCGTGAATGAATATCGTGCTGCTGTTGAAAGAGCACAGATATTACACGAAATTCTGCATAACGAAAAGATTCTACATTCCTTACCCTCTGTCAGTAAATCTCAAAATAACATTGAAGAGCAATTGAAGGAACTCTCGGAAAAAATAAATGCATTAACACTCGCACCGCCTGGACCCAAAACTGAAACTAAAAAAAATGACATGCAAGGTAGCCCAAAGTATAACGCAAATGCGATGCGCTATAGGAAAAATTTCAAAACGCGAAATTTCCCAAAACGTTTTTCCCCTCACAAATTTACACAAAGAAAAGTTGTGACTTGTCAACTCTGTTTCCGTAATGGCCACCAGGCACATCAGTGTTTTAAATGGAAAAGAGTTAATACACAGAGAAGGGAAAATTTTAACAGACGCAACAATTACGAGGTTCAGGAAAACTAGAACAGAGACACAATTTTTATGCTGATGATTTTGTGTCTCAACCATGTGACTTAACATCAGCAACATTTCCTATTGACCCTACATTACCAAAGATCTCTAAAGAAAGATTAGTCAATTCAACCGGGTCACAAACTTCTGATCACATTAAAATTGCAAGAAATATCACTACTCAAACAGAAAATGAAGGCGATAAAATTGTTCACATCATTTGTAGTGTTAGTACGCATTCTCCATCACTCCCTCTTGTAAAGGCCACTATTGCAAACCATAAAATCACCCTATTGGCTGACTCTGGAAGTAGCATTTCGTTACTTTCACAAAATTTATTCAATGAACTTAAACCTGTATTAAAATACAAGAGACTATCAACAGCCATAAATATTAAAACCGTCAATTCGGATGTTTCTTTTTCTTCATGTATTAAAGCATCCATTAAATTAGAAAAAAAATCCTTCTCGCACCACTTTTATATAGTGGATATTCCTGAATCCTCCAGTTTTGAAGGCATTCTTGGTTTTGATTTCATTAGTAAATTCAACATTATCATTGATACTTTCAATAAATGCATTCACATTAACAACAACTTGACTATTCCACTAGAAACATCACACACTAAGTCTAAAGTCAGTGAAAGTAATCAATGTAACACCTTATGTGATGTAGTGACAAATCAAAAAGTTTTCTTAACCCGTAAAGTCATTCTAGAACCCCAAGAGCAAACATGGTGCTCAGTTTACACAAACAATAATATCAAACATGACATAAACTATCTATTTGAATATATGGCAGATAAAAAAGAATTAGTAGGTCATGATGCCATTATTCAAATGAATAAGAAAACTAAACGCAAAAAGAAGCCTGTACAATTAAATCATTTCTTTTCTATTTCACTTAAAAATAATTCTGACACTACCATTCATCTCCCTAAACACACAAAAATTGGACATTTATCTGAAGTTGAGGAAATTCTTGACTACCCCTCTGATAATTTGGACAAGCATCATAACTCAGAACAACACTTCCTAAATTTTATTCAGGCATCTAATGAAACATTAAAAAAGAGGAAAGAGGATTTGGCAGCTACCGATTTTGATCTTACACATTTAAGTTCTAATGAAGCAAATACAATGACTAAATTATTACTTAATTACTACCCGGCCTTTTCAAAATCATTAAATACACTTGGACATACTGATAAGATTGTACCTGATTTGAAATTTATTAATGACTACCCTATAAAAACTCTTCCTTTTCCCCTTCCTCAATCTTTGCAAAAAGGTACTTTAGAACAAATTAAAGATCTGCTTGATGCCAAAATTATTGAACGTTGTTCAGAATGGGCTTGCCCCATGCTTTTAGTCAAAAAGAAACCAGACGGAACTGGTAAACAAAAATTTCGTCTCGCCTTAGATCTTCGAATGGTAAATACTGTAATTCAAGGATCATCTTGCCCTCTACCTAAAATTCAAACCATCATTTCAAATCTTTCTCAGTATCGATATTTTTCTTCTCTTGACTTTCATCAGGCATATCATCAAATTGATTTGCCAGAAAAATTCCAAAATCAGTTGACATTTACTACTATGTTTGGTTCTTTTAGATACAAGAGATTAGTGTTCGGATTAAAAAACAGTGCTTCTATTTTCCAAGCTTTAATGGACTCTTTACTTGATGAGTTACAATTAGATGGTGTATATACATATCAGGATGATTTCATTGTAGGGGCAAACTCTTTTGATGAAATGTGTAATAAATTAAAAAAAATTCTCTCTATCCTAACCAAATACAACTTAACCCTGTCTCCTAGCAAGTGTACTTTTCATAAATCTAGTATTGACTATTTGGGATTTCATGTAGAAAATCAGTCCGTTTCCCCGATTCAGTCAAATATCATAAAAATAACATCTTTTCCCACACCTACAACTAAACGTCAACTAAAAAGACTCATTGGTGTCATTACATTTTATAAGAGTCTAATTCCATCCTTTTCTGAGTTAGTACAACCACTGATAAACCTAACTACTCCAAAAGTTAAATTTAAATGGACAGTTAAACATCAAGAAATCATGGACACAATACAGAAAATTTTCTTTAATTCTCCCATGGTTAGATTACCTGATTGGAACAAGACATTTTATTTAAATACAGATGCGTCAAATGTTGCTATTTCTGGTGTTTTATTACAAGAACATGATCAACAACTTTTACCAGTTGCATATTTTTCTAAATCTCTTAAGCCATCAGAAAAAAAATACCCTGCACTTAAATTAGAACTCATGGCAATTTATAAATCTGTAACCGCTTTCAAATATTATTTATATAACAGACAATTTGTAATTCTTTCTGACAGTAAACCCTTAGAAAAATATAACAAAACTACTAATCCAGCTGATATTATCTCTCGTTGGCTCATGGAGCTTTCAGAGTACTCATACACTTTTAAACATATCCCTGGTAAGAAAAATGTTCTTGCTGACTATTTATCTCGCTGTACTTTTGAAAACAATCAACAAACTCTGGATACTAACCCTGAACTGATCCACGACCCTCAACCATTACCTATTGTTGACTATGATACACCAGACAGTAATAATTCATGTTCAAGCGCCACTAAGAAATATGTAAACTATCTGGTATCTGGTAAACAAACAAATCCAGATCCTTTATTAGAAATTTCAAATGAAACTTTCTGCACTGAACAAAAAAATGACACCACCTTGTCCACTGTTTACAAAGATATTCTAAAGAAAGGACCTTCTCAAAAATATCCTAATTACTTCATACACCCTGATTCGAAAGTTTTAATGTTAAAAAAAGAAAATAACCTTAACAACACTTTTTCATATCACATTGTTGTTCCTAACTCTCTTAAAAGCAAAGTTTTAATAATCTCTCATTTATCTCACTTTGGTTTTAATAAAACTTATGAGTTTCTATCATCAAGATACTTTTGGAAAGGCATGTATGTTGACACCTTAAACTTTGTAGCTTCATGTGTCAAATGTCTTCAATGTAAACATCATCAAACCCCTCCTGCACCCTTACAACCCACCTACACGCCCAGATATCCTGGCCATACTATTAGTACAGATCTCGTTGGACCTTTTTCTAATGGTAAACATATTTTAACTATTACAGATCACTTTTCAAGACATGTTGAACTTTTTCCACTTAATGATACATCTGCAGCTAAAGTCGTTAAATGTTTATTCTCTTACATAACCACCTTTGGGAGACCTTCTGTTGTCTTATCAGACTTAGGACCCCAATATACATCTCAAATATACAACATTTTTAATGATACTCTAGGTATTAAGGTACTTCACAGCTCTGTTTCGAGACCACAAAGCAATGCTCTTTCAGAGAGAATAAATAAATCTATCAAATACTCTGTTAATATACTTTTGCAAGAAGGTCACTCATTTGAAAATGCAATATTTATACACAAGTCGCTCTATAATGGTTCAAAACATTCAACTACATTATTCACTCCTAATCTTCTGCACTTTGGACGTGAACTATCATTAATTTTTGACACTTTTGATCAGAATAGCAATCAACCTTTTCTAGACAAACATACTGAAATACATAAACTACTTGAAGATTTACACAAAATATATAACAAGGCTTACAATAACATTAAAACAGCACAGGATAAAAGGTATAAACATTACGGTCAGAAAGCTAAATTAAGAACCATTTGTCTCAAAGATATTGTGTACTTAAAGTCTGTTGATAAATTCAAACCTAAATACACTGGACCATATATTGTAACTTTCAAACATTCACCTGTGTCATTCTCAATCAAGAGATTGTATGCTGCTGATAATACAGCATTTCGGGTGCACATTGATAGGTTACTTCTTGCACCACCTCGATATGGACATTTATTCGATGCTACAAGTCACTTAAACAATCACAACTTCCCTAATGTTTATCAACCACATACATATAATTTAAGAAACAGAAAATAATATACTACTGTTTACATTTTTTTCTTATGACATGTATTGTGAAGCTAAGTGTACAACCAGAGGCCTAGGTTGTATGTATGTTGTCTACAACAGAACTTTGACAACATTATGGCTGGCCCATGACTGTTTTCTTCGAAGATCTCTTGTGAACAATATTTTGAATCACTTTACACTCATTTCATTTTACTGTACACTTTTTATGTTATTTACATACACTTAAC
Organism: Maratus speciosus; assembly: GCA_963932465.1. Lineage (NCBI taxonomy): Eukaryota > Metazoa > Arthropoda > Arachnida > Araneae > Salticidae > Maratus > Maratus speciosus. The sequence goes on along the minus strand of CAWVRF010001532.1, from coordinate 804,328 downwards.
TATTATTTACAGTTTAACATTTATTTTACATTTCATTCTTTTACGATTACATTTCAGTTAAAACTGATAGCTAACACATTTAATAATTGCAGTTAATAAAAAAAAAAAAAAAAAAAAAAAAAAAAAAAAAAAAAAATTTCACATGTAATTTGATAACATTTTCTTGGCAACCAGTTAGTTACCTTCTAAACATATGACTTGTGCATTATTTAACCTGATTATGACTTTTTCATTTTTTTAGGTCAATCTTCACTCTAGGATTGTCTACCCCTTTTTGATTTGATATATATGTGAAATATATATCTATTTTTTTTTATTTTTTAATTCTCCCTTTCGAATGTTTTGTTCCCGTTCAAAATTATTGCCCTTAGGGTCCAAAACTTCATTGTGTTGAGAGACAACCCCTTGGAATTGGTATTCCAATTCACAAAAAATCAATTTTTGCTTGTAAACCGACGTGTGCTCCTTTAGAGGACCGCTAGAGTCTTCGGAGGAGCAGGGACTCATATAAGCGGGCGCTGTATGAGTCTCAAAAACGCCCTCCTCACATAAGGCTGAAGCCCTAAGCTGACGCCATAATACTTGTGGTCTACACAAGATTCAGGGTGACACTTTTTTCATGGGCGTGCTTCAGGCACCTCTTTTTTTTGTCATCCTATGCTGCATGCATGAACATTACATTTTTTTTAAACCATGTCCAATTTCTTTTAAATCATATTACAATTGATTATTAGTTTACAATTACACATTTCACTTATTATTATTTACTCTTTACTTCTAGTGTTGCATTTGTGTTTATATATTATATTTTTATTGTTACTACTTGTGTTTTTTTCATAAAATGATCCGAATCAGGATCAATATTTTGATGATGTGCAGCCAAGGATCTAGTTACATGCTGCTTAAATATTTGCTGTCAGAGTCGACTCAGTCAAAAAAATATATACCATGGTATGCAATTTTGAAGAAAATTTTACTGAAGGTGGAGATCCATAAACTTAATTTAGAAAATATTAATTCATAAAATCTCTTAGGACTGTTGAACTATTGATGAAAGAGATTTTTTTATTATTTTCATGACAGCAACTTGTTCAAAAAAAAAAACTTTTATGTTTTGAAGATATATTTATATGTGTAACTATTTTTCTTGCTGTTTTGCCCATGCACACGGGTCAACAAAAGTTTTTTTTTTTTGCGGTGTCCCAGGTGATATATATAACGATTATCTCGTTATATATGTTTACATTCCATTCCCCCCCCCCCTCCCCCAGACAGTTTCAATTAAAATTCTGTTTAATAACTTATTTATTTTGTGCACTACAGTCAAACAGTGCAGCCCCTAAATTAAATTCAACAATTAAAAACTAAATCGATTGTATTAACAGCCCTTCACATTTAAATTAAATTATTCTAGGTACTCATCTCTTTAATAAAATAAAATCAGTGAATCACTCTCTATTTTCACTTTCTGATTCTTTCACACATACGCTTTAACCTTGTACAAAATTCGTTACGGCTGTCTGTTAGTTTCAAAAGCATTTTAACTTCGGCCATTTCCTTATTTGGGCATGAATATAACTCATCATTTAAAATCACTTTACATGCAATCTACTTATTAGAATTATTTTCGCTTCACACCCTTTTGTTCAGATGTATGGCATTTCTACATTTTTGTGGTAAAGCGGTGTATCTTTGATCTAACATCTGGTCTAGAAAAATACAGTCTCATGCTTTTTAGCCTAACGAACTCTGTCTGTTACTATGCCCTTTCCAGATAACACTTTTTATTTTTACATTTAACCGCAGCTGTATCAATGTACAGATGAGGCTCAGTCTATCATGACTCAGGAATGTATGCAGCCCACAATCTGCCCCCCCCCTACACAATTAATATGGTAGAAGCCTACCGTACATTTTTGGCGAACATACCAACCAGCCAATGTTTCTATTACCCCCTGTGCATGGCGCAAAAATACTTTTAGATTGGCGATATTGTAGCCCGCCAAGCAAGAAAGTTGTAACTGTATATGCTTATCATTCCTGCTTTCCCGCTAGCCTCGTGATGACGTCTTAAAAGAGGCTCCTTATTGCTTCTCCCCTGTACCTCTCCCTTCGACCTTTATCATGAAAATAAAATAAGTCTTCGTTTACCGAATTGGAGTTTTTTTTAATAGGACCTGGTGTTTTTTTAATTCTCGCAATCTTATAAACGCAAACGGCCATCTCTTCTAGCAAAAAGCCATCATAATCACCTTTAAATAACGCGAAACAGTATAAATATGTAAACAAATTGAAAAAAAAAATCAAGGTTGAAGCAGAGATTGTGAAACAATTTCCAGCACATTGAAAATAGTTTCAATAGACATCGCCTTTAAATAACGCGAAATCTTATAAATTTGTAAATAAATTTAAAAAAATCACGTGTGGAGCACAGATTATGAAACAATTTCCAGCACATTGAGAATAGCCTCGATAGACATCGCCTTTAAATAACGCGAAATAGTATAAGTTTGTAAATAAATGCAAAAAAAATCACGCGTGGAGCACAGATTATGAAACAAATTCCAGCACATTGAGAATAGCCTCTATAGACATCACCTTTAAATAACGCGAAATAGTATAAATCTGTAAACAAATTGAAAAAAAAAAAAGAATCACGCATGGAGCGCAGATTATGAAACAATTTCCAGCAAATTGAGAATAGCCTCGATAGACATCGCCTTTAAATAACGCGAAATAGTATAAATCAGTAAACAAATTTTTAAAAAATCACGCGTGGAGCACAGATTATGAAACAATTTCCAGCACATTGTGAATAGCCTCGATAGACATCGCCTTTAAATAACGCGAAATCTTATAAATTTGTAAATAAATTAAAAAAAATCACGTGTGGAGCAAAGATTATGAAACAATTTCCAGCACATTGAGAATAGCCTCGATAGACATCACCTTTAAATAACGCGAAATAGTATAAATATGTAAACAAATTGAAAAAAAATCAAGATTGGAGCATAGATTGTGAAACAATTTCCAGCACATTGAAAATAGTCTCTCGATAGACACCACATTTAAATAACTCGAAATAGTATAAATCCGTAAATAAATTTAAAAAAATCACGCGTGGAGCACAGATTATAAAACAATTTCCAGCACATTGAGAATAGTCTCGATAGACATCACCTTTAAATAAAGCGAAACAGTATAAATATGTAAACAAATTGAAAAAAAAAATCAAGCTTGAAGCATAGATTGTGAAACAATTTCCAGCACATTGAAAATAGTTTCAATAGACATCGCCTTTAAATAACGCGAAATCTTATAAATTTGTAAATAAATTTAAAAAAATCACGTGTGGAGCACAGATTATGAAACAATTTCCAGCAAATTGAAAATAGTCTCGATAGATATCGCCTTTAAATAACACGAAATAGTATAAATCCGTAAAAAAAATTAAAAAAAATCACGCGTGGAGCACAGATTATGAAACAATTTCCAGCACATTGAAAATAGTCTCGATAGACACCACCTTTAAATAACTCGAAATAGTATAAATCCGTAAACAAATTTAAAAAAATCACGCGTGGAGCACAGATTATGAAACAATTTCCAGCACATTGAGAATAGCCTCGATAGACATCGCCTTTAAATAACGCGAAATCTTATAAATTTGTAAATAAATTTAAAAAAATCACGCGTGGAGCACAGATTATGAAACAATTTCCAGCACATTGAGAATAGCCTCGATAGACATCGCCTTTAAATAACGCGAAATAGTATAAATCTGTAAATAAATGCAAAAAAATTACGCGTGGAGCACAGATTATGAAACAAATTCCAGCACATTGAGAATATCCCCGATAGACATCACCTTTAAATAACGCGAAATCTTATAAATTTGTAAATAAATTCAAAAAAATCACGCGTGGAGCACAGATTATGAAACAAATTCCAGCACATTGAAAATAGTCTCGATAGACACCACCTTTAAATAACTCGAATTAGTATAAATCCGTAAACAAATTTAAAAAAATCACGCGTGGAGCACAGATTATGAAACAATTTCCAGCACATTGAGAATAGCCTCGATAGACATCGCCTTTAAATAACGCGAAATCTTATAAATTTGTAAATAAATTTAAAAAAATCACGCGTGGAGCACAGATTATGAAAGAATTTCCAGCACATTGAGAATAGCCTCGATAGACATCGCCTTTAAATAACGCGAAATATTATAAATCTGTAAATAAATGCAAAAAAATTACGCGTGGAGCACAGATTATGAAACAAATTCCAGCACATTGAGAATATCCCCGATAGACATCACCTTTAAATAACGCGAAATAGTGTAAATATGTAAACAAATTGAAAAAAAAATCAAGATTGGAGCATAGATTCTGAAAAAATTTCCAGCACATTGAAAATAGTCTCGATAGACATCGCCTTTAAATAACGCGAAATAGTATAAATCAGTAAACAAATTTAAAAAAAATCACGCGTGGAGCAAAGATTATGAAACAATTTCCAGCACATTGTGAATAGCCTCGATAGACATCGCCTTTAAATAACACGAAATCTTATAAATTTGTAAATAAATTCAAAAAAATCACGTGTGGAGCAAAGATTATGAAACAATTTCCAGCACATTGAGAATAACCTCGATAGACATCACCTTTAAATAACGCGAATCAGTATAAATATGTAAACAAATTGGAAAAAAAAAATCAAGCTTGGAGCACAGATTGTGAAACAATTTCCAGCACATTCAAAATAGTCTCAATAGACATCGTTTTTAAATAACGCGAAATAGTATAAATCCGTAAACAAATTTAAAAAAATCGCGCTTGGAGCACAGATTATAAAACAATTTCCAGCACATTGAGAATAGTCTCGATAGACATCACCTTTAAATAACGCGAAAGAGTATAAATATGTAAACAAATTGAAAAAAAAAATCAAGCTTGAAGCATAGACTGTGAAACAATTTCCAGCACATTGAAAATAGTTTCAATAGACATCGCCTTTAAATAACGCGAAATCTTATAAATTTGTAAATAAATTTAAAAAAATCGCGTGTGGAGCACAGATTATGAAACAATTTCCAGCACATTGAGAATAGCCTCGATAGACATCGCCTTTAAATAACGCGAAATAGTATAAGTTTGTAAATAAATGCAAAAAAAAATCACGCGTGGAGCACAGATTATGAATCAAATTCCAGCACATTGAGAATAGCCTTGAAAGACTTCTCCTTCAAATAACGCGAAATAGCATAAACCTGTAAACAAATTGAAAAAAAATCACGATTGGAGCATAGATTGTGAAACAATTTCCAGCACATTGAAAATAGTCTCGATAGACATCGCCTTTAAATAACGAGAAATAGTATAAATCTGTAAATAAAACTGAAAAAAAAAATCACGCTTGGAGCATAGATTGTGAAACAATTTCCAGCATATTGAAAATAGTCTCGAGAGACATCGCATTTAAGTAACGCGAAATAGTATAAATCCGTAAACAAATTCAAAAAAATCATGCGTGGAGCACAGATTATGAAAAAATTTCCAGCACATTGAGAATAGCTTCGATAGACATCACCTTTAAATAACGCGAAATAGTATAAATATGTAAACAAATTGAAAAAAAATCAAGATTGGAGCATAGATTGTGAAACAATTTCCAGCACATTGAAAATAGTCTCTCGATAGACACCACATTTAAATAACTCGAAATAGTATAAATCCGTAAATAAATTTAAAAAAATCACGCGTGGAGCACAGATTATAAAACAATTTCCAGCACATTGAGAATAGTCTCGATAGACATCACCTTTAAATAAAGCGAAACAGTATAAATATGTAAACAAATTGAAAAAAAAAATCAAGCTTGAAGCATAGATTGTGAAACAATTTCCAGCACATTGAAAATAGTTTCAATAGACATCGCCTTTAAATAACGCGAAATCTTATAAATTTGTAAATAAATTTAAAAAAATCACGTGTGGAGCACAGATTATGAAACAATTTCCAGCAAATTGAAAATAGTCTCGATAGATATCGCCTTTAAATAACACGAAATAGTATAAATCCGTAAAAAAAATTAAAAAAAATCACGCGTGGAGCACAGATTATGAAACAATTTCCAGCACATTGAAAATAGTCTCGATAGACACCACCTTTAAATAACTCGAAATAGTATAAATCCGTAAACAAATTTAAAAAAATCACGCGTGGAGCACAGATTATGAAACAATTTCCAGCACATTGAGAATAGCCTCGATAGACATCGCCTTTAAATAACGCGAAATCTTATAAATTTGTAAATAAATTTAAAAAAATCACGCGTGGAGCACAGATTATGAAACAATTTCCAGCACATTGAGAATAGCCTCGATAGACATCGCCTTTAAATAACGCGAAATAGTATAAATCTGTAAATAAATGCAAAAAAATTACGCGTGGAGCACAGATTATGAAACAAATTCCAGCACATTGAGAATATCCCCGATAGACATCACCTTTAAATAACGCGAAATCTTATAAATTTGTAAATAAATTCAAAAAAATCACGCGTGGAGCACAGATTATGAAACAAATTCCAGCACATTGAAAATAGTCTCGATAGACACCACCTTTAAATAACTCGAATTAGTATAAATCCGTAAACAAATTTAAAAAAATCACGCGTGGAGCACAGATTATGAAACAATTTCCAGCACATTGAGAATAGCCTCGATAGACATCGCCTTTAAATAACGCGAAATCTTATAAATTTGTAAATAAATTTAAAAAAATCACGCGTGGAGCACAGATTATGAAAGAATTTCCAGCACATTGAGAATAGCCTCGATAGACATCGCCTTTAAATAACGCGAAATATTATAAATCTGTAAATAAATGCAAAAAAATTACGCGTGGAGCACAGATTATGAAACAAATTCCAGCACATTGAGAATATCCCCGATAGACATCACCTTTAAATAACGCGAAATAGTGTAAATATGTAAACAAATTGAAAAAAAAATCAAGATTGGAGCATAGATTCTGAAAAAATTTCCAGCACATTGAAAATAGTCTCGATAGACATCGCCTTTAAATAACGCGAAATAGTATAAATCAGTAAACAAATTTAAAAAAAATCACGCGTGGAGCAAAGATTATGAAACAATTTCCAGCACATTGTGAATAGCCTCGATAGACATCGCCTTTAAATAACACGAAATCTTATAAATTTGTAAATAAATTCAAAAAAATCACGTGTGGAGCAAAGATTATGAAACAATTTCCAGCACATTGAGAATAACCTCGATAGACATCACCTTTAAATAACGCGAATCAGTATAAATATGTAAACAAATTGGAAAAAAAAAATCAAGCTTGGAGCACAGATTGTGAAACAATTTCCAGCACATTCAAAATAGTCTCAATAGACATCGTTTTTAAATAACGCGAAATAGTATAAATCCGTAAACAAATTTAAAAAAATCGCGCTTGGAGCACAGATTATAAAACAATTTCCAGCACATTGAGAATAGTCTCGATAGACATCACCTTTAAATAACGCGAAACAGTATAAATATGTAAACAAATTGAAAAAAAAAATCAAGCTTGAAGCATAGACTGTGAAACAATTTCCAGCACATTGAAAATAGTTTCAATAGACATCGCCTTTAAATAACGCGAAATCTTATAAATTTGTAAATAAATTTAAAAAAATCACGTGTGGAGCACAGATTATGAAACAATTTCCAGCACATTGAGAATAGCCTCGATAGACATCGCCTTTAAATAACGCGAAATAGTATAAGTTTGTAAATAAATGCAAAAAAAAATCACGCGTGGAGCACAGATTATGAATCAAATTCCAGCACATTGAGAATAGCCTTGAAAGACTTCTCCTTCAAATAACGCGAAATAGCATAAACCTGTAAACAAATTGAAAAAAAATCACGATTGGAGCATAGATTGTGAAACAATTTCCAGCACATTGAAAATAGTCTCGATAGACATCGCCTTTAAATAACGAGAAATAGTATAAATCTGTAAATAAAACTGAAAAAAAAAATCACGCTTGGAGCATAGATTGTGAAACAATTTCCAGCATATTGAAAATAGTCTCGAGAGACATCGCATTTAAGTAACGCGAAATAGTATAAATCCGTAAACAAATTCAAAAAAATCATGCGTGGAGCACAGATTATGAAAAAATTTCCAGCACATTGAGAATAGCTTCGATAGACATCACCTTTAAATAACGCGAAAAAGTATAAATCTGTAAACAAATTGAAAAAAAAAAAAATCACGCTTGAAGCATAAATTGTGAAACAATTTCCAGCACATCGAAAATAGTCTCGATAGACATCGCCTTTAAATAAAGCGAAATATTATAAATCCGTAAACAAATTTAAAAAAATCACGCGTGGAGCACAGATTATGAAACAATTTCCAGCACATTGAGAATAACCTCGCTAGACATCAACTTTAAATATCGCGAAATTGTATAAATGCGTAAACAAATTAAAAAAAGTCACGCGTGGAGGACAGATTATGAAACAATTTCCAGAACATTGAGAATAGCCTCGATAGACATCGCTTTAAATAACGCGAAATCTTATAAATTTGTAAATAAATTTTAAAAAATCACGCGTGGAGCACAGATTATGTAACAATTTCCAGCACATTGAGAATAGTGACGATATACATCGCCTTTAAATAACGCGAAATATTATAAATCCGTAAACAAATTTAAAAATAATCACGCGTGGAGCACAGATTATGAAACAATTTCCAGAACATTGAGAATAGCCCCCATAGACATCACCTTTAAATAACCCGAAATAGTATAAATCCATAAACAAATTTAAAAAAAATCACCCGTGGAGCACAGATTATGAAACAATTTCCAGCACATTGAGAATAGCTTCGATATACATCACCTTTAAATAACGCGAAAAGTATAAATCTGTAAACAATTTGAAAAAAAAAAAAATCTCGCTTGGTGTATAAATTGTGAAACAATTTCCAGCACATTGAAAATAGTCTCGATAGACATCAACTTTAAATATCGCGAAATTGTATAAATGCGTAAACAAATTAAAAAAAGTCACGCGTGGAGGACAGATTATGAAACAATTTCCAGAACATTGAGAATAGCCTCGATAGACATCGCTTTAAATAACGCGAAATCTTATAAATTTGTAAATAAATTTTAAAAAATCACGCGTGGAGCACAGATTATGTAACAATTTCCAGCACATTGTGAATAGCCTCGATAGACATCGCCTTTAAATAACGCGAAATCTTATAAATTTGTAAATAAATTAAAAAAAATCACGTGTGGAGCAAAGATTATGAAACAATTTCCAGCACATTGAGAATAGTGACGATATACATCGCCTTTAAATAACGCGAAATATTATAAATCCGTAAACAAATTTAAAAATAATCACGCGTGGAGGACAGATTATGAAACAATTTCCAGAACATTGAGAATAGCCTCGATAGACATCGCTTTAAATAACGCGAAATCTTATAAATTTGTAAATAAATTTTAAAAAATCACGCGTGGAGCACAGATTATAAAACAATTTCCAGCACATTGAGAATAGCCTCGATAGACATCACCTTTAAATAACGCGAAACAGTATAAATATGTAAACAAATTGAAAAAAAAAATCAAGCTTGAAGCATAGATTGTGAAACAATTTCCAGCACATTGAAAATAGTTTCAATAGACATCGCCTTTAAATAACGCGAAATCTTATAAATTTGTAAATAAATTTAAAAAAATCACGTGTGGAGCACAGATTATGAAACAATTTCCAGCAAATTGAAAATAGTCTCGATAGATATCGCCTTTAAATAACACGAAATAGTATAAATCCGTAAAAAAAATTAAAAAAAATCACGCGTGGAGCACAGATTATGAAACAATTTCCAGCACATTGAAAATAGTCTCGATAGACACCACCTTTAAATAACTCGAAATAGTATAAATCCGTAAACAAATTTAAAAAAATCACGCGTGGAGCACAGATTATGAAACAATTTCCAGCACATTGAGAATAGCCTCGATAGACATCGCCTTTAAATAACGCGAAATCTTATAAATTTGTAAATAAATTTAAAAAAATCACGCGTGGAGCACAGATTATGAAACAATTTCCAGCACATTGAGAATAGCCTCGATAGACATCGCCTTTAAATAACGCGAAATAGTATAAATCTGTAAATAAATGCAAAAAAATTACGCGTGGAGCACAGATTATGAAACAAATTCCAGCACATTGAGAATATCCCCGATAGACATCACCTTTAAATAACGCGAAATCTTATAAATTTGTAAATAAATTCAAAAAAATCACGCGTGGAGCAAAGATTATGAAACAATTTCCAGCACATTGAGAATAACCTCGATAGACATCACCTTTAAATAACGCGAAACAGTATAAATATGTAAACAAATTGAAAAAAAAAATCAAGCTTGAAGCATAGATTGTGAAACAATTTCCAGCACATTGAAAATAGTTTCAATAGACATCGCCTTTAAATAACGCGAAATCTTATAAATTTGTAAATAAATTTAAAAAAATCACGTGTGGAGCACAGATTATGAAACAATTTCCAGCACATTGAAAATAGTCTCGATAGATATCGCCTTTAAATAACACGAAATAGTATAAATCCGTAAAAAAAATTTTAAAAAATCACGCGTGGAGCACAGATTATGAAACAATTTCCAGCACATTGAAAATAGTCTCGATAGACACCACCTTTAAATAACTCGAATTAGTATAAATCCGTAAACAAATTTAAAAAAATCACGCGTGGAGCACAGATTATGAAACAATTTCCAGCACATTGAGAATAGCCTCGATAGACATCGCCTTTAAATAACGCGAAATCTTATAAATTTGTAAATAAATTTAAAAAAATCACGCGTGGAGCACAGATTATGAAAGAATTTCCAGCACATTGAGAATAGCCTCGATAGACATCGCCTTTAAATAACGCGAAATATTATAAATCTGTAAATAAATGCAAAAAAATTACGCGTGGAGCACAGATTATGAAACAAATTCCAGCACATTGAGAATATCCCCGATAGACATCACCTTTAAATAACGCGAAATAGTGTAAATATGTAAACAAATTGAAAAAAAAATCAAGATTGGAGCATAGATTCTGAAAAAATTTCCAGCACATTGAAAATAGTCTCGATAGACATCGCCTTTAAATAACGCGAAATAGTATAAATCAGTAAACAAATTTAAAAAAAATCACGCGTGGAGCAAAGATTATGAAACAATTTCCAGCACATTGTGAATAGCCTCGATAGACATCGCCTTTAAATAACGCGAAATCTTATAAATTTGTAAATAAATTCAAAAAAATCACGTGTGGAGCAAAGATTATGAAACAATTTCCAGCACATTGAGAATAACCTCGATAGACATCACCTTTAAATAACGCGAATCAGTATAAATATGTAAACAAATTGGAAAAAAAAAATCAAGCTTGGAGCACAGATTGTGAAACAATTTCCAGCACATTCAAAATAGTCTCAATAGACATCGTTTTTAAATAACGCGAAATAGTATAAATCCGTAAACAAATTTAAAAAAATCGCGCTTGGAGCACAGATTATAAAACAATTTCCAGCACATTGAGAATAGTCTCGATAGACATCACCTTTAAATAACGCGAAACAGTATAAATATGTAAACAAATTGAAAAAAAAAATCAAGCTTGAAGCATAGACTGTGAAACAATTTCCAGCACATTGAAAATAGTTTCAATAGACATCGCCTTTAAATAACGCGAAATCTTATAAATTTGTAAATAAATTTAAAAAAATCACGTGTGGAGCACAGATTATGAAACAATTTCCAGCACATTGAGAATAGCCTCGATAGACATCGCCTTTAAATAACGCGAAATAGTATAAGTTTGTAAATAAATGCAAAAAAAAATCACGCGTGGAGCACAGATTATGAATCAAATTCCAGCACATTGAGAATAGCCTTGAAAGACTTCTCCTTCAAATAACGCGAAATAGCATAAACCTGTAAACAAATTGAAAAAAAATCACGATTGGAGCATAGATTGTGAAACAATTTCCAGCACATTGAAAATAGTCTCGATAGACATCGCCTTTAAATAACGAGAAATAGTATAAATCTGTAAATAAAATTGAAAAAAAAAATCACGCTTGGAGCATAGATTGTGAAACAATTTCCAGCATATTGAAAATAGTCTCGAGAGACATCGCATTTAAGTAACGCGAAATAGTATAAATCCGTAAACAAATTCAAAAAAATCATGCGTGGAGCACAGATTATGAAAAAATTTCCAGCACATTGAGAATAGCTTCGATAGACATCACCTTTAAATAACGCGAAAAAGTATAAATCTGTAAACAAATTGAAAAAAAAAAAAATCACGCTTGAAGCATAAATTGTGAAACAATTTCCAGCACATCGAAAATAGTCTCGATAGACATCGCCTTTAAATAAAGCGAAATATTATAAATCCGTAAACAAATTTAAAAAAATCACGCGTGGAGCACAGATTATGAAACAATTTCCAGCACATTGAGAATAACCTCGCTAGACATCAACTTTAAATATCGCGAAATTGTATAAATGCGTAAACAAATTAAAAAAAGTCACGCGTGGAGGACAGATTATGAAACAATTTCCAGAACATTGAGAATAGCCTCGATAGACATCGCTTTAAATAACGCGAAATCTTATAAATTTGTAAATAAATTTTAAAAAATCACGCGTGGAGCACAGATTATGTAACAATTTCCAGCACATTGAGAATAGTGACGATATACATCGCCTTTAAATAACGCGAAATATTATAAATCCGTAAACAAATTTAAAAATAATCACGCGTGGAGCACAGATTATGAAACAATTTCCAGAACATTGAGAATAGCCCCCATAGACATCACCTTTAAATAACCCGAAATAGTATAAATCCATAAACAAATTTAAAAAAAATCACCCGTGGAGCACAGATTATGAAACAATTTCCAGCACATTGAGAATAGCTTCGATATACATCACCTTTAAATAACGCGAAAAGTATAAATCTGTAAACAATTTGAAAAAAAAAAAAATCTCGCTTGGTGTATAAATTGTGAAACAATTTCCAGCACATTGAAAATAGTCTCGATAGATATCGCCTTTAAATAACACGAAATAGTATAAATCCGTAAAAAAAATTAAAAAAATCACGCGTGGAGCACAGATTATGAAACAATTTCCAGCACATTGAGAATAGCCTCGATAGACATCACCTTTAAATAACGCTAAATAGTATAAATGCGTAAACAAATTCAAAAAAATCACGCGTGGAGCACAGATTATAAAACAATTTCCAGCACATTGAGAATAGCCTCTATAGACATCACCTTTAAATAACGCGAAATAGTATAAATCTGTAAACAAATTGAAAAAAAAAAAGAATCACGCATGGAGCACAGATTATGAAACAATTTCCAGCACATTGAAAATAGTCTCGATAGACACCACCTTTAAATAACACGAAATAGTATAAATCCGTAAATAAATTTTAAAAAATCACGCGTGGAGCACAGATTATGAAACAATTTCCAGCAAATTGAGAATAGCCTCGATAGACATCGCCTTTAAATAACGCGAAATAGTATAAATCAGTAAACAAATTTTTAAAAAATCACGCGTGGAGCACAGATTATCAAACAATTTCCAGCACATTGTGAATAGCCTCGATAGACATCGCCTTTAAATAACGCGAAATCTTATAAATTTGTAAATAAATTCAAAAAAATCACGTGTGGAGCAAAGATTATGAAACAATTTCCAGCACATTGAGAATAACCTCGATAGACATCACCTTTAAATAACGCGAATCAGTATAAATATGTAAACAAATTGAAAAAAAAAATCAAGCTTGGAGCATAGATTGTGAAACAATTTCCAGCACATTGAAAATAGTCTCAATAGACATCGTTTTTAAATAACGCGAAATAGTATAAATCCGTAAACAAATTTAAAAAAATCGCGCATGGAGCACAGATTATAAAACAATTTCCAGCACATTGAGACTAGTCTCGATAGACATCACCTTTAAATAACGCGAAACAGTATAAATATGTAAACAAATTGAAAAAAAAAATCGAGCTTGAAGCATAGATTGTGAAACAATTTCCAGCACATTGAAAATAGTCTCGATAGATATCGCCTTTAAATAACGCGAAATCTTATAAATTTGTAAATAAATTTAAAAAAATCACGTGTGGAGCACAGATTATGAAACAATTTCCAGCACATTGAAAATAGTCTCGATAGATATCGCCTTTAAATAACACGAAATAGTATAAATCCGTAAAAAAAATTAAAAAAAATCACGCGTGGAGCACAGATTATGAAACAATTTCCAGCACATTGAAAATAGTCTCGATAGACACAACCTTTAAATAACTCGAAATAGTATAAATCCGTAAACAAATTTAAAAAAATCACGCGTGGAGCACAGATTATGAAACAATTTCCAGCACATTGAGAATAGCCTCTATAGACATCACCTTTAAATAACGCGAAATTGTATAAATCTGTAAACAAATTGAAAAAAAAAAAAGAATCACGCATGGAGCACAGATTATGAAACAATTTCCAGCACATTGAGAATAGCCTCGATAGACATCGCCTTTAAATAACGCGAAATATTATAAATCTGTAAATAAATGCAAAAAAATTACGCGTGGAGCACAGATTATGAAACAAATTCCAGCACATTGAGAATAGTCTCGATAGACATCACCTTTAAATAACGCGAAACAGTATAAATATGTAAACAAATTGAAAAAAAAATCAAGCTTGAAGCATAGATTGTGAAACAATTTCCAGCACATTGAAAATAGTTTCAATAGACATCACCTTTAAATAACGCGAATCAGTGTAAATATGTAAACAAATTGAAAAAAAAAATCAAGCTTGGAGCACAGATTGTGAAACAATTTCCAGTACATTCAAAATAGTCTCAATAGACATCGTTTTTAAATAACGCGAAATAGTATAAATCCGTAAACAAATTTAAAAAAATCGCGCTTGGAGCACAGATTATAAAACAATTTCCAGCACATTGAGAATAGTCTCGATAGACATCACCTTTAAATAACGCGAAACAGTATAAATATGTAAACAAATTGAAAAAAAAAATCAAGCTTGAAGCATAGATTGTGAAACAATTTCCAGCACATTGAGAATAGCCTCGATAGACATCGCCTTTAAATAACGCGAAATCTTATAAATTTGTAAATAAATTTAAAAAAATCACGCGTGGAGCACAGATTATGAAACAATTTCCAGCACATTGAAAATAGTCTCGATAGATATCGCCTTTAAATAGCACGAAATAGTATAAATCCGTAAAAAAAAATTAAAAAAAATCACGCGTGGAGCACAGATTATGAAACAATTTCCAGCACATTGAAAATAGTCTCGATAGACACCACCTTTAAATAACTCGAAATAGTATAAATCCGTAAACAAATTTAAAAAAATCACGCGTGGAGCACAGATTATGAAACAATTTCCAGCACATTGAGAATAGCCTCGATAGACATCGCCTTTAAATAACGCGAAATCTTATAAATTTGTAAATAAATTTAAAAAAATCACGCGTGGAGCACAGATTATGAAACAATTTCCAGCACATTGAGAATAGCCTCGATAGACATCGCCTTTAAATAACGCGAAATAGTATAAATCTGTAAATAAATGCAAAAAAATTACGCGTGGAGCACAGATTATGAAACAAATTCCAGCACATTGAGAATATCCCCGATAGACATCACCTTTAAATAACGCGAAATAGTGTAAATATGTAAACAAATTGAAAAAAAAAATCAAGATTGGAGCATAGATTATGAAACAATTTCCAGCACATTGAGAATAGCCTCGATAGACATCGCCTTTAAATAACGCGAAATCTTATAAATTTGTAAATAAATTTAAAAAAATCACGCGTGGAGCACAGATTATGAAACAATTTCCAGCACATTATGAATAGCCTCGATAGACATCGCCTTTAAATAACGCGAAATCTTATAAATTTGTAAATAAATTCAAAAAAATCACGTGTGGAGCAAAGATTATGAAACAATTTCCAGCACATTGAGAACAACCTCGATAGACATCACCTTTAAATAACGCGAAACAGTATAAATATGTAAACAAATTGAAAAAAAAATCAAGCTTGAAGCATAGATTGTGAAACAATTTCCAGCACATTGAAAATAGTTTCAATAGACATCGCCTTTAAATAACGCGAAATCTTATAAATTTGTAAATAAATTTAAAAAAATCACGTGTGGAGCACAGATTATGAAACAATTTCCAGCACATTGAAAATAGTCTCGATAGATATCGCCTTTAAATAACAAGAAATAGTATAAATCCGTAAAAAAAATTTTAAAAAATCACGGGTATAGCACAGATTATGAAACAATTTCCAGCACATTGAAAATAGTCTCGATAGACACCACCTTTAAATAACTCGAAATAGTATAAATCCGTAAACAAATTTAAAAAAATCACGCGTGGAGCACAGATTATGAAACAATTTCCAGCACATTGAGAATAGCCTCGAAAGACTTCTCCTTCAAATAACGCGAAATAGCATAAACCTGTAAACAAATTGAAAAAAAATCACGCTTGGAGCATAGATTGTGAAACAATTTCCAGCACATTGAAAATAGTCTCGATAGACATCGCCTTTAAATAACGAGAAATAGTATAAATCTGTAAATAAAATTGAAAAAAAAAAATCACGCTTGGAGCATAGATTGTGAAACAATTTCCAGCATATTGAAAATAGTCTCGAGAGACATCGCATTTAAGTAACGCGAAATAGTATAAATCCGTAAACAAATTCAAAAAAATCATGCGTGGAGCACAGATTATGAAAAAATTTCCAGCACATTGAGAATAGCTTCGATAGACATCACCTTTAAATAACGCGAAAAAGTATAAATCTGTAAACAAATTGAAAAAAAAAAAATCACGCTTGAAGCATAAATTGTGAAACAATTTCCAGCACATCGAAAATAGTCTCGATAGACATCGCCTTTAAATAAAGCGAAATATTATAAATCCGTAAACAAATTTAAAATAATCACGCGTGGAGCACAGATTATGAAACAATTTCCAGCACATTGAGAATAACCTCGCTAGACATCAACTTTAAATATCGCGAAATTGTATAAATGCGTAAACAAATTAAAAAAAGTCACGCGTGGAGCACAGATTATGAAACAATTTCCAGCACATTGAAAATAGTGACGATAGACATCACCTTTAAATAACGCGAAATAGTATAAATATGTAAACAAATTGAAAAAAAAATCAAGATTGGAGCATAGATTGTGAAAAAATTTCCAGCACATTGAAAATAGTCTCGATAGACATCGCCTTTAAATAACGCGAAATAGTATAAATCAGTAAACAAATTAAAAAAAAAAACACGCGTGGAGCACAGATTATGAAACAATTTCCAGCACATTGTGAATAGCCTCGATAGACATCGCCTTTAAATAACGCGAAAAATTATAAATCTGTAAACAAATTGAAAAAAAAAATCTCGCTTGGAGCATAAATTGTGAAACAATTTCCAACACATTGAAAATAGTCTCGATAGACATCGCCGTTAAATAAAGCGAAATATTATAAATCCGTAAACAAATTTAAAAGAAATCACGCGTGGAGCACAGATTATGAAACAATTTCCAGCACATTGAGAATAGGATCTATAGACATCGCCTTTAAATAACGCGAAATAGTATTATATATCCGTAAACAAATTTAAAAATATCACGCGTGGAGCACAGATTATGAAACAATTTCCAGCACATTGAGAATAGCCTCGATAGACATCACCTTTAAATAACGAAATAGTATAAATATGTAAACAAATTGAAAAAAAATATCACGATTGGAGCATAGATTGTGAAACAATTTCCAGAACATTGAGAATAGCCTCCATAGACATCACCTTTAAATAACGCGAAATAGTATAAATCTGTAAACAAATTGAAAAAAAAAAAGAATCACGCTTGGAGAATAGATTGTGAAACAATATCCAGCACATTGAAAATAGTCTCGATAGGCACCACCTTTAAATAACTCGAAATAGTATAAATCCGTAAACAAATTTAAAAAAATCACGCGTGGACCACAGATTATGAAACAATTTCCAGCACATTGAGAATAGCCTCGATAGACATCGTTTTTAAATAACGCGAAATAGTATAAATCCGTAAACAAATTTAAAAAAATCGCGCTTGGAGCACAGATTATAAAACAATTTCCAGCACATTGAGACTAGTCTCGATAGACATCACCTTTAAATAACGCGAAACAGTATAAATATGTAAACAAATTGAAAAAAAAATCGAGCTTGAAGCATAGA
Source organism: Maratus speciosus (assembly GCA_963932465.1). Lineage (NCBI taxonomy): Eukaryota > Metazoa > Arthropoda > Arachnida > Araneae > Salticidae > Maratus > Maratus speciosus. Next base: position 785,870 of record CAWVRF010001532.1, on the reverse strand, counting down.
TTGTGAAACAATTTCCAGCACATTGAAAATAGTTTCAATAGACATCGCCTTTAAATAACGCGAAATCTTATAAATTTGTAAATAAATTTAAAAAAATCACGTGTGGAGCACAGATTATGAAACAATTTCCAGCACATTGAAAATAGTCTCGATAGATATCGCCTTTAAATAACACGAAATAGTATAAATCCGTAAAAAAAATTAAAAAAAATCACGCGTGGAGCACAGATTATGAAACAATTTCCAGCACATTGAAAATAGTCTCGATAGACACAACCTTTAAATAACTCGAAACAGTATAAATATGTAAACAAATTGAAAAAAAAAATCGAGCTTGAAGCATAGATTGTGAAACAATTTCCAGCACATTGAAAATAGTTTCAATAGACATCGCCTTTAAATAACGCGAAATCTTATAAATTTGTAAATAAATTTAAAAAAATCACGTGTGGAGCACAGATTATGAAACAATTTCCAGCACATTGAAAATAGTCTCGATAGATATCGCCTTTAAATAACACGAAATAGTATAAATCCGTAAAAAAAATTAAAAAAAATCACGCGTGGAGCACAGATTATGAAACAATTTCCAGCACATTGAGAATAGCCTCGATAGACATCGCCTTTAAATAACGCGAAATCTTATAAATTTGTAAATAAATTTAAAAAAATCACGCGTGGAGCACAGATTATGAAACAATTTCCAGCACATTGAGAATAGCCTCGATAGACACAACCTTTAAATAACTCGAAATAGTATAAATCCGTAAACAAATTTAAAAAAATCACGCGTGGAGCACAGATTATGAAACAATTTCCAGCACATTGAGAATAGCCTCGATAGACATCGCCTTTAAATAACGCGAAATCTTATAAATTTGTAAATAAATTTAAAAAAATCACGCGTGGAGCACAGATTATGAAACAATTTCCAGCACATTGAGAATAGCCTCGATAGACATCGCCTTTAAATAACGCGAAATATTATAAATCTGTAAATAAATGCAAAAAAATTACGCGTGGAGCACAGATTATGAAACAAATTCCAGCACATTGAGAATAGTCTCGATAGACATCACCTTTAAATAACGCGAAACAGTATAAATATGTAAACAAATTGAAAAAAAAAATCAAGCTTGAAGCATAGATTGTGAAACAATTTCCAGCACATTGAAAATAGTTTCAATAGACATCACCTTTAAATAACGCGAATCAGTATAAATATGTAAACAAATTGAAAAAAAAAATCAAGGTTGAAGCAGAGATTGTGAAACAATTTCCAGCACATTGAAAATAGTTTCAATAGACATCGCCTTTAAATAACGCGAAATCTTATAAATTTGTAAATAAATTTAAAAAAATCACGTGTGGAGCACAGATTATGAAACAATTTCCAGCACATTGAGAATAGCCTCGATAGACATCGCCTTTAAATAACGCGAAATAGTATAAGTTTGTAAATAAATGCAAAAAAAATCACGCGTGGAGCACAGATTATGAAACAAATTCCAGCACATTGAGAATAGCCTCTATAGACATCACCTTTAAATAACGCGAAATAGTATAAATCTGTAAACAAATTGAAAAAAAAAATCAAGCTTGAAGCATAGATTGTGAAACAATTTCCAGCACATTGAAAATAGTTTCAATAGACATCGCCTTTAAATAACGCGAAATCTTATAAATTTGTAAATAAATTTAAAAAAATCACGTGTGGAGCACAGATTATGAAACAATTTCCAGCACATTGAAAATAGTCTCGATAGATATCGCCTTTAAATAACACGAAATAGTATAAATCCGTAAAAAAAATTAAAAAAAATCACGCATGGAGCACAGATTATGAAACAATTTCCAGCACATTGAAAATAGTCTCGATAGACACAACCTTTAAATAACTCGAAATAGTATAAATCCGTAAACAAATTTAAAAAAAATCACGCGTGGAGCACAGATTATGAAACAATTTCCAGCACATTGAGAATAGCCTCGATAGACATCGCCTTTAAATAACGCGAAATCTTATAAATTTGTAAATAAATTTAAAAAAATCACGCGTGGAGCACAGATTATAAAACAATTTCCAGCACATTGAGAATAGCCTCGATAGACATCGCCTTTAAATAACGCGAAATATTATAAATCTGTAAATAAATGCAAAAAAATTACGCGTGGAGCACAGATTATGAAACAAATTCCAGCACATTGAGAATAGTCTCGATAGACATCACCTTTAAATAACGCGAAACAGTATAAATATGTAAACAAATTGAAAAAAAAACTCAAGCTTGAAGCATAGATTGTGAAACAATTTCCAGCACATTGAAAATAGTTTCAATAGACATCACCTTTAAATAACGCGAATCAGTATAAATATGTAAACAAATTGAAAAAAAAAATCAAGCTTGGAGCACAGATTGTGAAACAATTTCCAGCACATTCAAAATAGTCTCAATAGACATCGTTTTTAAATAACGCGAAATAGTATAAATCCGTAAACAAATTTTAAAAAATCGCGCTTGGAGCACAGATTATAAAACAATTTCCAGCACATTGAGAATAGTCTCGATAGACATCACCTTTAAATAACGCGAAACAGTATAAATATGTAAACAAATTGAAAAAAAAAATCAAGGTTGAAGCAGAGATTGTGAAACAATTTCCAGCACATTGAAAATAGTTTCAATAGACATCGCCTTTAAATAACGCGAAATCTTATAAATTTGTAAATAAATTTAAAAAAATCACGTGTGGAGCACAGATTATGAAACAATTTCCAGCACATTGAGAATAGCCTCGATAGACATCGCCTTTAAATAACGCGAAATAGTATAAGTTTGTAAATAAATGCAAAAAAAATCACGCGTGGAGCACAGATTATGAAACAAATTCCAGCACATTGAGAATAGCCTCTATAGACATCACCTTTAAATAACGCGAAATAGTATAAATCTGTAAACAAATTGAAAAAAAAAAAGAATCACGCATGGAGCACAGATTATGAAACAATTTCCAGCAAATTGAGAATAGCCTCGATAGACATCGCCTTTAAATAACGCGAAATAGTATAAATCAGTAAACAAATTTTTTAAAAATCACGCGTGGAGCACAGATTATGAAACAATTTCCAGCACATTGTTTATAGCCTCGATAGACATCGCCTTTAAATAACGCGAAATCTTATAAATTTGTAAATAAATTAAAAAAAATCACGTGTGGAGCAAAGATTATGAAACAATTTCCAGCACATTGAGAATAGCCTCGATAGACATCACCTTTAAATAACGCGAAATAGTATAAATATGTAAACAAATTGAAAAAAAATCAAGATTGGAGCATAGATTGTGAAACAATTTCCAGAACATTGAGAATAGCCTCCATAGACATCACCTTTAAATAACGCGAAATAGTATAAATCTGTAAACAAATTGAAAAAAAAAAAGAATCACGCTTGGAGAATAGATTGTGAAACAATATCCAGCACATTGAAAATAGTCTCGATAGGCACCACCTTTAAATAACTCGAAATAGTATAAATCCGTAAACAAATTTAAAAAAATCACGCGTGGACCACAGATTATGAAACAATTTCCAGCACATTGAGAATAGCCTCGATAGACATCGTTTTTAAATAACGCGAAATAGTATAAATCCGTAAACAAATTTAAAAAAATCGCGCTTGGAGCACAGATTATAAAACAATTTCCAGCACATTGAGACTAGTCTCGATAGACATCACCTTTAAATAACGCGAAACAGTATAAATATGTAAACAAATTGAAAAAAAAAATCGAGCTTGAAGCATAGATTGTGAAACAATTTCCAGCACATTGAAAATAGTTTCAATAGACATCGCCTTTAAATAACGCGAAATCTTATAAATTTGTAAATAAATTTAAAAAAATCACGTGTGGAGCACAGATTATGAAACAATTTCCAGCACATTGAAAATAGTCTCGATAGATATCGCCTTTAAATAACACGAAATAGTATAAATCCGTAAAAAAAATTAAAAAAAATCACGCGTGGAGCACAGATTATGAAACAATTTCCAGCACATTGAAAATAGTCTCGATAGACACAACCTTTAAATAACTCGAAACAGTATAAATATGTAAACAAATTGAAAAAAAAAATCGAGCTTGAAGCATAGATTGTGAAACAATTTCCAGCACATTGAAAATAGTTTCAATAGACATCGCCTTTAAATAACGCGAAATCTTATAAATTTGTAAATAAATTTAAAAAAATCACGTGTGGAGCACAGATTATGAAACAATTTCCAGCACATTGAAAATAGTCTCGATAGATATCGCCTTTAAATAACACGAAATAGTATAAATCCGTAAAAAAAATTAAAAAAAATCACGCGTGGAGCACAGATTATGAAACAATTTCCAGCACATTGAGAATAGCCTCGATAGACATCGCCTTTAAATAACGCGAAATCTTATAAATTTGTAAATAAATTTAAAAAAATCACGCGTGGAGCACAGATTATGAAACAATTTCCAGCACATTGAGAATAGCCTCGATAGACACAACCTTTAAATAACTCGAAATAGTATAAATCCGTAAACAAATTTAAAAAAATCACGCGTGGAGCACAGATTATGAAACAATTTCCAGCACATTGAGAATAGCCTCGATAGACATCGCCTTTAAATAACGCGAAATCTTATAAATTTGTAAATAAATTTAAAAAAATCACGCGTGGAGCACAGATTATGAAACAATTTCCAGCACATTGAGAATAGCCTCGATAGACATCGCCTTTAAATAACGCGAAATATTATAAATCTGTAAATAAATGCAAAAAAATTACGCGTGGAGCACAGATTATGAAACAAATTCCAGCACATTGAGAATAGTCTCGATAGACATCACCTTTAAATAACGCGAAACAGTATAAATATGTAAACAAATTGAAAAAAAAAATCAAGCTTGAAGCATAGATTGTGAAACAATTTCCAGCACATTGAAAATAGTTTCAATAGACATCACCTTTAAATAACGCGAATCAGTATAAATATGTAAACAAATTGAAAAAAAAAATCAAGGTTGAAGCAGAGATTGTGAAACAATTTCCAGCACATTGAAAATAGTTTCAATAGACATCGCCTTTAAATAACGCGAAATCTTATAAATTTGTAAATAAATTTAAAAAAATCACGTGTGGAGCACAGATTATGAAACAATTTCCAGCACATTGAGAATAGCCTCGATAGACATCGCCTTTAAATAACGCGAAATAGTATAAGTTTGTAAATAAATGCAAAAAAAATCACGCGTGGAGCACAGATTATGAAACAAATTCCAGCACATTGAGAATAGCCTCTATAGACATCACCTTTAAATAACGCGAAATAGTATAAATCTGTAAACAAATTGAAAAAAAAAATCAAGCTTGAAGCATAGATTGTGAAACAATTTCCAGCACATTGAAAATAGTTTCAATAGACATCGCCTTTAAATAACGCGAAATCTTATAAATTTGTAAATAAATTTAAAAAAATCACGTGTGGAGCACAGATTATGAAACAATTTCCAGCACATTGAAAATAGTCTCGATAGATATCGCCTTTAAATAACACGAAATAGTATAAATCCGTAAAAAAAATTAAAAAAAATCACGCATGGAGCACAGATTATGAAACAATTTCCAGCACATTGAAAATAGTCTCGATAGACACAACCTTTAAATAACTCGAAATAGTATAAATCCGTAAACAAATTTAAAAAAATCACGCGTGGAGCACAGATTATGAAACAATTTCCAACACATTGAGAATAGCCTCGATAGACATCGCCTTTAAATAACGCGAAATCTTATAAATTTGTAAATAAATTTAAAAAAATCACGCGTGGAGCACAGATTATAAAACAATTTCCAGCACATTGAGAATAGCCTCGATAGACATCGCCTTTAAATAACGCGAAATATTATAAATCTGTAAATAAATGCAAAAAAATTACGCGTGGAGCACAGATTATGAAACAAATTCCAGCACATTGAGAATAGTCTCGATAGACATCACCTTTAAATAACGCGAAACAGTATAAATATGTAAACAAATTGAAAAAAAAAATCAAGCTTGAAGCATAGATTGTGAAACAATTTCCAGCACATTGAAAATAGTTTCAATAGACATCACCTTTAAATAACGCGAATCAGTATAAATATGTAAAAAAATTGAAAAAAAAAATCAAGCTTGGAGCACAGATTGTGAAACAATTTCCAGCACATTCAAAATAGTCTCAATAGACATCGTTTTTAAATAACGCGAAATAGTATAAATCCGTAAACAAATTTTAAAAAATCGCGCTTGGAGCACAGATTATAAAACAATTTCCAGCACATTGAGAATAGTCTCGATAGACATCACCTTTAAATAACGCGAAACAGTATAAATATGTAAACAAATTGAAAAAAAAAATCAAGGTTGAAGCAGAGATTGTGAAACAATTTCCAGCACATTGAAAATAGTTTCAATAGACATCGCCTTTAAATAACGCGAAATCTTATAAATTTGTAAATAAATTTAAAAAAATCACGTGTGGAGCACAGATTATGAAACAATTTCCAGCACATTGAGAATAGCCTCGATAGACATCGCCTTTAAATAACGCGAAATAGTATAAGTTTGTAAATAAATGCAAAAAAAATCACGCGTGGAGCACAGATTATGAAACAAATTCCAGCACATTGAGAATAGCCTCTATAGACATCACCTTTAAATAACGCGAAATAGTATAAATCTGTAAACAAATTGAAAAAAAAAAAAGAATCACGCATGGAGCACAGATTATGAAACAATTTCCAGCAAATTGAGAATAGCCTCGATAGACATCGCCTTTAAATAACGCGAAATAGTATAAATCAGTAAACAAATTTTTTAAAAATCACGCGTGGAGCACAGATTATGAAACAATTTCCAGCACATTGTTTATAGCCTCGATAGACATCGCCTTTAAATAACGCGAAATCTTATAAATTTGTAAATAAATTAAAAAAAATCACGTGTGGAGCAAAGATTATGAAACAATTTCCAGCACATTGAGAATAGCCTCGATAGACATCACCTTTAAATAACGCGAAATAGTATAAATATGTAAACAAATTGAAAAAAAATCAAGATTGGAGCATAGATTGTGAAACAATTTCCAGCACATTGAAAATAGTCTCGATAGACACCACCTTTAAATAACTCGAAATAGTATAAATCCGTAAATAAATTTAAAAAAATCACGCGTGGAGCACAGATTATGAAACAATTTCCAGCAAATTGAGAATAGCCTCGATAGACATCGCCTTTAAATAACGCGAAATAGTATAAATCAGTAAACAAATTTTTTAAAAATCACGCGTGGAGCACAGATTATGAAACAATTTCCAGCACATTGTGAATAGCCTCGATAGACATCGCCTTTAAATAACGCGAAATCTTATAAATTTGTAAATAAATTCAAAAAAATCACGTGTGGAGCAAAGATTATGAAACAATTTCCAGCACATTGAGAATAACCTCGATAGACATCACCTTTAAATAACGCGAATCAGTATAAATATGTAAACAAATTGAAAAAAAAATCAAGCTTGGAGCATAGATTGTGAAACAATTTCCAGCACATTGAAAATAGTCTCAATAGACATCGTTTTTAAATAACGCGAAATAGTATAAATCCGTAAACAAATTTAAAAAAATCGCTCTTGGAGCACAGATTATAAAACAATTTCCAGCACATTGAGAATAGTCTCGATAGACATCACCTTTAAATAACGCGAAACAGTATAAATATGTAAACAAATTGAAAAAAAAAATCAAGCTTGAAGCATAGATTGTGAAACAATTTCCAGCACATTGAAAATAGTTTCAATAGACATCGCCTTTAAATAACGCGAAATCTTATAAATTTGTAAATAAATTTAAAAAAATCACGTGTGGAGCACAGATTATGAAACAATTTCCAGCACATTGAAAATAGTCTCGATAGATATCGCCTTTAAATAGCACGAAATAGTATAAATCCGTAAAAAAAATTTAAAAAAATCACGCGTGGAGCACAGATTATGAAACAATTTCCAGCACATTGAAAAAAGTCCTTCCGGCCAGTGCCGGGAGGAAGAGGTAGCTTTCATAATCCTTATTTAAAAAAAGCCAAATTATATCATTCAAACACACGAAGCTCAATTTAGTGGAAACCGAATATAGGAGATCCAATACAAATTTTTATCAATATAATGAATGAGAATTTCGCGAAATTAGTCAGCTTTATCCAAGCTGCTTTTCTTTGAAGTAACATATATTTGGCTGCCAAATTCGGCAATTTCTTAAAGTGCCTGTCATTTCAAGACAACATGGTGGATGAGGCTAAGCAGTGAACTCGGTCGAGACCTTAGTAATTGCTGTGCACATGCTCACTCACATCGGAATCGGTTAATATATAGGAGTGCTGTCGCATGCAAAAAATCAGATTTTTCAAAATGTCACCCACAATAGAAATTGAAACTGCTATATCTGAGCCATTTTTTAAGGTAAAGACAAACAAAAAATGCTCCTGAATCCTTATATCAAGGTCAAATACTTAAGAAAGAAACCTTTTTCAATTTCTAATTTTTTTGCACCTCACTTTAAATATATATATATATTTTTTAATTTAATGGTCGCCATTTTGAAGCAAGATGGCTGATGAATCTGGCCAGCGAACTTGGTCGAGGTGTTGATGTATACTATCCACATACCTTCTTACATCGAAATAGGCGAATACGTGTGTTATCGCGTGACAAATACAAGATCGTTTCAAAATGTTAGCCATACTAGAAATTCAAAGTGCTATAAATCAACCATTTTTTAAGATATAAACAAAAGAACAAATTTTCAGAAACAAAAACTGCTCCGGAATCTTTGTATCAAGGTCAAACACATAAAAAAAAATCTTTTTCATTTTCCAATTGTTTAATACCTCATTTTGAATTTTAAATTTAATTTTAATTTTTTTTTAATGGCAAACCTTTTGAAACAAGATGGCGAATGAAGCTGGCCAACGAACTCGGTCGAGACATTGGTATGTACTATGTACAGACCAAGTTACATCCAAATAGGTTCATAATTACGCCTGTTGTCGCGTGACAAAAATCAGGTCGTTTTAAAATGTCAGCCACAAGAGAAACTCAAAATGCTATTACTCAGCCATTTTTTTTTTAGATATAGACGAAAGAAAAACTGTTCCGGAATCTTTGTATTAAGGTCAAACACACACAAAAAAAATCTTTTTCACTTTCCAATTTTTTTGGTATCTCATTTAAATTTTTTTATTTTTTAATTTTTTTATGGCCGCCATTTTGAAACAAGATGGCGGATGAAGCCGGCCGACGAACTCGGTCGAGATATTTGTATGTACTATGTACACACCAAGGTACATCCAAGTCGGTTCATAAATACGCCTGTTATTACGTGAGAAAAATCAGGACGTTTCAAAATGTCAGCCACGCTAGAAATTCAAAATGCTATAACTCAGCCATTTCTTAAGATATAGACGAAACAAAAACTGCTCCCGAATCTTTTTATCAAGGTCAAACACATAAGAAGAAAATATTTTTTCAATTTTTAATTTTTTGGTACCACATTTCAAATTTAAATTTTTCTTAAAAATTTAAATGGCCACCATTTTTAAACAAGATGGCGGATGAAGCTGACCAACGAACCCGGTCGAGACATTGGTATGTACTATGTACACACTGAATTACATTCAAATCGGTTCATAAATACGCCTTTTATCGCGTGACAAAATTCAGGACGTTTCAAAATGTCAGCCACGCTAGAAATTCAAAATGCTATAACTCAGCCATTTTTTAAGATATAGACGAAACAAAAACTGCTCCGAAATCTTTGTATAAAGGTCAAATACATAAGAAAAAATATTTTTCCATTTTCAATTTTTTGGTACCACATTTCAATTTTTAAATTTTTAAAAACATTTTAAATGGCCGCCATTTTGAAACAAAATGGCGGATGAAGCTGGCCAACAAACTCGGTCGAGAGATTGGTATATACTATGTACACACTGAATTACATCCAAATCGGTTCATAAATACGCCTTTTATCGCGTGACAAAATTCAGGACGTTTCAAAATGTCAGCCATGCTAGAAATTCAAAATGCTATAACTCAGCCATTTTTTAAGATATAGACGAAACAAAAACTGCCCCGGAATCTTTGTATAAAGGTCAAATACACAAGAAAAAAATATTTTTCCATTTTTAATTTTTTGGTACCACATTTCAAGTTTTAAAATTTTTAAAAAATTTTAAATGGCCGCCATTTTGAAACAAAATGGCGGATGAAGCTGGCCAACGAACTCGGTCGAGACATTGGTATTTACTATGTACACACCAAATTTCATCGAAATCGGTTCATAATTACGGGAGTTACAGTGTGACATAGGTCAGATATATATATATATATATATATATATAGATATATATATATATATATATATATATATATATATATATCAATTTTGAACGGAGGGTGGTTTCGGGGTCTGGGGGTCATGATCGATGAAAATATACCAAAATTTTTTGAAATCGCTTTCCTCCGAACGGCTGCAATAGGTAGCTTTTTTGTAAAGAAAGCTACCTAATAGTCTCGATAGACACCACCTTTAAATAACTCGAAATAGTATAAATCCGTAAACAAATTTAAAAAAATCACGCGTGGAGCACAGATTATGAAACAATTTCCAGCACATTGAGAATAGCCTCGATAGACATCGCCTTTAAATAACGCGAAATCTTATAAATTTGTAAATAAATTTAAAAAAATCACGCGTGGAGCACAGATTATGAAACAATTTCCAGCACATTGAGAATAGCCTCGATAGACATCGCCTTTAAATAACGCGAAATAGTATAAATCTGTAAATAAATGCAAAAAAATTACGCGTGGAGCACAGATTATGAAACAAATTCCAGCACATTGAGAATATCCCCGATAGACATCACCTTTAAATAACGCGAAATAGTGTAAATATGTAAACAAATTGAAAAAAAAAATCAAGATTGGAGCATAGATTATGAAACAATTTCCAGCACATTGAGAATAGCCTCGATAGACATCGCCTTTAAATAACGCGAAATCTTATAAATTTGTAAATAAATTTAAAAAAATCACGCGTGGAGCACAGATTATGAAACAATTTCCAGCACATTGTGAATAGCCTCGATAGACATCGCCTTTAAATAACGCGAAATCTTATAAATTTGTAAATAAATTCAAAAAAATCACGTGTGGAGCAAAGATTATGAAACAATTTCCAGCACATTGAGAATAACCTCGATAGACATCACCTTTAAATAACGCGAAACAGTATAAATATGTAAACAAATTGAAAAAAAAAATCAAGCTTGAAGCATAGATTGTGAAACAATTTCCAGCACATTGAAAATAGTTTCAATAGACATCGCCTTTAAATAACGCGAAATCTTATAAATTTGTAAATAAATTTAAAAAAATCACGTGTGGAGCACAGATTATGAAACAATTTCCAGCACATTGAAAATAGTCTCGATAGACACCACCTTTAAATAACTCGAAATAGTATAAATCCGTAAACAAATTTAAAAAAATCACGCGTGGAGCACAGATTATGAAACAATTTCCAGCACATTGAGAATAGCCTCGAAAGACTTCTCCTTCAAATAACGCGAAATAGCATAAACCTGTAAACAAATTGAAAAAAAATCACGCTTGGAGCATAAATTGTGAAACAATTTCCAGCACATTGAAAATAGTCTCGATAGACACCGCCTTTAAATAACGAGAAATAGTATAAATCTGTAAATAAAATTGAAAAAAAAAATCACGCTTGGAGCATAGATTGTGAAACAATTTCCAGCATATTGAAAATAGTCTCGAGAGACATCGCATTTAAGTAACGCGAAATAGTATAAATCCGTAAACAAATTCAAAAAAATCATGCGTGGAGCACAGATTATGAAAAAATTTCCAGCACATTGAGAATAGCTTCGATAGACATCACCTTTAAATAACGCGAAAAAGTATAAATCTGTAAACAAATTGAAAAAAAAAAAATCACGCTTGAAGCATAAATTGTGAAACAATTTCCAGCACATCGAAAATAGTCTCGATAGACATCGCCTTTAAATAAAGCGAAATATTATAAATCCGTAAACAAATTTAAAAAAATCACGCGTGGAGCACAGATTATGAAACAATTTCCAGCACATTGAGAATAACCTCGCTAGACATCAACTTTAAATATCGCGAAATTGTATAAATGCGTAAACAAATTAAACAAAGTCACGCGTGGAGCACAGATTATGAAACAATTTCCAGCACATTGAAAATAGTGACGATAGACATCGCCTTTAAATACGCAAAATAGTATAAATCCGTAAACAAATTCAAAAAAATCACGCGTGGAGCACAGATTATGAAACAATTTCCAGCACATTGAGAATAGCCTCGATAGACATCACCTTTAAATAACGCGAAATAGTATAAATATGTAAACAAATTGCAAAAAAAATCAAGATTGGAGCATAGATTGTGAAACAATTTCCAGCACATTGGGAATAACCTCTGTAGATATCACCTTTAAATAACGCGAAATAGTATAAATCTGTAAACAAATTGAAAAAAAAAAAGAATCACGCTTGGAGAATAGATTGTGAAACATTTTCCAGCACATTGAAAATAGTCTCGATAGATATCGCCTTTAAATAACACGAAATAGTATATATCCGTAAAAAAAATTAAAAATATCACGCGTGGAGCACAGATTATGAAACAATTTCCAGCACATTGAAAATAGTCTCGATAGACACCACCTTTAAATAACTCGAAATAGTATAAATCCGTAAACAAATTTAAAAAAATCACGCGTGGAGCACAGATTATGAAACAATTTCCAGCGCATTGAGAATAGCCTCGACAGACATCGCCTTTAAATAACGCGAAATCTTATAAATTTGTAAATAAATTTAAAAAAATCACGCGTGGAGCACAGATTATGAAACAATTACCAGCACATTGAGAATAGCCTCGATAGACATCGCCTTTAAATAACGCGAAATAGTATAAATCTGTAAATAAATGCAAAAAAATTACGCGTGGAACACAGATTATGAAACAAATTCCAGCACATTGAGAATATCCCCGATAGACATCACCTTTAAATAACGCGAAATAGTATAAATATGTAAACAATTTGAAAAAAAAAATATCAAGATTGGAGCATAGATTGTGAAAAAATTTCCAGCACATTGAAAATAGTCTCGATAGACATCGCCTTTAAATAACACGAAATAGTATAAATCCGTAAAAAAAATTTAAAAAAATCACGCGTGGAGCACAGATTATGAAACAATTTCCAGCACATTGAAAATAGCCTCGATAGACATCACCTTTAAATAACGCTAAATAGTATAAATGCGTAAACAAATTGAAAAAAATCACGCGTGGAGCACAGATTATGAAACAATTTCCAGCACATTGAGAATAGCCTCTATAGATATCACCTTTAAATAACGCGAAATAGTATAAATCTGTAAACAAATTGAAAAAAAAAAGAATCACGCTTGGAGAATAGATTGTGAAACAATTTCCAGCACCTTGAAAATAGTCTCGATAGATATCGCCTTTAAATAACACGAAATAGTATAAATCCGTAAAAAAAATTAAAAATATCACGCGTGGAGCACAGATTATGAAACAATTTCCAGCACATTGAAAATAGTCTCGATAGACATCACCTTTAAATAACTCGAAATAGTATAAATCCGTAAACAAATTTAAAAAAATCACGCGTGGAGCACAGATTATGAAACAATTTCCAGCGCATTGAGAATAGCCTCGACAGACATCGCCTTTAAATAACGCGAAATCTTATAAATTTGTAAATAAATTTAAAAAAATCACGCGTGGAACACAGATTATGAAACAAATTCCAGCACATTGAGAATATCCCCGATAGACATCACCTTTAAATAACGCGAAATAGTATAAATATGTAAACAAATTGAAAAAAAAATCAAGATTGGAGCATAGATTGTGAAAAAATTTCCAGCACATTGAAAATAGTCTCGATAGACATCGCCTTTAAATAACGCGAAATAGTATAAATCAGTAAACAAATTAAAAAAAAAACACGCGTGGAGCACAGATTATGAAACAATTTCCAGCACATCGAGAATAGCTTCGATAGACATCACATTTAAATAATGCGAAAAACTATAAATCTGTAAACAAATTGAAAAAAAAAATCTCGCTTGGAGCATAAATTGTGAAACAATTTCCAACACATTGAAAATAGTCTCGATAGACATCGCCGTTAAATAAAGCGAAATATTATAAATCCGTAAACAAATTTAAAAGAAATCACGCGTGGAGCACAGATTATGAAACAATTTCCAGCACATTGAGAATAGGATCTATAGACATCGCCTTTAAATAACGCGAAATAGTATTATATATCCGTAAACAAATTTAAAAATATCACGCGTGGAGCACAGATTATGAAACAATTTCCAGCACATTGAGAATAGCCTCGATAGACATCACCTTTAAATAACGAAATAGTATAAATATGTAAACAAATTGAAAAAAAATATCACGATTGGAGCATAGATTGTGAAACAATTTCCAGAACATTGAGAATAGCCTCCATAGACATCACCTTTAAATAACGCGAAATAGTATAAATCTGTAAACAAATTGAAAAAAAAAAAGAATCACGCTTGGAGAATAGATTGTGAAACAATATCCAGCACATTGAAAATAGTCTCGATAGGCACCACCTTTAAATAACTCGAAACAGTATAAATCCGTAAACAAATTTTAAAAAATCACGCGTGGACCACAGATTATGAAACAATTTCCAGCACATTGAGAATAGCCTCGATAGACATCACCTTTAAATAACGCGAAATAGTATAAATGCGTAAACAAATTAAAAAAAATCACGCTTGGAGCAGAGATTATGAAACAATTTCCAGCACATTGAGAATAGCCTCGATAGACATCACCTTTAAATAACGCGAAAAAGTATAAATATGTAAACAAATTCAAAAAAAAAATCAAGATTGGAGCGTAGATTGTGAAACAATTTCCAGAACATTGAAAATAGTCTCGATAGACATCGCCTTTAAATAACGCGGAATATTATAAATCCGAAAGCAAATTAAAAAAAAACGCGTGGAGCACAGATTATGAAACAATTTCCAGCACATTGAGAATAGCCTCGATAGACATCGCCTTTAAATAACGCGAAATATTATAAATCCGAAAGCAAATTAAAAAAAAACGCGTGGAGCACAGATTATGAAACAATTTCCAGCACATTGAGAATAGCCTCGATAGACATCGCCTTTAAATAACGCGAAATATTATAAATCCGTAAACAAATTTAAAAAAATCACGCGTGGAGCACAGATTATGAAACAATTTCCAGAACATTGAGAATAGCCTCCTTAGACATCACCTTTAAATAACGCGAAATAGTATAAATCTGTAAACAAATTGAAAAAAAAAAGAATCACGCTTGGAGAATAGATTGTGAAACAATATCCAGCACATTGAAAATAATCTCGATAGGCACCACCTTTAAATAACTCGAAATAGTATAAATCCGTAAACAAATTTAAAAAAATCACGCGTGGACCACAGATTATGAAACAATTTCCAGCACATTGAGAATAGCCTCGATAGACATCACCTTTAAATAACGCGAAATAGTATAAATGCGTAAACAAATTCAAAAAAATCACGCTTGGAGCAGAGATTATGAAACAATTTCCAGCACATTGAGAATAGCCTCGATAGACATCACCTTTAAATAACGCGAAATAGTATAAATATGTAAACAAATTGAAAAAAAAATCAAGATTGGAGCGTAGATTGCGAAACAATTTCCAGAACATTGAAAATAGTCTCGATAGACATCGCCTTTAAATAACGCGAAATAGTATAAATCCGTAAACAAATTTAAAAAAAAACACGCGTGGAGCACAGATTATGAAACAATTTCCAGCACATTGAGAATATCCCCGATAGACATCACCTTTAAATAACGCGAAATAGTATAAATATGTAAACAAATTGAAAAAAAAAATCAAGATTGGAGCATAAATTGTGAAATAATTTCCAACACATTGAAAATTGTCTCGATAGACATCGCCTTTAAATAAAGCGAAATATTATAAATCCGTAAACAAATTTAAAAGAAATCACGCGTGGAGCACAGATTATGAAACAATTTCCAGCACATTGAGAATAGCCACTATAGACATCGCCTTTAAATAACGCGAAATAGTATTATATATCCGTAAACAAATTTAAAAATATCACGCGTGGAGCACAGATTATGAAACAATTTCCAGCACATTGAGAATAGCCTCGATAGATATCACCTTTAAATAACGCGAAATAGTATAAATGCGTAAACAATTTTTTAAAAAATCAAGCGTGGAGCACAGATTTTGAAAAAATTTACAGCACACTGAGAATAGCCTCGATAGACATCGCCTTTAATTAACGCGAAATCTTATAAATTTGCAAATAAATTTTAAAAAATCACGCGTGGAGCACAGATTATGAAACAATTTCCAGCACATTGAGAATAGTCTCGATAGACATCGCCTTTAAATACGCAAAATAGTATAAATCCGTAAACAAATTCAAAAAAATTACGCGTGGAGCACAGATTATGAAAGAATTTCCAGCACATTGAGAATAGCCGCGATAGACATCACCTTTAAATAACGCGAAATAGTATAAATCCGTAAACAAATTTTAAAAAATCACGCGTGGAGCACAGATTATGAAACAATTTCCAGCACATTGGGAATAGTCTCGATAGACATCGCCTTTAAATACGCAAAATAGTATAAATCCGTAAACAAATTCAAAAAAATTACGCGTGGAGCACAGATTATGAAAGAATTTCCAGCACATTGAGAATAGCCGCGATAGACATCACCTTTAAATAACGCGAAATAGTATAAATCCGTAAACAAATTTTAAAAAATCACGCGTAGAGCACAGATTATGAAACAATTTCCAGCACATTGAGAATAGTCTCGATAGACATCGCCTTTAAATACGCAAAATAGTATAAATCCGTAAACAAATTCAAAAAAATTACGCGTGGAGCACAGATTATGAAAGAATTTCCAGCACATTGAGAATAGCCGCGATAGACATCACCTTTAAATAACGCGAAATAGTATAAATCCGTAAACAAATTTTAAAAAATCACGCGTGGAGCACAGATTATGAAACAATTTCCAGCACATTGAGAATAGTCTCGATAGACATCGCCTTTAAATACGCAAAATAGTATAAATCCGTAAACAAATTCAAAAAAATTACGCGTGGAGCACAGATTATGAAACAATTTCCAGCACATTGAAAATAGTCTCGATAGGCACCACCTTTAAATAACTCGAAACTGTATAAATTCGTAAACAAATTTAAAAAAATCACGCGTGGACCACAGATTATGAAACAATTTCCAGCACATTGAAAATAGTCTCGATAGGCACCACCTTTAAATAACACGAAATAGTATAAATCCGTAAACAAATTTAAAAAAATCACGCGTGGACCACAGATTATGAAACAATTTCCAGCACATTGAGAATAGCCTCGATAGACATCACCTTTAAATAACGCGAAATAGTATAAATGCGTAAACAAATTCAAAAAAATCACGCTTGGAGCACAGATTATGAAACAATTTCCAGCACATTGAGAATAGCCTCGATAGACATCACCTTTAAATAACGCGAAATAGTATAAATATGTAAACAAATTGAAAAAAAATCAAGATTGGAGCATAGATTGTGAAACAATTTCCAGAACATTGAAAATAGTCTCGATAGACATCGCCTTTAAATAACGCGGAATATTATAAATCCGAAAACATATTCAAAAAATTCACGCGTGGAGCACAGATTATGAAACAATTTCCAGCACATTGAGAATAGCCTCGATAGACATCGCCTTTAAATAACGCGAAATATTATAAATCCGTAAACAAATTTAAAAAAATCACGCGTGGAGCACAGATTATGAAACAATTTCCAGAACATTGAGAATAGCCTCGATAGACATCACCTTTAAATAACGCGAAATAGTATAAATATGTAAACAAATTGAAAAAAAAATCAAGATTGGAGCATAGATTGTGAAACAATTTCCAACACATTGAAAATAGTCTCGATAGACATCAACATTAAATAACGCGAAATAGTTTTATATATCCGTAAACAAATTTAAAAATATCACGTGTGGAGCACAGATTATGAAACAATTTCCAGCACATTGAGAATAGCTTCGATAGACATCACCTTTAAATAACGCGAAAAAGTATAAATCTGTAAACAAATTGAGAAAAAAAATCACGCTTGGAGCATAAATTGTAAAACAATTTCCAACACATTGAAAATAGTCTCGATAGACATCGCCATTAAATAACGCGAAATAGTATTATATATCCGTAAACAAATTTAAAAATATCACGTGTGGAGCACAGATTATGAAACAATTTCCAGCACATTGAGAATAGCCTCGATAGACATCACCCTTAAATAACGCGAAATAGTATAAATGCGTAAACAAATTTAAAAAAATCACTCTTGGAGCACTGATTATGAAATAATTTCCAGCACATTGAGAATAGCCTCGATAGACATCGCCTTTAAATAACGCGAAATATTATAAATCAGTAAACAAATTAACAAAAAACACGCGTGGAGCACAGATTATGAAACAATTTCCAGCACATTGAGAATAGCTTCGATAGACATCACCTTTAAATAACGCGAAAAATTATAAATCTGTAAACAAATTGAAAAAAAAAAATCACGCTTGGAGCATAAATTGTGAAACAATCTACAACACATTGAAAATAGCCTCTATAGACATCGCCTTTAAATAACGCGAAATAGTATTATATATCCGTAAACAAATTTAAAAATATCACGCGTGGAGCACAGATTATGAAACAATTTCCAGCACATTGAGAATAGCCTCGATAGACATCGTCTTCAAATAACGCGAAATCTTATAAATTTGTAAATAAATTTAAAAAAATCACGCGTGGAGCACAGATTATGAAACAATTTCCAGCACATTGAGAATAGTCTCGATAGACATCGCCTTTAAATACGCAAAATAGTATAAATCCGTAAACAAATTCAAAAATATCACGCGCGGGGTACAGATTATGAAACAATTTCCAGCACATTGAGAATAGCCTCCATAGACATCACCTTTAAATAACGTTAAATAGTATAAATGCGTAAACAAATTCAAAAAAATCACGCGTGGAGCACAGATTATAAAACAATTTCCAGCACATTGAGAATAGCCTCGATAGACATCGCCTTTAAATAACGCGAAATAGTATAAATCTGTAAATAAATGCAAAAAAATCACGCGTGGAGCACAGATTATGAAAAAATTTCCAGCACATTGAGAATAGCCTCGATAGACATCACCTTTAAATAACGCGAAATAGTATAAATATGTAAATAAATGCAAAAAAATCACGCGTGGAGCACAGATTATGAAACAATTTCCAGCACATTGAGAATAGCCTCGATAGACATCACCTTTAAATAACGTTAAATAGTATAAATGCGTAAACAAATTCAAAAAAATCACGCGCGGAGCACAGATTATGAAACAATTTCCAGAACATTGAGAATAGCCTCGATAGACATCGCTTTAAATAACGCGAAATCTTATAAATTTGTAAATAAATTTTTAAAAATCACGCGTGGAGCACAGATTATGAAACAATTTCCAGCACATTGAGAATAGCCTCGATAGGCATCACCTTTAAATAACGCGAAATAGTATAAATATGTAAATAAATGCAAAAAAATCACGCGTGGAGCACAGATTATGAAACAATTTCCAGCACATTGAGAATAGCCTCGATAGACATCACCTTTAAATACGCAAAATAGTATAAATCCGAAAACAAAATCAAAAAAATCACGCGTGGAGCACAGATTATGAAACAATTTCCAGCACATTGAGAATAGCCTCGATAGACATCACCTTTAAATAACGCGAAATAGTATAAATATGTAAACAAATTGAAAAAAAAATCAAGATTGGAGCATAGATTGTGAAACAATTTCCAGCACATTGAAAATAGTCTCGATAGGCATCGCCTTTAAATAACTCGAAATAGTATAAATCCGTAAACAAATTTAAAAAAATCACGCGTGGACCACAGATTATGAAACAATTTCCAGCACATTGAGAATAGCCTCGATAGACATCACCTTTAAATAACGCGAAATAGTATAAATGCGTAAACAAATTCAAAAAAATCACGCTTGGAGCAGAGATTATGAAACAATTTCCAGCACATTGAGAATAGCCTCGATAGACATCACCTTTAAATAACGCGAAATAGTATAAATATGTAAACAAATTGAAAAAAAAATCAAGATTGGAGCGTAGATTGCGAAACAATTTCCAGAACATTGAAAATAGTCTCGATAGACATCGCCTTTAAATAACGCGAAATAGTATAAATCCGTAAACAAATTTAAAAAAAAACACGCGTGGAGCACAGATTATGAAACAATTTCCAGCACATTGAGAATATCCCCGATAGACATCACCTTTAAATAACGCGAAATAGTATAAATATGTAAACAAATTGAAAAAAAAAATCAAGATTGGAGCATAAATTGTGAAATAATTTCCAACACATTGAAAATTGTCTCGATAGACATCGCCTTTAAATAAAGCGAAATATTATAAATCCGTAAACAAATTTAAAAGAAATCACGCGTGGAGCACAGATTATGAAACAATTTCCAGCACATTGAGAATAGCCACTATAGACATCGCCTTTAAATAACGCGAAATAGTATTATATATCCGTAAACAAATTTAAAAATATCACGCGTGGAGCACAGATTATGAAACAATTTCCAGCACATTGAGAATAGCCTCGATAGATATCACCTTTAAATAACGCGAAATAGTATAAATGCGTAAACAATTTTTTAAAAAATCAAGCGTGGAGCACAGATTTTGAAAAAATTTACAGCACACTGAGAATAGCCTCGATAGACATCGCCTTTAAATAACGCGAAATCTTATAAATTTGCAAATAAATTTTAAAAAATCACGCGTGGAGCACAGATTATGAAACAATTTCCAGCACATTGAGAATAGTCTCGATAGACATCGCCTTTAAATACGCAAAATAGTATAAATCCGTAAACAAATTCAAAAAAATTACGCGTGGAGCACAGATTATGAAAGAATTTCCAGCACATTGAGAATAGCCGCGATAGACATCACCTTTAAATAACGCGAAATAGTATAAATCCGTAAACAAATTTTAAAAAATCACGCGTGGAGCACAGATTATGAAACAATTTCCAGCACATTGAGAATAGTCTCAATAGACATCGCCTTTAAATACGCAAAATAGTATAAATCCGTAAACAAATTCAAAAAAATTACGCGTGGAGCACAGATTATGAAAGAATTTCCAGCACATTGAGAATAGCCGCGATAGACATCACCTTTAAATAACGCGAAATAGTATAAATCCGTAAACAAATTTTAAAAAATCACGCGTAGAGCACAGATTATGAAACAATTTCCAGCACATTGAGAATAGTCTTGATAGACATCGCCTTTAAATACGCAAAATAGTATAAATCCGTAAACAAATTCAAAAAAATTACGCGTGGAGCACAGATTATGAAAGAATTTCCAGCACATTGAGAATAGCCGCGATAGACATCACCTTTAAATAACGCGAAATAGTATAAATCCGTAAACAAATTTTAAAAAATCACGCGTGGAGCACAGATTATGAAACAATTTCCAGCACATTGAGAATAGTCTCGATAGACATCGCCTTTAAATACGCAAAATAGTATAAATCCGTAAACAAATTCAAAAAAATTACGCGTGGAGCACAGATTATGAAACAATTTCCAGCACATTGAAAATAGTCTCGATAGGCACCACCTTTAAATAACTCGAAACTGTATAAATTCGTAAACAAATTTAAAAAAATCACGCGTGGACCACAGATTATGAAACAATTTCCAGCACATTGAAAATAGTCTCGATAGGCACCACCTTTAAATAACACGAAATAGTATAAATCCGTAAACAAATTTAAAAAAATCACGCGTGGACCACAGATTATGAAACAATTTCCAGCACATTGAGAATAGCCTCGATAGACATCACCTTTAAATAACGCGAAATAGTATAAATGCGTAAACAAATTCAAAAAAATCACGCTTGGAGCACAGATTATGAAACAATTTCCAGCACATTGAGAATAGCCTCGATAGACATCACCTTTAAATAACGCGAAATAGTATAAATATGTAAACAAATTGAAAAAAAATCAAGATTGGAGCATAGATTGTGAAACAATTTCCAGAACATTGAAAATAGTCTCGATAGACATCGCCTTTAAATAACGCGGAATATTATAAATCCGAAAACATATTCAAAAAATTCACGCGTGGAGCACAGATTATGAAACAATTTCCAGCACATTGAGAATAGCCTCGATAGACATCGCCTTTAAATAACGCGAAATATTATAAATCCGTAAACAAATTTAAAAAAATCACGCGTGGAGCACAGATTATGAAACAATTTCCAGAACATTGAGAATAGCCTCGATAGACATCACCTTTAAATAACGCGAAATAGTATAAATATGTAAACAAATTGAAAAAAAAATCAAGATTGGAGCATAGATTGTGAAACAATTTCCAACACATTGAAAATAGTCTCGATAGACATCAACATTAAATAACGCGAAATAGTTTTATATATCCGTAAACAAATTTAAAAATATCACGTGTGGAGCACAGATTATGAAACAATTTCCAGCACATTGAGAATAGCTTCGATAGACATCACCTTTAAATAACGCGAAAAAGTATAAATCTGTAAACAAATTGAGAAAAAAAATCACGCTTGGAGCATAAATTGTAAAACAATTTCCAACACATTGAAAATAGTCTCGATAGACATCGCCATTAAATAACGCGAAATAGTATTATATATCCGTAAACAAATTTAAAAATATCACGTGTGGAGCACAGATTATGAAACAATTTCCAGCACATTGAGAATAGCCTCGATAGACATCACCCTTAAATAACGCGAAATAGTATAAATGCGTAAACAAATTTAAAAAAATCACTCTTGGAGCACTGATTATGAAATAATTTCCAGCACATTGAGAATAGCCTCGATAGACATCGCCTTTAAATAACGCGAAATATTATAAATCAGTAAACAAATTAACAAAAAACACGCGTGGAGCACAGATTATGAAACAATTTCCAGCACATTGAGAATAGCTTCGATAGACATCACCTTTAAATAACGCGAAAAATTATAAATCTGTAAACAAATTAACAAAAAACACGCGTGGAGCACAGATTATGAAACAATTTCCAGCACATTGAGAATAGCTTCGATAGATATCACCTTTAAATAACGCGAAAAATTATAAATCTGTAAACAAATTGAAAAAAAAAAATCACGCTTGGAGCATAAATTGTGAAACAATCTACAACACATTGAAAATAGCCTCTATAGACATCGCCTTTAAATAACGCGAAATAGTATTATATATCCGTAAACAAATTTAAAAATATCACGCGTGGAGCACAGATTATGAAACAATTTCCAGCACATTGAGAATAGCCTCGATAGACATCGTCTTCAAATAACGCGAAATCTTATAAATTTGTAAATAAATTTAAAAAAATCACGCGTGGAGCACAGATTATGAAACAATTTCCAGCACATTGAGAATAGTCTCGATAGACATCGCCTTTAAATACGCAAAATAGTATAAATCCGTAAACAAATTCAAAAATATCACGCGCGGGGTACAGATTATGAAACAATTTCCAGCACATTGAGAATAGCCTCCATAGACATCACCTTTAAATAACGTTAAATAGTATAAATGCGTAAACAAATTCAAAAAAATCACGCGTGGAGCACAGATTATAAAACAATTTCCAGCACATTGAGAATAGCCTCGATAGACATCGCCTTTAAATAACGCGAAATAGTATAAATCTGTAAATAAATGCAAAAAAATCACGCGTGGAGCACAGATTATGAAAAAATTTCCAGCACATTGAGAATAGCCTCGATAGACATCACCTTTAAATAACGCGAAATAGTATAAATATGTAAATAAATGCAAAAAAATCACGCGTGGAGCACAGATTATGAAACAATTTCCAGCACATTGAGAATAGCCTCGATAGACATCACCTTTAAATAACGTTAAATAGTATAAATGCGTAAACAAATTCAAAAAAATCACGCGTGGAGCACAGATTATGAAACAATTTCCAGAACATTGAGAATAGCCTCGATAGACATCGCTTTAAATAACGCGAAATCTTATAAATTTGTAAATAAATTTTTAAAAATCACGCGTGGAGCACAGATTATGAAACAATTTCCAGCACATTGAGAATAGCCTCGATAGACATCACCTTTAAATAACGCGAAATAGTATAAATATGTAAATAAATGCAAAAAAATCACGCGTGGAGCACAGATTATGAAACAATTTCCAGCACATTGAGAATAGCCTCGATAGACATCACCTTTAAATACGCAAAATAGTATAAATCCGTAAACAAATTCAAAAAAATCACGCGTGGAGCACAGATTATGAAACAATTTCCAGCACATTGAGAATAGCCTCGATAGACATCACCTTTAAATAACGCGAAATAGTATAAATATGTAAACAAATTGAAAAAAAAATCAAGATTGGAGCATAGATTGTGAAACAATTTCCAGCACATTGAAAATAGTCTCGATAGGCATCGCCTTTAAATAACGCGGAATATTATAAATCCGAAAACAAATTTTAAAAAATCACGCGTGGAGGACAGATTATGAAACAATTTCCAGCACATTGAGAATAGCCTCGATAGACATCGCCTTTAAATAACGCGAAATATTATAAATCCGTAAACAAATTTAAAAATAATCACGCGTGGAGCACAGATTATGAAACAATTTCCAGAACATTGAGAATAGCCTCGATAGACATCGCTTTAAATAACGCGAAATCTTATAAATTTGTAAATAAATTTTTAAAAATCACGCGTGGAGCACAGATTATGAAACAATTTCCAGCACATTGAGAATAGTGTCGATAGACATCGCCTTTAAATACGCAAAATAGTATAAATCCGTAAACAAATTCAAAAAAATCACGCGTGGAGCACAGATTATGAAACAATTTCCAGCACATTGAGAATAGCCTCGATAGACATCACCTTTAAATAACGCGAAATAGTATAAATATGTAAACAAATTGAAAAAAAATTCAAGATTGTAGCATAGATTGTGAAACAATTTCCAGCACATTGAAAATAGTCTCGATAGACATCGCCTTTAAATAACGCGAAACAGTATAAATATGTAAAGAAATTGAAAAAAAAATCAAGCTTGGAGCATAGATTGTGAAACAATTTCCAGCACATTGAAAATAGTTTCAATAGACATCGCCTTTAAATAACGCGAAATCTTATAAATTTGTAAATAAATTTAAAAAAATCACGTGTGGAGCACAGATTATGAAACAATTTCCAGCACATTGAGAATAGCCTCGATAGACATCGCCTTTAAATAACGCGAAATAGTATAAGTTTGTAAATAAATTCAAAAAAATCACGCGTGGAGCACAGATTATGAAACAATTTCCAGCACATTGAGAATAGCCTCTATAGATATCACCTTTAAATAACGCGAAATAGTATAAATCTGTAAACAAATTGAAAAAAAAAAAGAATCACGCTTGGAGAATAGATTGTGAAACAATTTCCAGCACATTGAAAATAGTCTCGATAGATATCGCCTTTAAATAACACGAAATAGTATAAATCCGTAAACAAATTTAAAAAAATCACGCGTGGAGCACAGATAATGAAACAATTTCCAGCGCATTGAGAATAGCCTCGACAGACATCGCCTTTAAATAACGCGAAATCTTATAAATTTGTAAATAAATTTAAAAAAATCACGCGTGGAGCACAGATTATGAAACAATTACCAGCACATTGAGAATAGCCTCGATAGACATCACCTTTAAATAACGCGAAATAGTATAAATCAGTAAACAAATTAAAAAAAAACACGCGTGGAGCACAGATTATGAAACAATTTCCAGCACATCGAGAATAGCTTCGATAGACATCACCTTTAAATAATTGGAAAAACTATAAATCTGTAAACAAATTGAAAAAAAAAATCTCGCTTGGAGCATAAATTGTGAAACAATTTCCAACACATTGAAAATAGTCTCGATAGACATCGCCGTTAAATAAAGCGAAATATTATAAATCCGTAAACAAATTTAAAAGAAATCACGCGTGGAGCACAGATTATGAAACAATTTCCAGCACATTGAGAATAGGATCTATAGACATCGCCTTTAAATAACGCGAAATAGTATTATATATCCGTAAACAAATTTAAAAATATCACGCGTGGAGCACAGATTATGAAACAATTTCCAGCACATTGAGAATAGCCTCCATAGATATCACCTTTAAATAACGCGAAATAGTATAAATGTGTAAACAAATTAAAAAAAATCACGCT
The DNA here is from genome assembly GCA_963932465.1 of Maratus speciosus. Taxonomy (NCBI): domain Eukaryota; kingdom Metazoa; phylum Arthropoda; class Arachnida; order Araneae; family Salticidae; genus Maratus; species Maratus speciosus. Next base: position 759,181 of record CAWVRF010001532.1, on the reverse strand, counting down.
TGGAGCACAGATTATGAAACAATTTCCAGCACATTGAGAATAGCCTCGATAGACATCACCTTTAAATAAAGAAATAGTATAAATATGTAAACAAATTGAAAAAAAATATCAAGATTTTAGCATAGATTGTGAAACAATTTCCAGAACATTGAAAATAGTCTCGATAGGCATCGCCTTTAAATAACGCGGAATATTATAAATCCGAAAACAAATTCAAAAAAATCACGCGTGGAGCACAGATTATGAAACAATTTCCAGCACATTGAGAATAGCCTCGATAGACATCGCCTTCAAATAACGCGAAATATTATAAATCCGTAAACAAATTTAAAAAAATCACGCGTGGAGCACAGATTATGAAACAATTTCCAGAACATTGAGAATAGCTTCGATAGACATCACCTTTAAATAACGCGAAAAAGTATAAATCTGTAAACAAATTGAGAAAAAAAATCACGCTTGGAGCATAAATTGTGAAACAATTTCCAACACATTGAAAATAGTCTCGATAGACATCGCCATTAAATAACGCGAAATAATATTATATATCCGTAAACAAATTTAAAAATATCACGTGTGGAGCACAGATTATGAAACAATTTCCAGCACATTGAGAATAGCCTCGATAGACATCACCCTTAAATAACGCGAAATAGTATAAATGCGTAAACAAATTTAAAAAAATCACTCTTGGAGCACTGATTATGAAACAATTTCCAGCACATTGAGAATAGCCTCGATAGACATCGCCTTTAAATAACGCGAAATAGTATAAATATGTAAACAAATTGAAAAAAAAATCAAGATTGGAGCATAGATTGTGAAAAAATTTCCAGCACATTGAAAATAGCCTCGATAGACATCGCCTTTAAATAACGCGAAATAATATAAATCAGTAAACAAATTAACAAAAAACACGCGTGGAGCACAGATTATGAAACAATTTCCAGCACATTGAGAATAGCTTCGATAGTCATCACCTTTAAATAACGCGAAAAATTATAAATCTGTAAACAAATTGAAAAAAAAAATCACGCTTGGAGCATAAATTGTGAAACAATCTCCAACACATTGAAAATAGCCTCTATAGACATCGCCTTTAGATAACGCGAAATAGTATTATATATCCGTAAACAAATTTAAAAATATCACGCGTGGAGCACAGATTATGAAACAATTTCCAGCACATTGAGAATAGCCTCGATAGACATCGTCTTCAAATAACGCGAAATCTTATAAATTTGTAAATAAATTTAAAAAAATCACGCGTGGAGCACAGATTGTGAAACAATTTCCAGCACATTGAGAATAGTCTCGATAGACATCGCCTTTAAATACGCAAAATAGTATAAATCCGTAAACAAATTCAAAAATATCACGCGCGGAGCACAGATTATGAAACAATTTCCAGCACATTGAGAATAGCCTCGATAGACATTACCTTTAAATAACGCGAAATATTATAAATCCGTAAACAAATTTTAAAAAATCACGCGTGGAGCACAGATTATGAAACAATTTCCAGAACATTGAGAATAGCCTCCATAGACATCACCTTTAAATAACGTTAAATAGTATAAATGCGTAAACAAATTCAAAAAAATCACGCGTGGAGCACAGATTATGAAACAATTTCCAGCACATTGAGAATAGCCTCGATAGACATCGCCTTTAAATAACGCGAAATAGTATAAATCTGTAAACAAATTTTAAAAAATCACGCGTGGAGCACAGATTATGAAACAATTTCCAGAACATTGAGAATAGCCTCCATAGACATCACCTTTAAATAACGTTAGATAGTATAAATGCGTAAACAAATTCAAAAAAATCACGCGTGGAGCACAGATTATGAAACAATTTCCAGCACATTGAGAATAGCCTCGATAGACATCGCCTTTAAATAACGCGAAATAGTATAAATCTGTAAATAAATGCAAAAAAATCACGCGTGGAGCACAGATTATGAAAAAATTTCCAGCACATTGAGAATAGCCTCGATAGACATCACCTTTAAATAACGCGAAATAGTATAAATATGTAAATAAATGCAAAAAAATCACGCGTGGAGCACAGATTATGAAACAATTTCCAGCACATTGAGAATAGCCTCGATAGACATCACCTTTAAATAACGTTAAATAGTATAAATGCGTAAACAAATTCAAAAAAATCACGCGTGGAGCACAGATTATGAAACAATTTCCAGAACATTGAGAATAGCCTCGATAGACATCGCTTTAAATACGCAAAATAGTATAAATCCGTAAACAATTTCAAAAAAATCACGCGTGGAGCACAGATTATGAAACAATTTCCAGCACATTTAAAATAACCTCGATAGACATCACCTTTAAATAACGCGAAATAGTATAAATATGTAAACAAATTGAAAAAAAAATCAAGATTGGAGCATAGATTGTGAAACAATTTCCAGCACATTGAAAATAGTCTCGATAGACATCGCCTTTAAATAACGCGGAATATTATAAATCCGAAAACAAATTTTAAAAAATCACGCGTGGAGGACAGATTATGAAACAATTTCCAGCACATTGAGAATAGCCTCGATAGACATCGCCTTTAAATAACGCGAAATATTATAAATCCGTAAACAAATTTAAAAATAATCACGCGTGGAGCACAGATTATGAAACAATTTCCAGCACATTGAGAATAGCCTCGATAGACATCGCCTTTAAATAACGCGAAATAGTATAAATCTGTAAATAAATGCAAAAAAATCACGCGTGGAGCACAGATTATGAAAAAATTTCCAGCACATTGAGAATAGCCTCGATAGACATCACCTTTAAATAACGCGAAATAGTATAAATATGTTAATAAATGCAAAAAAATCACGCGTGGAGCACATATTATGAAACAATTTCCAGCACATTGAGAATAGCCTCGATAGACATCACCTTTAAATAACGTTAAATAGTATAAATGCGTAAACAAATTCAAAAAAATCACGCGTGGAGCACAGATTATGAAACAATTTCCAGCACATTGAGAATAGCCTCGATAGACATCACCTTTAAATAAAGAAATAGTATAAATATGTAAACAAATTGAAAAAAAATATCAAGATTGGAGCATAGATTGTGAAACAATTTCCAGAACATTGAAAATAGTCTCGATAGGCATCGCCTTTAAATAACGCGGAATATTATAAATCCGAAAACAAATTCAAAAAAATCACGCGTGGAGCACAGATTATGAAACAATTTCCAGCACATTGAGAATAGCCTCGATAGACATCGCCTTTAAATAACGCGAAATATTATAAATCCGTAAACAAATTTAAAAAAATCACGCGTGGAGCACAGATTATGAAACAATTTCCAGAACATTGAGAATAGCTTCGATAGACATCACCTTTAAATAACGCGAAAAAGTATAAATCTGTAAACAAATTGAGAAAAAAAATCACGCTTGGAGCATAAATTGTGAAACAATTTCCAACACATTGAAAATAGTCTCGATAGACATCGCCATTAAATAACGCGAAATAGTATTATATATCCGTAAACAAATTTAAAAATATCACGCGTGGAGCACAGATTATGAAACAATTTCCAGCACATTGAGAATAGCCTCGATAGACATCGTCTTCAAATAACGCGAAATCTTATAAATTTGTAAATAAATTTAAAAAAATCACGCGTGGAGCACAGATTGTGAAACAATTTCCAGCACATTGAGAATAGTCTCGATAGACATCGCCTTTAAATACGCAAAATAGTATAAATCCGTAAACAAATTCAAAAATATCACGCGCGGAGCACAGATTATGAAACAATTTCCAGCACATTGAGAATAGCCTCGATAGACATTACCTTTAAATAACGCGAAATATTATAAATCCGTAAACAAATTTTAAAAAATCACGCGTGGAGCACAGATTATGAAACAATTTCCAGAACATTGAGAATAGCCTCCATAGACATCACCTTTAAATAACGTTAAATAGTATAAATGCGTAAACAAATTCAAAAAAATCACGCGTGGAGCACAGATTATGAAACAATTTCCAGCACATTGAGAATAGCCTCGATAGACATCGCCTTTAAATAACGCGAAATAGTATAAATCTGTAAACAAATTTTAAAAAATCACGCGTGGAGCACAGATTATGAAACAATTTCCAGAACATTGAGAATAGCCTCCATAGACATCACCTTTAAATAACGTTAGATAGTATAAATGCGTAAACAAATTCAAAAAAATCACGCGTGGAGCACAGATTATGAAACAATTTCCAGCACATTGAGAATAGCCTCGATAGACATCGCCTTTAAATAACGCGAAATAGTATAAATCTGTAAATAAATGCAAAAAAATCACGCGTGGAGCACAGATTATGAAAAAATTTCCAGCACATTGAGAATAGCCTCGATAGACATCACCTTTAAATAACGCGAAATAGTATAAATATGTAAATAAATGCAAAAAAATCACGCGTGGAGCACAGATTATGAAACAATTTCCAGCACATTGAGAATAGCCTCGATAGACATCACCTTTAAATAACGTTAAATAGTATAAATGCGTAAACAAATTCAAAAAAATCACGCGTGGAGCACAGATTATGAAACAATTTCCAGAATATTGAGAATAGCCTCGATAGACATCGCTTTAAATACGCAAAATAGTATAAATCCGTAAACAATTTCAAAAAAATCACGCGTGGAGCACAGATTATGAAACAATTTCCAGCACATTTAGAATAACCTCGATAGACATCACCTTTAAATAACGCGAAATAGTATAAATATGTAAACAAATTGAAAAAAAAATCAAGATTGGAGCATAGATTGTGAAACAATTTCCAGCACATTGAAAATTGTCTCGATAGACATCGCCTTTAAATAACGCGGAATATTATAAATCCGAAAACAAATTTTAAAAAATCACGCGTGGAGGACAGATTATGAAACAATTTCCAGCACATTGAGAATAGCCTCGATAGACATCGCCTTTAAATAACGCGAAATATTATAAATCCGTAAACAAATTTAAAAATAATCACGCGTGGAGCACAGATTATGAAACAATTTCCAGCACATTGAGAATAGCCTCGATAGACATCGCCTTTAAATAACGCGAAATAGTATAAATCTGTAAATAAATGCAAAAAAATCACGCGTGGAGCACAGATTATGAAAAAAATTCCAGCACATTGAGAATAGCCTCGATAGACATCACCTTTAAATAACGCGAAATAGCATAAATATGTTAATAAATGCAAAAAAATCACGCGTGGAGCACATATTATGAAACAATTTCCAGCACATTGAGAATAGCCTCGATAGACATCACCTTTAAGTAACGTTAAATAGTATAAAAGCGTAAACAAATTCAAAAAAATCACGCGTGGAGCACAGATTATGAAACAATTTCCAGCACATTGAGAATAGCCTCGATAGACATCACCTTTAAATAAAGAAATAGTATAAATATGTAAACAAATTGAAAAAAAATATCAAGATTGGAGCATAGATTGTGAAACAATTTCCAGAACATTGAAAATAGTCTCGATAGGCATCGCCTTTAAATAACGCGGAATATTATAAATCCGAAAACAAATTCAAAAAAATCACGCGTGGAGCACAGATTATGAAACAATTTCCAGCACATTGAGAATAGCCTCGATAGACATCGCCTTTAAATAACGCGAAATATTATAAATCCGTAAACAAATTTAAAAAAATCACGCGTGGAGCACAGATTATGAAACAATTTCCAGAACATTGAGAATAGCTTCGATAGACATCACCTTTAAATAACGCGAAAAAGTATAAATCTGTAAACAAATTGAGAAAAAAAATCACGCTTGGAGCATAAATTGTGAAACAATTTCCAACACATTGAAAATAGTCTCGATAGACATCGCCATTAAATAACGCGAAATAATATTATATATCCGTAAACAAATTTAAAAATATCACGTGTGGAGCACAGATTATGAAACAATTTCCAGCACATTGAGAATAGCCTCGATAGACATCGCCTTTAAATAACGCGAAATATTATAAATCCGTAAACAAATTTAAAAAAATCACGCGTGGAGCACAGATTATGAAACAATTTCCAGAACATTGAGAATAGCCTCCATAGACATCACCTTTAAATAACGTTAGATAGTATAAATGCGTAAACAAATTCAAAAAAATCACGCGTGGAGCACAGATTATGAAACAATTTCCAGCACATTGAGAATAGCCTCGATAGACATCGCCTTTAAATAACGCGAAATAGTATAAATCTGTAAATAAATGCAAAAAAATCACGCGTGGAGCACAGATTATGAAAAAATTTCCAGCACATTGAGAATAGCCTCGATAGACATCACCTTTAAATAACGCGAAATAGTATAAATATGTAAATAAATGCAAAAAAATCACGCGTGGAGCACAGATTATGAAACAATTTCCAGCACATTGAGAATAGCCTCGATAGACATCACCTTTAAATAACGTTAAATAGTATAAATGCGTAAACAAATTCAAAAAAATCACGCGTGGAGCACAGATTATGAAACAATTTCCAGAATATTGAGAATAGCCTCGATAGACATCGCTTTAAATACGCAAAATAGTATAAATCCGTAAACAATTTCAAAAAAATCACGCGTGGAGCACAGATTATGAAACAATTTCCAGCACATTTAGAATAACCTCGATAGACATCACCTTTAAATAACGCGAAATAGTATAAATATGTAAACAAATTGAAAAAAAAATCAAGATTGGAGCATAGATTGTGAAACAATTTCCAGCACATTGAAAATTGTCTCGATAGACATCGCCTTTAAATAACGCGGAATATTATAAATCCGAAAACAAATTTTAAAAAATCACGCGTGGAGGACAGATTATGAAACAATTTCCAGCACATTGAGAATAGCCTCGATAGACATCGCCTTTAAATAACGCGAAATATTATAAATCCGTAAACAAATTTAAAAATAATCACGCGTGGAGCACAGATTATGAAACAATTTCCAGCACATTGAGAATAGCCTCGATAGACATCGCCTTTAAATAACGCGAAATAGTATAAATCTGTAAATAAATGCAAAAAAATCACGCGTGGAGCACAGATTATGAAAAAAATTCCAGCACATTGAGAATAGCCTCGATAGACATCACCTTTAAATAACGCGAAATAGCATAAATATGTTAATAAATGCAAAAAAATCACGCGTGGAGCACATATTATGAAACAATTTCCAGCACATTGAGAATAGCCTCGATAGACATCACCTTTAAGTAACGTTAAATAGTATAAATGCGTAAACAAATTCAAAAAAATCACGCGTGGAGCACAGATTATGAAACAATTTCCAGCACATTGAGAATAGCCTCGATAGACATCACCTTTAAATAAAGAAATAGTATAAATATGTAAACAAATTGAAAAAAAATATCAAGATTGGAGCATAGATTGTGAAACAATTTCCAGAACATTGAAAATAGTCTCGATAGGCATCGCCTTTAAATAACGCGGAATATTATAAATCCGAAAACAAATTCAAAAAAATCACGCGTGGAGCACAGATTATGAAACAATTTCCAGCACATTGAGAATAGCCTCGATAGACATCGCCTTTAAATAACGCGAAATATTATAAATCCGTAAACAAATTTAAAAAAATCACGCGTGGAGCACAGATTATGAAACAATTTCCAGAACATTGAGAATAGCTTCGATAGACATCACCTTTAAATAACGCGAAAAAGTATAAATCTGTAAACAAATTGAGAAAAAAAATCACGCTTGGAGCATAAATTGTGAAACAATTTCCAACACATTGAAAATAGTCTCGATAGACATCGCCATTAAATAACGCGAAATAATATTATATATCCGTAAACAAATTTAAAAATATCACGTGTGGAGCACAGATTATGAAACAATTTCCAGCACATTGAGAATAGCCTCGATAGACATCACCCTTAAATAACGCGAAATAGTATAAATGCGTAAACAAATTTAAAAAAATCACTCTTGGAGCACTGATTATGAAACAATTTCCAGCACATTGAGAATAGCCTCGATAGACATCGCCTTTAAATAACGCGAAATAGTATAAATATGTAAACAAATTGAAAAAAAAATCAAGATTGGAGCATAGATTGTGAAAAAATTTCCAGCACATTGAAATTAGCCTCGATAGACATCGCCTTTAAATAACGCGAAATAGTATAAATCAGTAAACAAATTAACAAAAAACACGCGTGGAGCACAGATTATGAAACAATTTCCAGCACATTGAGAATAGCTTCGATAGTCATCACCTTTAAATAACGCGAAAAATTATAAATCTGTAAACAAATTGAAAAAAAAAATCACGCTTGGAGCATAAATTGTGAAACAATCTCCAACACATTGAAAATAGCCTCTATAGACATCGCCTTTAAATAACGCGAAATAGTATTATATATCCGTAAACAAATTTAAAAATATCACGCGTGGAGCACAGATTATGAAACAATTTCCAGCACATTGAGAATAGCCTCGATAGACATCGTCTTCAAATAACGCGAAATCTTATAAATTTGTAAATAAATTTAAAAAAATCACGCGTGGAGCACAGATTATGAAACAATTTCCAGCACATTGAGAATAGTCTCGATAGACATCGCCTTTAAATACGCAAAATAGTATAAATCCGTAAACAAATTCAAAAGTATCACGCGCGGAGCACAGATTATGAAACAATTTCCAGCACATTGAGAATAGCCTCGATAGACATTACCTTTAAATAACGCGAAATATTATAAATTCGTAAACAAATTTTAAAAAATCACGCGTGGAGCACAGATTATGAAACAATTTCCAGAACATTGAGAATAGCCTCCATAGACATCACCTTTAAATAACGTTAAATAGTATAAATGCGTAAACAAATTCAAAAAAATCACGCGTGGAGCACAGATTATGAAACAATTTCCAGCACATTGAGAATAGCCTCGATAGACATCGCCTTTAAATAACGCGAAATAGTATAAATCTGTAAACAAATTTTAAAAAATCACGCGTGGAGCACAGATTATGAAACAATTTCCAGAACATTGAGAATAGCCTCCATAGACATCACCTTTAAATAACGTTAGATAGTATAAATGCGTAAACAAATTCAAAAAAATCACGCGTGGAGCACAGATTATGAAACAATTTCCAGCACATTGAGAATAGCCTCGATAGACATCGCCTTTAAATAACGCGAAATAGTATAAATCTGTAAATAAATGCAAAAAAATCACGCGTGGAGCACAGATTATGAAAAAATTTCCAGCACATTGAGAATAGCCTCGATAGACATCACCTTTAAATAACGCGAAATAGTATAAATATGTAAATAAATGCAAAAAAATCACGCGTGGAGCACAGATTATGAAACAATTTCCAGCACATTGAGAATAGCCTCGATAGACATCACCTTTAAATAACGTTAAATAGTATAAATGCGTAAACAAATTCAAAAAAATCACGCGTGGAGCACAGATTATGAAACAATTTCCAGAACATTGAGAATAGCCTCGATAGACATCGCTTTAAATACGCAAAATAGTATAAATCCGTAAACAATTTCAAAAATATCACGCGTGGAGCACAGATTATGAAACAATTTCCAGCACATTTAGAATAAACTCGATAGACATCACCTTTAAATAACGCGAAATAGTATAAATATGTAAACAAATTGAAAAAAAAATCAAGATTGGAGCATAGATTGTGAAACAATTTCCAGCACATTGAAAATAGTCTCGATAGACATCGCCTTTAAATAACGCGGAATATTATAAATCCGAAAACAAATTTTAAAAAATCACGCGTTTAGGACAGATTATGAAACAATTTCCAGCACATTGAGAATAGCCTCGATAGACATCGCCTTTAAATAACGCGAAATATTATAAATCCGTAAACAAATTTAAAAATAATCACGCGTGGAGCACAGATTATGAAACAATTTCCAGCACATTGAGAATAGCCTCGATAGACATCGCCTTTAAATAACGCGAAATAGTATAAATCTGTAAATAAATGCAAAAAAATCACGCGTGGAGCACAGATTATGAAAAAATTTCCAGCACATTGAGAATAGCCTCGATAGACATCACCTTTAAATAACGCGAAATAGTATAAATATGTTAATAAATGCAAAAAAATCACGCGTGGAGCACAGATTATGAAACAATTTCCAGCACATTGAGAATAGCCTCGATAGACATCACCTTTAAATAACGTTAAATAGTATAAATGCGTAAACAAATTCAAAAAAATCACGCGTGGAGCACAGATTATGAAACAATTTCCAGAACATTGAGAATAGCCTCGATAGACATCGCTTTAAATAACGCGAAATCTTATAAATTTGTAAATAAATTTTTAAAAATCACGCGTGGAGCACAGATTATGAAACAATTTCCAGCACATTGAGAATAGTGCCGATAGACATCGCCTTTAAATACGCAAAATAGTATAAATCCGTAAACAAATTCAAAAAAATCACGCGTGGAACACAGATTATGAAACAATTTCCAGCACATTGAGAATAACCTCGATAGACATCACCTTTAAATAACGCGAAATAGTATAAATATGTAAACAAATTGAAAAAAAAAATCAAGATTGGAGCATAGATTGTGAAACAATTTCCAGCACATTGAAAATAGTCTCGATAGGCATCGCCTTTAAATAACGCGGAATATTATAAATCCGAAAACAAATTTTTAAAAATCACGCGTGGAGGACAGATTATGAAACATTTTCCAGCACATTGAGAATAGCCTCGATAGACATCGCCTTTAAATAACGCGAAATATTATAAATCCGTAAACAAATTTAAAAATAATCACGCGTGGAGCACAGATTATGAAACAATTTCCAGAACATTGAGAATAGCCTCGATAGACATCGCTTTAAATAACGCGAAATCTTATAAATTTGTAAATAAATTTTTAAAAATCACGCGTGGAGCACAGATTATGAAACAATTTCCAGCACATTAAGAATAGTGTCGATAGACATCGCCTTTAAATACGCAAAATAGTATAAATCCGTAAACAAATTCAAAAAAATCACGCGTGGAGAACATATTATGAAACAATTTCCAGCACATTGAGAATAGCCTCGATAGACATCACCTTTAAATAACGCGAAATAGTATAAATATGTAAACAAATTGAAAAAAAAAATCAAGATTGTAGCATAGATTGTGAAACAATTTCCAGCACATTGAAAATAGTCTCGATAGACATCGCCTTTAAATAACGCGAAACAGTATAAATATGTAAAAAAATTGAAAAAAAAATCAAGCTTGGAGCATAGATTGTGAAACAATTTCCAGCACATTGAAAATAGTTTCAATAGACATCGCCTTTAAATAACGCGAAATATTATAAATCCGAAAACAAATTTAAAAAAATCACGCGTGGAGCACAGATTATGAAACAATTTCCAGCGCATTGAGAATAGCCTCGACAGACATCGCCTTTAAATAACGCGAAATCTTATAAATTTGTAAATAAATTTTAAAAAATCACGCGTGGAGCACAGATTATGAAACGATTACCAGCACATTGAGAATAGCCTCGATAGACATCGCCTTTAAATAAAGCGAAATAGTATAAATCTGTAAATAAATGCAAAAAAATTACGCGTGGAACACAGATTATGAAACAAATTCCAGCACATTGAGAATATCCCCGATAGACATCACCTTTAAATAACGCGAAATAGTATAAATCAGTAAACAAATTAAAAAAAATACACGCGTGGAGCACAGATTATGAAACAATTTCCAGCACATTGAGAATAGCTTCGATAGACATCACCTTTAAATAACGCGAAAAACTATAAATCTGTAAACAAATTGAAAAAAAAAATCTCGCTTGGAGCATAAATTGTGAAACAATTTCCAACACATTGAAAATAGTCTCGATAGACATCGCCGTTAAATAAAGCGAAATATTATAAATCCGTAAACAAATTTAAAAGAAATCACGCGTGGAGCACAGATTATGAAACAATTTCCAGCACATTGAGAATAGGATCTATAGACATCGCCTTTAAATAACGCGAAATAGTATTATATATCCGTAAACAAATTTAAAAATATCACGCGTGGAGCACAGATTATGAAACAATTTCCAGCACATTGAGAATAGCCTCCATAGATATCACCTTTAAATAACGCGAAATAGTATAAATGCGTAAACAAATTCAAAAAAATCACGCTTGGAGCACAGATTATGAAACAATTTCCAGCACATTGAGAATAGCCTCGATAGACATCACCTTTAAATAACGAAATAGTATAAATATGTAAACAAATTGAAAAAAAATATCAAGATTGGAGCATAGATTGTGAAACAATTTCCAGAACATTGAAAATAGTCTCGATAGGCATCGCCTTTAAATAACGCGGAATATTATAAATCCGAAAACAAATTCAAAAAAATCACGCGTGGAGCACAGATTATGAAACAATTTCCAGCACATTGAGAATAGCCTCGATAGACATCGCCTTTAAATAACGCGAAATATTATAAATCCGTAAACAAATTTAAAAAAATCACGCGTGGAGCACAGATTATGAAACAATTTCCAGAACATTGAGAATAGCCTCCATAGACATCACCTTTAAATAACGCGAAATAGTATAAATATGTAAACAAATTGAAAAAAAAATCAAGATTGGAGCGTAGATTGTGAAACAATTTCCAGAACATTGAAAATATTCTCGATGGACATCGCCGTTAAATAACGCGAAATAGTATAAATCCGTAAACAAATTTAAAAAAAACACGCGTGGAGCACAGATTATGAAACAATTTCCAGCACATTGAGAATAGCTTCGATAGACATCACCTTTAAATAACGCGAAAAAGTATAAATCTGTAAACAAATTGAGAAAAAAAATCACGCTTGGAGCAGAAATTGTGAAACAATTTCCAACACATTGAAAATAGTCTCGATAGACATCGCCATTAAATAACGCGAAATAGTATTATATATCCGTAAACAAATTTAAAAATATCACGTGTGGAGCACAGATTATGAAACAATTTCCAGCACATTGAGAATAGCCTCGATAGACATCACCCTTAAATAACGCGAAATAGTATAAATGCGTAAACAAATTTAAAAAAATCACTCTTGGAGCACTGATTATGAAACAATTTCCAGCACATTGAGAATAGCTTCGATAGACATCGCCTTTAAATAACGCGAAATCTTATAAATTTGTAAATAAATTCAAAAAATCACGCCTGGAGTACAGATTATGAAACAATTTCCAGCACATTGAGAATATCCCCGATAGACATCACCTTTAAATAACGCGAAATAGTATAAATATGTAAACAAATTGAAAAAAAAAATCAAGATTGGAGCATAAATTGTGAAATAATTTCCAACACATTGAAAATAGTCTCGATAGACATCGCCTTTAAATAAAGCGAAATATTATAAATCCGTAAACAAATTTAAAAGAAATCACGCGTTGAGCACAGATTATGAAACAATTTCCAGCACATTGAGAATAGCCACTATAGACATCGCCTTTAAATAACGCGAAATAGTATTATATATCCGTAAACAAATTTAAAAATATCACGCGTGGAGCACAGATTATGAAACAATTTCCAGCACATTGAGAATAGCCTCGATAGATATCACCTTTAAATAACGCGAAATAGTATAAATGCGTAAACATTTTTTTTTTAAATCAAGCGTGGAGCACAGATTATGAAAAAATTTACAGCACCCTGAGAATAGCCTCGATAGACATCACCTTTAAATAACGCGAAATAGTATAAATCTGTAAACAAATTAAAAAAAAAATCAAGATTGGAGCATAGATTGTGAAACAATTTCCAACACATTGAAAATAGTCTCGATAGACATCAACATTAAATAACGCGAAATAGTATTATATATCCGTAAACAAATTTAAAAATATCACGTGTGGAGCACAGATTATGAAACAATTTCCAGCACATTGAGAATAGCTTCGATAGACATCACCTTTAAATAACGCGAAAAAGTATAAATCTGTAAACAAATTGAGAAAAAAAATCACGCTTGGAGCATAAATTGTGAAACAATTTCCAACACATTGAAAATAGTCTCGATAGACATCGCCATTAAATAACGCGAAATAGTATTATATATCCGTAAACAAATTTAAAAATATCACGTGTGGAGCACAGATTATGAAACAATTTCCAGCACATTGAGAATAGCCTCGATAGACATCACCCTTAAATAACGCGAAATAGTATAAATGCGTAAACAAATTTAAAAAAATCACTCTTGGAGCACTGATTATGAAACAATTTCCAGCACATTGAGAATAGCCTCGATAGACATCGCCTTTAAATAACGCGAAATAGTATAAATATGTAAACAAATTGAAAAAAAAATCAAGATTGGAGCATAGATTGTTTAAAAATTTCCAGCACATTGAAAATAGCCTCGATAGACATCGCCTTTAAATAATGCGAAATAGTATAAATCAGTAAACAAATTAACAAAAAACACGCGTGGAGCACAGATTATGAAACAATTTCCAGCACATTGAGAATAGCTTCGATAGACATCACCTTTAAATAACGCGAAAAATTATAAATCTGTAAACAAATTGAAAAAAAAAAATCACGCTTGGAGCATAAATTGTGAAACAATCTCCAACACATTGAAAATAGCCTCTATAGACATCGCCTTTAAATAACGCGAAATAGTATAAATCCGTAAACAAATTCAAAGATATCACGCGCGGAGCACAGATTATGAAACAATTTCCAGCACATTGAGAATAGCCTCGATAGACATTACCTTTAAATAACGCGAAATAGTATAAATATGTAAACAAATTGAAAAAAAAATCAAGATTGGAGCATAGATTATGAAACAATTTCCAGCACATTGAAAATAGTCTCGATAGACATCGCCTTTAAATAACGCGAAATATTATAAATCCGTAAACAAATTTAAAAAAATCACGCGTGGAGCACAGATTATGAAACAATTTCCAGAACATTGAGAATAGCCTCCATAGACATCACCTTTAAATAACGTTAAATAGTATAAATGCGTAAACAAATTCAAAAAAATCACGCGTGGAGCACAGATTATGAAACAATTTCCAGCACATTGAGAATAGCCTCGATAGACATCGCCTTTAAATAACGCGAAATAGTATAAATCTGTAAATAAATGCAAAAAAATCACGCGTGGAGCACAGATTATGAAAAAATTTCCAGCACATTGAGAATAGCCTCGATAGACATCACCTTTAAATAACGCGAAATAGTATAAATATGTAAATAAATGCAAAAAAATCACGCGTGGAGCACAGATTATGAAACAATTTCCAGCACATTGAGAATAGCCTCGATAGACATCACCTTTAAATAACGTTAAATAGTATAAATATGTAAACAAATTGAAAAAAAAATCAAGATTGGAGCATAGATTGTGAAACAATTTCCAGCACATTGAAAATAGTCTCGATAGACATCGCTTTAAATAACGCGAAATCTTATAAATTTGTAAATAAATTTTTAAAAATCACGCGTGGAGCACAGATTATGAAACAATTTCCAGCACATTGAGAATAGTGTCGATAGACATCGCCTTTAAATACGCAAAATAGTATAAATCCGTAAACAAATTAAAAAAAAATCACGCGTGGAGCACAGATTATGAAACAATTTCCAGCACATTGAGAATAGCCTCTATAGACATCACCTTTAAATAACGCGAAATAGTATAAATATGTAAACAAATTGAAAAAAAATCAAGATTGGAGCATAGATTGTGAAACAATTTCCAGCACATTGAAAATAGTCTCGATAGGCATCGCCTTTAAATAACGCGGAATATTATAAATCCGAAAACAAATTTTATAAAGTCACGCGTGGAGCACAGATTATGAAACAATTTCCAGCACATTGAGAATAGCCTCGATAGACATCGCCTTTAAATAACGCGAAATATTATAAATCCGTAAACAAATTTAAAAATAATCACGCGTGGAGCACAGATTATGAAACAATTTCCAGAACATTGAGAATAGCCTCGATAGACATCGCTTTAAATAACGCGAAATCTTATAAATTTGTAAATAAATTTTTAAAAATCACGCGTGGAGCACAGATTATGAAACAATTTCCAGCACATTGAGAATAGTGTCGATAGACATCGCCTTTAAATACGCAAAATAGTATAAATCCGTAAACAAATTCAAAAAAATCACGCGTGGAGCACAGATTATGAAACAATTTCCAGCACATTGAGAATAGCCTCGATAGACATCACCTTTAAATAACGCGAAATAGTATAAATATGTAAACAAATTGAAAAAAAAATCGAGATTGTAGCATAGATTGTGAAACAATTTCCAGCACATAGAAAATAGTCTCGATAGACATCGCCTTTAAATAACGCGAAACAGTATAAATATGTAAAGAAATTGAAAAAAAAAAATCAAGCTTGGAGCATAGATTGTGAAAAAATTTCCAGCACATTGAAAATAGTTTCAATAGACATCGCCTTTAAATAACGCGAAATCTTATAAATTTGTAAATAAATTTAAAAAAATCACGTGTGGAGCACAGATTATGAAACAATTTCCAGCACATTGAGAATAGCCTCGATAGACATCGCCTTTAAATAACGCGAAATAGTATAAGTTTGTAAATAAATGCAAAAAAATCACGCGTGGAGCACAGATTATGAAACAAATTCCAGCACATTGAGAATAGCCTCGAAAGACTTCTCCTTCAAATAACGCGAAATAGCATAAACCTGTAAACAAATTGAAAAAAAATCACGCTTGGAGCATAGATTGTGAAACAATTTCCAGCACATTGAAAATAGTCTCGATAGACATCGCCTTTAAATAACGAGAAATATTATAAATCTGTAAATAAAATTGAAAAAAAAAATCACGCTTGGAGCATAGATTGTGAAACAATTTCCAGCATATTGAAAATAGTCTCGAGAGACATCGCATTTAAATAACGCGAAATAGTATAAATCCGTAAACAAATTCAAAAAAATCATGCGTGGAGCACAGATTATGAAACAATTTCCAGCACATTGAGAATAGCTTCGATAGACATCACCTTTAAATAACGCGAAAAAGTATAAATCTGTAAACAAATTGAAAAAAAAATCACGCTTGGAGCATAAATTGTGAAACAATTTCCAGCACATCGAAAATAGTCTCGATAGACATCGCCTTTAAATAAAGCGAAATATTATAAATCCGTAAACAAATTTAAAAAAATCACGCGTGGAGCACAGATTATGAAACAATTTCCAGCACATTGAGAATAACCTCGCTAGACATCACCTTTAAATAACGCGAAATAGTATAAATGCGTAAACAAATTAAAAAAAGTCACGCGTGGAGCACAGATTATGAAACAATTTCCAGAACATTGAGAATTGCCTCGATAGACATCACCTTTAAATAACGCGAAATAGTATAAATATGTGAACAAATTGAAAAAAAAATCAAGATTGTAGCATAGATTGTGAAACAATTTCCAGCACATTGAAAATAGTCTCGATAGACATCGCCTTTAAATAACGCGAAACAGTATAAATATGTAAAGAAATTGAAAAAAAAAATCACGCTTGGAGCATAGATTGTGAAACAATTTCCAACACATTGAAAATAGTCTCGATAGACATCAACATTAAATAACGCGAAATAGTATTATATATCCGTAAACAAATTTAAAAATATCACGTGTGGAGCACAGATTATGAAACAATTTCCAGCACATTGAGAATAGTTTCAATAGACATCGCCTTTAAATAACGCGAAATCTTATAAATTTGTAAATAAATTTAAAAAAATCACGTGTGGAGCACAGATTATGAAACAATTTCCAGCACATTGAAAATAGTCTCGATAGATATCGCCTTTAAATAACACGAAATAGTATAAATCCGTAAAAAAAATTAAAAAAAATCACGCGTGGAGCACAGATTATGAAACAATTTCCAGCACATTGAAAATAGTCTCGATAGACACAACCTTTAAATAACTCGAAACAGTATAAATATGTAAACAAATTGAAAAAAAAAATCGAGCTTGAAGCATAGATTGTGAAACAATTTCCAGCACATTGAAAATAGTTTCAATAGACATCGCCTTTAAATAACGCGAAATCTTATAAATTTGTAAATAAATTTAAAAAAATCACGTGTGGAGCACAGATTTTGAAACAATTTCCAGCACATTGAAAATAGTCTCGATAGATATCGCCTTTAAATAACACGAAATAGTATAAATCCGTAAAAAAAATTAAAAAAAATCACGCGTGGAGCACAGATTATGAAACAATTTCCAGCACATTGAGAATAGCCTCGATAGACATCGCCTTTAAATAACGCGAAATCTTATAAATTTGTAAATAAATTTAAAAAAATCACGCGTGGAGCACAGATTATGAAACAATTTCCAGCACATTGAGAATAGCCTCGATAGACACAACCTTTAAATAACTCGAAATAGTATAAATCCGTAAACAAATTTAAAAAAATCACGCGTGGAGCACAGATTATGAAACAATTTCCAGCACATTGAGAATAGCCTCGATAGACATCGCCTTTAAATAACGCGAAATCTTATAAATTTGTAAATAAATTTAAAAAAATCACGCGTGGAGCACAGATTATGAAACAATTTCCAGCACATTGAGAATAGCCTCGATAGACATCGCCTTTAAATAACGCGAAATATTATAAATCTGTAAATAAATGCAAAAAAATTACGCGTGGAGCACAGATTATGAAACAAATTCCAGCACATTGAGAATAGTCTCGATAGACATCACCTTTAAATAACGCGAAACAGTATAAATATGTAAACAAATTGAAAAAAAAAATCAAGCTTGAAGCATAGATTGTGAAACAATTTCCAGCACATTGAAAATAGTTTCAATAGACATCACCTTTAAATAACGCGAATCAGTATAAATATGTAAACAAATTGAAAAAAAAAATCAAGGTTGAAGCAGAGATTGTGAAACAATTTCCAGCACATTGAAAATAGTTTCAATAGACATCGCCTTTAAATAACGCGAAATCTTATAAATTTGTAAATAAATTTAAAAAAATCACGTGTGGAGCACAGATTATGAAACAATTTCCAGCACATTGAGAATAGCCTCGATAGACATCGCCTTTAAATAACGCGAAATAGTATAAGTTTGTAAATAAATGCAAAAAAAATCACGCGTGGAGCACAGATTATGAAACAAATTCCAGCACATTGAGAATAGCCTCTATAGACATCACCTTTAAATAACGCGAAATAGTATAAATCTGTAAACAAATTGAAAAAAAAAATCAAGCTTGAAGCATAGATTGTGAAACAATTTCCAGCACATTGAAAATAGTTTCAATAGACATCGCCTTTAAATAACGCGAAATCTTATAAATTTGTAAATAAATTTAAAAAAATCACGTGTGGAGCACAGATTATGAAACAATTTCCAGCACATTGAAAATAGTCTCGATAGATATCGCCTTTAAATAACACGAAATAGTATAAATCCGTAAAAATTTAAAAAAAATCACGCATGGAGCACAGATTATGAAACAATTTCCAGCACATTGAAAATAGTCTCGATAGACACAACCTTTAAATAACTCGAAATAGTATAAATCCGTAAACAAATTTAAAAAAAATCACGCGTGGAGCACAGATTATGAAACAATTTCCAGCACATTGAGAATAGCCTCGATAGACATCGCCTTTAAATAACGCGAAATCTTATAAATTTGTAAATAAATTTAAAAAAATCACGCGTGGAGCACAGATTATAAAACAATTTCCAGCACATTGAGAATAGCCTCGATAGACATCGCCTTTAAATAACGCGAAATATTATAAATCTGTAAATAAATGCAAAAAAATTACGCGTGGAGCACAGATTATGAAACAAATTCCAGCACATTGAGAATAGTCTCGATAGACATCACCTTTAAATAACGCGAAACAGTATAAATATGTAAACAAATTGAAAAAAAAAATCAAGCTTGAAGCATAGATTGTGAAACAATTTCCAGCACATTGAAAATAGTTTCAATAGACATCACCTTTAAATAACGCGAATCAGTATAAATATGTAAACAAATTGAAAAAAAAATCAAGCTTGGAGCACAGATTGTGAAACAATTTCCAGCACATTCAAAATAGTCTCAATAGACATCGTTTTTAAATAACGCGAAATAGTATAAATCCGTAAACAAATTTTAAAAAATCGCGCTTGGAGCACAGATTATAAAACAATTTCCAGCACATTGAGAATAGTCTCGATAGACATCACCTTTAAATAACGCGAAACAGTATAAATATGTAAACAAATTGAAAAAAAAAATCAAGGTTGAAGCAGAGATTGTGAAACAATTTCCAGCACATTGAAAATAGTTTCAATAGACATCGCCTTTAAATAACGCGAAATCTTATAAATTTGTAAATAAATTTAAAAAAATCACGTGTGGAGCACAGATTATGAAACAATTTCCAGCACATTGAGAATAGCCTCGATAGACATCGCCTTTAAATAACGCGAAATAGTATAAGTTTGTAAATAAATGCAAAAAAAATCACGCGTGGAGCACAGATTATGAAACAAATTCCAGCACATTGAGAATAGCCTCTATAGACATCACCTTTAAATAACGCGAAATAGTATAAATCTGTAAACAAATTGAAAAAAAAAAAAGAATCACGCATGGAGCACAGATTATGAAACAATTTCCAGCAAATTGAGAATAGCCTCGATAGACATCGCCTTTAAATAACGCGAAATAGTATAAATCAGTAAACAAATTTTTTAAAAATCACGCGTGGAGCACAGATTATGAAACAATTTCCAGCACATTGTTTATAGCCTCGATAGACATCGCCTTTAAATAACGCGAAATCTTATAAATTTGTAAATAAATTAAAAAAAATCACGTGTGGAGCAAAGATTATGAAACAATTTCCAGCACATTGAGAATAGCCTCGATAGACATCACCTTTAAATAACGCGAAATAGTATAAATATGTAAACAAATTGAAAAAAAATCAAGATTGGAGCATAGATTGTGAAACAATTTCCAGAACATTGAGAATAGCCTCCATAGACATCACCTTTAAATAACGCGAAATAGTATAAATCTGTAAACAAATTGAAAAAAAAAAAGAATCACGCTTGGAGAATAGATTGTGAAACAATATCCAGCACATTGAAAATAGTCTCGATAGGCACCACCTTTAAATAACTCGAAATAGTATAAATCCGTAAACAAATTTAAAAAAATCACGCGTGGACCACAGATTATGAAACAATTTCCAGCACATTGAGAATAGCCTCGATAGACATCGTTTTTAAATAACGCGAAATAGTATAAATCCGTAAACAAATTTAAAAAAATCGCGCTTGGAGCACAGATTATAAAACAATTTCCAGCACATTGAGACTAGTCTCGATAGACATCACCTTTAAATAACGCGAAACAGTATAAATATGTAAACAAATTGAAAAAAAAAATCGAGCTTGAAGCATAGATTGTGAAACAATTTCCAGCACATTGAAAATAGTTTCAATAGACATCGCCTTTAAATAACGCGAAATCTTATAAATTTGTAAATAAATTTAAAAAAATCACGTGTGGAGCACAGATTATGAAACAATTTCCAGCACATTGAAAATAGTCTCGATAGATATCGCCTTTAAATAACACGAAATAGTATAAATCCGTAAAAAAAATTAAAAAAAATCACGCGTGGAGCACAGATTATGAAACAATTTCCAGCACATTGAAAATAGTCTCGATAGACACAACCTTTAAATAACTCGAAACAGTATAAATATGTAAACAAATTGAAAAAAAAAATCGAGCTTGAAGCATAGATTGTGAAACAATTTCCAGCACATTGAAAATAGTTTCAATAGACATCGCCTTTAAATAACGCGAAATCTTATAAATTTGTAAATAAATTTAAAAAAATCACGTGTGGAGCACAGATTATGAAACAATTTCCAGCACATTGAAAATAGTCTCGATAGATATCGCCTTTAAATAACACGAAATAGTATAAATCCGTAAAAAAAATTAAAAAAAATCACGCGTGGAGCACAGATTATGAAACAATTTCCAGCACATTGAGAATAGCCTCGATAGACATCGCCTTTAAATAACGCGAAATCTTATAAATTTGTAAATAAATTTAAAAAAATCACGCGTGGAGCACAGATTATGAAACAATTTCCAGCACATTGAGAATAGCCTCGATAGACACAACCTTTAAATAACTCGAAATAGTATAAATCCGTAAACAAATTTAAAAAAATCACGCGTGGAGCACAGATTATGAAACAATTTCCAGCACATTGAGAATAGCCTCGATAGACATCGCCTTTAAATAACGCGAAATCTTATAAATTTGTAAATAAATTTAAAAAAATCACGCGTGGAGCACAGATTATGAAACAATTTCCAGCACATTGAGAATAGCCTCGATAGACATCGCCTTTAAATAACGCGAAATATTATAAATCTGTAAATAAATGCAAAAAAATTACGCGTGGAGCACAGATTATGAAACAAATTCCAGCACATTGAGAATAGTCTCGATAGACATCACCTTTAAATAACGCGAAACAGTATAAATATGTAAACAAATTGAAAAAAAAAATCAAGCTTGAAGCATAGATTGTGAAACAATTTCCAGCACATTGAAAATAGTTTCAATAGACATCACCTTTAAATAACGCGAATCAGTATAAATATGTAAACAAATTGAAAAAAAAAATCAAGGTTGAAGCAGAGATTGTGAAACAATTTCCAGCACATTGAAAATAGTTTCAATAGACATCGCCTTTAAATAACGCGAAATCTTATAAATTTGTAAATAAATTTAAAAAAATCACGTGTGGAGCACAGATTATGAAACAATTTCCAGCACATTGAGAATAGCCTCGATAGACATCGCCTTTAAATAACGCGAAATAGTATAAGTTTGTAAATAAATGCAAAAAAAATCACGCGTGGAGCACAGATTATGAAACAAATTCCAGCACATTGAGAATAGCCTCTATAGACATCACCTTTAAATAACGCGAAATAGTATAAATCTGTAAACAAATT
The DNA here is from genome assembly GCA_963932465.1 of Maratus speciosus. Taxonomy (NCBI): domain Eukaryota; kingdom Metazoa; phylum Arthropoda; class Arachnida; order Araneae; family Salticidae; genus Maratus; species Maratus speciosus. Next base: position 735,997 of record CAWVRF010001532.1, on the reverse strand, counting down.
GAAAAAAAAAATCAAGCTTGAAGCATAGATTGTGAAACAATTTCCAGCACATTGAAAATAGTTTCAATAGACATCGCCTTTAAATAACGCGAAATCTTATAAATTTGTAAATAAATTTAAAAAAATCACGTGTGGAGCACAGATTATGAAACAATTTCCAGCACATTGAAAATAGTCTCGATAGATATCGCCTTTAAATAACACGAAATAGTATAAATCCGTAAAAAAAATTAAAAAAAATCACGCATGGAGCACAGATTATGAAACAATTTCCAGCACATTGAAAATAGTCTCGATAGACACAACCTTTAAATAACTCGAAATAGTATAAATCCGTAAACAAATTTAAAAAAATCACGCGTGGAGCACAGATTATGAAACAATTTCCAACACATTGAGAATAGCCTCGATAGACATCGCCTTTAAATAACGCGAAATCTTATAAATTTGTAAATAAATTAAAAAAAATCACGTGTGGAGCAAAGATTATGAAACAATTTCCAGCACATTGAGAATAGCCTCGATAGACATCACCTTTAAATAACGCGAAATAGTATAAATATGTAAACAAATTGAAAAAAAATCAAGATTGGAGCATAGATTGTGAAACAATTTCCAGCACATTGAAAATAGTCTCGATAGACACCACCTTTAAATAACTCGAAATAGTATAAATCCGTAAATAAATTTAAAAAAATCACGCGTGGAGCACAGATTATGAAACAATTTCCAGCAAATTGAGAATAGCCTCGATAGACATCGCCTTTAAATAACGCGAAATAGTATAAATCAGTAAACAAATTTTTTAAAAATCACGCGTGGAGCACAGATTATGAAACAATTTCCAGCACATTGTGAATAGCCTCGATAGACATCGCCTTTAAATAACGCGAAATCTTATAAATTTGTAAATAAATTCAAAAAAATCACGTGTGGAGCAAAGATTATGAAACAATTTCCAGCACATTGAGAATAACCTCGATAGACATCACCTTTAAATAACGCGAATCAGTATAAATATGTAAACAAATTGAAAAAAAAATCAAGCTTGGAGCATAGATTGTGAAACAATTTCCAGCACATTGAAAATAGTCTCAATAGACATCGTTTTTAAATAACGCGAAATAGTATAAATCCGTAAACAAATTTAAAAAAATCGCTCTTGGAGCACAGATTATAAAACAATTTCCAGCACATTGAGAATAGTCTCGATAGACATCACCTTTAAATAACGCGAAACAGTATAAATATGTAAACAAATTGAAAAAAAAAATCAAGCTTGAAGCATAGATTGTGAAACAATTTCCAGCACATTGAAAATAGTTTCAAAAGACATCGCCTTTAAATAACGCGAAATCTTATAAATTTGTAAATAAATTTAAAAAAATCACGTGTGGAGCACAGATTATGAAACAATTTCCAGCACATTGAAAATAGTCTCGATAGATATCGCCTTTAAATAGCACGAAATAGTATAAATCCGTAAAAAAAATTTTAAAAAATCACGCGTGGAGCACAGATTATGAAACAATTTCCAGCACATTGAAAAAAGTCCTTCCGGCCAGTGCCGGGAGGAAGAGGTAGCTTTCATAATCCTTATTTAAAAAAAGCCAAATTATATCATTCAAACACACGAAGCTCAATTTAGTGGAAACCGAATATAGGAGATCCAATACAAATTTTTATCAATATAATGAATGAGAATTTCGCGAAATTAGTCAGCTTTATCCAAGCTGCTTTTCTTTGAAGTAACATATATTTGGCTGCCAAATTCGGCAATTTCTTAAAGTGCCTGTCATTTCAAGACAACATGGTGGATGAGGCTAAGCAGTGAACTCGGTCGAGACCTTAGTAATTGCTGTGCACATGCTCACTCACATCGGAATCGGTTAATATATAGGAGTGCTGTCGCATGCAAAAAATCAGATTTTTCAAAATGTCACCCACAATAGAAATTGAAACTGCTATATCTGAGCCATTTTTTAAGGTAAAGACAAACAAAAAATGCTCCTGAATCCTTATATCAAGGTCAAATACTTAAGAAAGAAACCTTTTTCAATTTCTAATTTTTTTGCACCTCACTTTAAATATATATATATATTTTTTAATTTAATGGTCGCCATTTTGAAGCAAGATGGCTGATGAATCTGGCCAGCGAACTTGGTCGAGGTGTTGATGTATACTATCCACATACCTTCTTACATCGAAATAGGCGAATACGTGTGTTATCGCGTGACAAATACAAGATCGTTTCAAAATGTTAGCCATACTAGAAATTCAAAGTGCTATAAATCAACCATTTTTTAAGATATAAACAAAAGAACAAATTTTCAGAAACAAAAACTGCTCCGGAATCTTTGTATCAAGGTCAAACACATAAAAAAAAATCTTTTTCATTTTCCAATTGTTTAATACCTCATTTTGAATTTTAAATTTAATTTTAATTTTTTTTTAATGGCAAACCTTTTGAAACAAGATGGCGAATGAAGCTGGCCAACGAACTCGGTCGAGACATTGGTATGTACTATGTACAGACCAAGTTACATCCAAATAGGTTCATAATTACGCCTGTTGTCGCGTGACAAAAATCAGGTCGTTTTAAAATGTCAGCCACAAGAGAAACTCAAAATGCTATTACTCAGCCATTTTTTTTTTAGATATAGACGAAAGAAAAACTGTTCCGGAATCTTTGTATTAAGGTCAAACACACACAAAAAAAATCTTTTTCACTTTCCAATTTTTTTGGTATCTCATTTAAATTTTTTTATTTTTTAATTTTTTTATGGCCGCCATTTTGAAACAAGATGGCGGATGAAGCCGGCCGACGAACTCGGTCGAGATATTTGTATGTACTATGTACACACCAAGGTACATCCAAGTCGGTTCATAAATACGCCTGTTATTACGTGAGAAAAATCAGGACGTTTCAAAATGTCAGCCACGCTAGAAATTCAAAATGCTATAACTCAGCCATTTCTTAAGATATAGACGAAACAAAAACTGCTCCCGAATCTTTTTATCAAGGTCAAACACATAAGAAGAAAATATTTTTTCAATTTTTAATTTTTTGGTACCACATTTCAAATTTAAATTTTTCTTAAAAATTTAAATGGCCACCATTTTTAAACAAGATGGCGGATGAAGCTGACCAACGAACCCGGTCGAGACATTGGTATGTACTATGTACACACTGAATTACATTCAAATCGGTTCATAAATACGCCTTTTATCGCGTGACAAAATTCAGGACGTTTCAAAATGTCAGCCACGCTAGAAATTCAAAATGCTATAACTCAGCCATTTTTTAAGATATAGACGAAACAAAAACTGCTCCGAAATCTTTGTATAAAGGTCAAATACATAAGAAAAAATATTTTTCCATTTTCAATTTTTTGGTACCACATTTCAATTTTTAAATTTTTAAAAACATTTTAAATGGCCGCCATTTTGAAACAAAATGGCGGATGAAGCTGGCCAACAAACTCGGTCGAGAGATTGGTATATACTATGTACACACTGAATTACATCCAAATCGGTTCATAAATACGCCTTTTATCGCGTGACAAAATTCAGGACGTTTCAAAATGTCAGCCATGCTAGAAATTCAAAATGCTATAACTCAGCCATTTTTTAAGATATAGACGAAACAAAAACTGCCCCGGAATCTTTGTATAAAGGTCAAATACACAAGAAAAAAATATTTTTCCATTTTTAATTTTTTGGTACCACATTTCAAGTTTTAAAATTTTTAAAAAATTTTAAATGGCCGCCATTTTGAAACAAAATGGCGGATGAAGCTGGCCAACGAACTCGGTCGAGACATTGGTATTTACTATGTACACACCAAATTTCATCGAAATCGGTTCATAATTACGGGAGTTACAGTGTGACATAGGTCAGATATATATATATATATATATATATATATATATATATATATATATATATATATATATATATATATCAATTTTGAACGGAGGGTGGTTTCGGGGTCTGGGGGTCATGATCGATGAAAATATACCAAAATTTTTTGAAATCGCTTTCCTCCGAACGGCTGCAATAGGTAGCTTTTTTGTAAAGAAAGCTACCTAATAGTCTCGATAGACACCACCTTTAAATAACTCGAAATAGTATAAATCCGTAAACAAATTTAAAAAAATCACGCGTGGAGCACAGATTATGAAACAATTTCCAGCACATTGAGAATAGCCTCGATAGACATCGCCTTTAAATAACGCGAAATCTTATAAATTTGTAAATAAATTTAAAAAAATCACGCGTGGAGCACAGATTATGAAACAATTTCCAGCACATTGAGAATAGCCTCGATAGACATCGCCTTTAAATAACGCGAAATAGTATAAATCTGTAAATAAATGCAAAAAAATTACGCGTGGAGCACAGATTATGAAACAAATTCCAGCACATTGAGAATATCCCCGATAGACATCACCTTTAAATAACGCGAAATAGTGTAAATATGTAAACAAATTGAAAAAAAAAATCAAGATTGGAGCATAGATTATGAAACAATTTCCAGCACATTGAGAATAGCCTCGATAGACATCGCCTTTAAATAACGCGAAATCTTATAAATTTGTAAATAAATTTAAAAAAATCACGCGTGGAGCACAGATTATGAAACAATTTCCAGCACATTGTGAATAGCCTCGATAGACATCGCCTTTAAATAACGCGAAATCTTATAAATTTGTAAATAAATTCAAAAAAATCACGTGTGGAGCAAAGATTATGAAACAATTTCCAGCACATTGAGAATAACCTCGATAGACATCACCTTTAAATAACGCGAAACAGTATAAATATGTAAACAAATTGAAAAAAAAAATCAAGCTTGAAGCATAGATTGTGAAACAATTTCCAGCACATTGAAAATAGTTTCAATAGACATCGCCTTTAAATAACGCGAAATCTTATAAATTTGTAAATAAATTTAAAAAAATCACGTGTGGAGCACAGATTATGAAACAATTTCCAGCACATTGAAAATAGTCTCGATAGATATCGCCTTTAAATAACAAGAAATAGTATAAATCCGTAAAAAAAATTTTAAAAAATCACGCGTGGAGCACAGATTATGAAACAATTTCCAGCACATTGAAAATAGTCTCGATAGACACCACCTTTAAATAACTCGAAATAGTATAAATCCGTAAACAAATTTAAAAAAATCACGCGTGGAGCACAGATTATGAAACAATTTCCAGCACATTGAGAATAGCCTCGAAAGACTTCTCCTTCAAATAACGCGAAATAGCATAAACCTGTAAACAAATTGAAAAAAAATCACGCTTGGAGCATAAATTGTGAAACAATTTCCAGCACATTGAAAATAGTCTCGATAGACATCGCCTTTAAATAACGAGAAATAGTATAAATCTGTAAATAAAATTGAAAAAAAAAATCACGCTTGGAGCATAGATTGTGAAACAATTTCCAGCATATTGAAAATAGTCTCGAGAGACATCGCATTTAAGTAACGCGAAATAGTATAAATCCGTAAACAAATTCAAAAAAATCATGCGTGGAGCACAGATTATGAAAAAATTTCCAGCACATTGAGAATAGCTTCGATAGACATCACCTTTAAATAACGCGAAAAAGTATAAATCTGTAAACAAATTGAAAAAAAAAAAATCACGCTTGAAGCATAAATTGTGAAACAATTTCCAGCACATCGAAAATAGTCTCGATAGACATCGCCTTTAAATAAAGCGAAATATTATAAATCCGTAAACAAATTTAAAAAAATCACGCGTGGAGCACAGATTATGAAACAATTTCCAGCACATTGAGAATAACCTCGCTAGACATCAACTTTAAATATCGCGAAATTGTATAAATGCGTAAACAAATTAAACAAAGTCACGCGTGGAGCACAGATTATGAAACAATTTCCAGCACATTGAAAATAGTGACGATAGACATCGCCTTTAAATACGCAAAATAGTATAAATCCGTAAACAAATTCAAAAAAATCACGCGTGGAGCACAGATTATGAAACAATTTCCAGCACATTGAGAATAGCCTCGATAGACATCACCTTTAAATAACGCGAAATAGTATAAATATGTAAACAAATTGCAAAAAAAATCAAGATTGGAGCATAGATTGTGAAACAATTTCCAGCACATTGGGAATAACCTCTGTAGATATCACCTTTAAATAACGCGAAATAGTATAAATCTGTAAACAAATTGAAAAAAAAAAAGAATCACGCTTGGAGAATAGATTGTGAAACATTTTCCAGCACATTGAAAATAGTCTCGATAGATATCGCCTTTAAATAACACGAAATAGTATATATCCGTAAAAAAAATTAAAAATATCACGCGTGGAGCACAGATTATGAAACAATTTCCAGCACATTGAAAATAGTCTCGATAGACACCACCTTTAAATAACTCGAAATAGTATAAATCCGTAAACAAATTTAAAAAAATCACGCGTGGAGCACAGATTATGAAACAATTTCCAGCGCATTGAGAATAGCCTCGACAGACATCGCCTTTAAATAACGCGAAATCTTATAAATTTGTAAATAAATTTAAAAAAATCACGCGTGGAGCACAGATTATGAAACAATTACCAGCACATTGAGAATAGCCTCGATAGACATCGCCTTTAAATAACGCGAAATAGTATAAATCTGTAAATAAATGCAAAAAAATTACGCGTGGAACACAGATTATGAAACAAATTCCAGCACATTGAGAATATCCCCGATAGACATCACCTTTAAATAACGCGAAATAGTATAAATATGTAAACAATTTGAAAAAAAAAATATCAAGATTGGAGCATAGATTGTGAAAAAATTTCCAGCACATTGAAAATAGTCTCGATAGACATCGCCTTTAAATAACACGAAATAGTATAAATCCGTAAAAAAAATTTAAAAAAATCACGCGTGGAGCACAGATTATGAAACAATTTCCAGCACATTGAAAATAGCCTCGATAGACATCACCTTTAAATAACGCTAAATAGTATAAATGCGTAAACAAATTGAAAAAAATCACGCGTGGAGCACAGATTATGAAACAATTTCCAGCACATTGAGAATAGCCTCTATAGATATCACCTTTAAATAACGCGAAATAGTATAAATCTGTAAACAAATTGAAAAAAAAAAAGAATCACGCTTGGAGAATAGATTGTGAAACAATTTCCAGCACCTTGAAAATAGTCTCGATAGATATCGCCTTTAAATAACACGAAATAGTATAAATCCGTAAAAAAAATTAAAAATATCACGCGTGGAGCACAGATTATGAAACAATTTCCAGCACATTGAAAATAGTCTCGATAGACATCACCTTTAAATAACTCGAAATAGTATAAATCCGTAAACAAATTTAAAAAAATCACGCGTGGAGCACAGATTATGAAACAATTTCCAGCGCATTGAGAATAGCCTCGACAGACATCGCCTTTAAATAACGCGAAATCTTATAAATTTGTAAATAAATTTAAAAAAATCACGCGTGGAACACAGATTATGAAACAAATTCCAGCACATTGAGAATATCCCCGATAGACATCACCTTTAAATAACGCGAAATAGTATAAATATGTAAACAAATTGAAAAAAAAATCAAGATTGGAGCATAGATTGTGAAAAAATTTCCAGCACATTGAAAATAGTCTCGATAGACATCGCCTTTAAATAACGCGAAATAGTATAAATCAGTAAACAAATTAAAAAAAAAACACGCGTGGAGCACAGATTATGAAACAATTTCCAGCACATCGAGAATAGCTTCGATAGACATCACATTTAAATAATGCGAAAAACTATAAATCTGTAAACAAATTGAAAAAAAAAATCTCGCTTGGAGCATAAATTGTGAAACAATTTCCAACACATTGAAAATAGTCTCGATAGACATCGCCGTTAAATAAAGCGAAATATTATAAATCCGTAAACAAATTTAAAAGAAATCACGCGTGGAGCACAGATTATGAAACAATTTCCAGCACATTGAGAATAGGATCTATAGACATCGCCTTTAAATAACGCGAAATAGTATTATATATCCGTAAACAAATTTAAAAATATCACGCGTGGAGCACAGATTATGAAACAATTTCCAGCACATTGAGAATAGCCTCGATAGACATCACCTTTAAATAACGAAATAGTATAAATATGTAAACAAATTGAAAAAAAATATCACGATTGGAGCATAGATTGTGAAACAATTTCCAGAACATTGAGAATAGCCTCCATAGACATCACCTTTAAATAACGCGAAATAGTATAAATCTGTAAACAAATTGAAAAAAAAAAAGAATCACGCTTGGAGAATAGATTGTGAAACAATATCCAGCACATTGAAAATAGTCTCGATAGGCACCACCTTTAAATAACTCGAAACAGTATAAATCCGTAAACAAATTTTAAAAAATCACGCGTGGACCACAGATTATGAAACAATTTCCAGCACATTGAGAATAGCCTCGATAGACATCACCTTTAAATAACGCGAAATAGTATAAATGCGTAAACAAATTAAAAAAAATCACGCTTGGAGCAGAGATTATGAAACAATTTCCAGCACATTGAGAATAGCCTCGATAGACATCACCTTTAAATAACGCGAAAAAGTATAAATATGTAAACAAATTCAAAAAAAAAATCAAGATTGGAGCGTAGATTGTGAAACAATTTCCAGAACATTGAAAATAGTCTCGATAGACATCGCCTTTAAATAACGCGGAATATTATAAATCCGAAAGCAAATTAAAAAAAAACGCGTGGAGCACAGATTATGAAACAATTTCCAGCACATTGAGAATAGCCTCGATAGACATCGCCTTTAAATAACGCGAAATATTATAAATCCGAAAGCAAATTAAAAAAAAACGCGTGGAGCACAGATTATGAAACAATTTCCAGCACATTGAGAATAGCCTCGATAGACATCGCCTTTAAATAACGCGAAATATTATAAATCCGTAAACAAATTTAAAAAAATCACGCGTGGAGCACAGATTATGAAACAATTTCCAGAACATTGAGAATAGCCTCCTTAGACATCACCTTTAAATAACGCGAAATAGTATAAATCTGTAAACAAATTGAAAAAAAAAAGAATCACGCTTGGAGAATAGATTGTGAAACAATATCCAGCACATTGAAAATAATCTCGATAGGCACCACCTTTAAATAACTCGAAATAGTATAAATCCGTAAACAAATTTAAAAAAATCACGCGTGGACCACAGATTATGAAACAATTTCCAGCACATTGAGAATAGCCTCGATAGACATCACCTTTAAATAACGCGAAATAGTATAAATGCGTAAACAAATTCAAAAAAATCACGCTTGGAGCAGAGATTATGAAACAATTTCCAGCACATTGAGAATAGCCTCGATAGACATCACCTTTAAATAACGCGAAATAGTATAAATATGTAAACAAATTGAAAAAAAAATCAAGATTGGAGCGTAGATTGCGAAACAATTTCCAGAACATTGAAAATAGTCTCGATAGACATCGCCTTTAAATAACGCGAAATAGTATAAATCCGTAAACAAATTTAAAAAAAAACACGCGTGGAGCACAGATTATGAAACAATTTCCAGCACATTGAGAATATCCCCGATAGACATCACCTTTAAATAACGCGAAATAGTATAAATATGTAAACAAATTGAAAAAAAAAATCAAGATTGGAGCATAAATTGTGAAATAATTTCCAACACATTGAAAATTGTCTCGATAGACATCGCCTTTAAATAAAGCGAAATATTATAAATCCGTAAACAAATTTAAAAGAAATCACGCGTGGAGCACAGATTATGAAACAATTTCCAGCACATTGAGAATAGCCACTATAGACATCGCCTTTAAATAACGCGAAATAGTATTATATATCCGTAAACAAATTTAAAAATATCACGCGTGGAGCACAGATTATGAAACAATTTCCAGCACATTGAGAATAGCCTCGATAGATATCACCTTTAAATAACGCGAAATAGTATAAATGCGTAAACAATTTTTTAAAAAATCAAGCGTGGAGCACAGATTTTGAAAAAATTTACAGCACACTGAGAATAGCCTCGATAGACATCGCCTTTAATTAACGCGAAATCTTATAAATTTGCAAATAAATTTTAAAAAATCACGCGTGGAGCACAGATTATGAAACAATTTCCAGCACATTGAGAATAGTCTCGATAGACATCGCCTTTAAATACGCAAAATAGTATAAATCCGTAAACAAATTCAAAAAAATTACGCGTGGAGCACAGATTATGAAAGAATTTCCAGCACATTGAGAATAGCCGCGATAGACATCACCTTTAAATAACGCGAAATAGTATAAATCCGTAAACAAATTTTAAAAAATCACGCGTGGAGCACAGATTATGAAACAATTTCCAGCACATTGAGAATAGTCTCGATAGACATCGCCTTTAAATACGCAAAATAGTATAAATCCGTAAACAAATTCAAAAAAATTACGCGTGGAGCACAGATTATGAAAGAATTTCCAGCACATTGAGAATAGCCGCGATAGACATCACCTTTAAATAACGCGAAATAGTATAAATCCGTAAACAAATTTTAAAAAATCACGCGTAGAGCACAGATTATGAAACAATTTCCAGCACATTGAGAATAGTCTCGATAGACATCGCCTTTAAATACGCAAAATAGTATAAATCCGTAAACAAATTCAAAAAAATTACGCGTGGAGCACAGATTATGAAAGAATTTCCAGCACATTGAGAATAGCCGCGATAGACATCACCTTTAAATAACGCGAAATAGTATAAATCCGTAAACAAATTTTAAAAAATCACGCGTGGAGCACAGATTATGAAACAATTTCCAGCACATTGAGAATAGTCTCGATAGACATCGCCTTTAAATACGCAAAATAGTATAAATCCGTAAACAAATTCAAAAAAATTACGCGTGGAGCACAGATTATGAAACAATTTCCAGCACATTGAAAATAGTCTCGATAGGCACCACCTTTAAATAACTCGAAACTGTATAAATTCGTAAACAAATTTAAAAAAATCACGCGTGGACCACAGATTATGAAACAATTTCCAGCACATTGAAAATAGTCTCGATAGGCACCACCTTTAAATAACACGAAATAGTATAAATCCGTAAACAAATTTAAAAAAATCACGCGTGGACCACAGATTATGAAACAATTTCCAGCACATTGAGAATAGCCTCGATAGACATCACCTTTAAATAACGCGAAATAGTATAAATGCGTAAACAAATTCAAAAAAATCACGCTTGGAGCACAGATTATGAAACAATTTCCAGCACATTGAGAATAGCCTCGATAGACATCACCTTTAAATAACGCGAAATAGTATAAATATGTAAACAAATTGAAAAAAAATCAAGATTGGAGCATAGATTGTGAAACAATTTCCAGAACATTGAAAATATTCTCGATAGACATCGCCTTTAAATAACGCGGAATATTATAAATCCGAAAACATATTCAAAAAATTCACGCGTGGAGCACAGATTATGAAACAATTTCCAGCACATTGAGAATAGCCTCGATAGACATCGCCTTTAAATAACGCGAAATATTATAAATCCGTAAACAAATTTAAAAAAATCACGCGTGGAGCACAGATTATGAAACAATTTCCAGAACATTGAGAATAGCCTCGATAGACATCACCTTTAAATAACGCGAAATAGTATAAATATGTAAACAAATTGAAAAAAAAATCAAGATTGGAGCATAGATTGTGAAACAATTTCCAACACATTGAAAATAGTCTCGATAGACATCAACATTAAATAACGCGAAATAGTTTTATATATCCGTAAACAAATTTAAAAATATCACGTGTGGAGCACAGATTATGAAACAATTTCCAGCACATTGAGAATAGCTTCGATAGACATCACCTTTAAATAACGCGAAAAAGTATAAATCTGTAAACAAATTGAGAAAAAAAATCACGCTTGGAGCATAAATTGTAAAACAATTTCCAACACATTGAAAATAACCTCGATAGACATCACCTTTAAATAACGCGAAACAGTATAAATATGTAAACAAATTGAAAAAAAAAATCAAGCTTGAAGCATAGATTGTGAAACAATTTCCAGCACATTGAAAATAGTTTCAATAGACATCGCCTTTAAATAACGCGAAATCTTATAAATTTGTAAATAAATTTAAAAAAATCACGTGTGGAGCACAGATTATGAAACAATTTCCAGCACATTGAAAATAGTCTCGATAGATATCGCCTTTAAATAACAAGAAATAGTATAAATCCGTAAAAAAAATTTTAAAAAATCACGCGTGGAGCACAGATTATGAAACAATTTCCAGCACATTGAAAATAGTCTCGATAGACACCACCTTTAAATAACTCGAAATAGTATAAATCCGTAAACAAATTTAAAAAAATCACGCGTGGAGCACAGATTATGAAACAATTTCCAGCACATTGAGAATAGCCTCGAAAGACTTCTCCTTCAAATAACGCGAAATAGCATAAACCTGTAAACAAATTGAAAAAAAATCACGCTTGGAGCATAAATTGTGAAACAATTTCCAGCACATTGAAAATAGTCTCGATAGACATCGCCTTTAAATAACGAGAAATAGTATAAATCTGTAAATAAAATTGAAAAAAAAAATCACGCTTGGAGCATAGATTGTGAAACAATTTCCAGCATATTGAAAATAGTCTCGAGAGACATCGCATTTAAGTAACGCGAAATAGTATAAATCCGTAAACAAATTCAAAAAAATCATGCGTGGAGCACAGATTATGAAAAAATTTCCAGCACATTGAGAATAGCTTCGATAGACATCACCTTTAAATAACGCGAAAAAGTATAAATCTGTAAACAAATTGAAAAAAAAAAAATCACGCTTGAAGCATAAATTGTGAAACAATTTCCAGCACATCGAAAATAGTCTCGATAGACATCGCCTTTAAATAAAGCGAAATATTATAAATCCGTAAACAAATTTAAAAAAATCACGCGTGGAGCACAGATTATGAAACAATTTCCAGCACATTGAGAATAACCTCGCTAGACATCAACTTTAAATATCGCGAAATTGTATAAATGCGTAAACAAATTAAACAAAGTCACGCGTGGAGCACAGATTATGAAACAATTTCCAGCACATTGAAAATAGTGACGATAGACATCGCCTTTAAATACGCAAAATAGTATAAATCCGTAAACAAATTCAAAAAAATCACGCGTGGAGCACAGATTATGAAACAATTTCCAGCACATTGAGAATAGCCTCGATAGACATCACCTTTAAATAACGCGAAATAGTATAAATATGTAAACAAATTGCAAAAAAAATCAAGATTGGAGCATAGATTGTGAAACAATTTCCAGCACATTGGGAATAACCTCTGTAGATATCACCTTTAAATAACGCGAAATAGTATAAATCTGTAAACAAATTGAAAAAAAAAAAGAATCACGCTTGGAGAATAGATTGTGAAACATTTTCCAGCACATTGAAAATAGTCTCGATAGATATCGCCTTTAAATAACACGAAATAGTATATATCCGTAAAAAAAATTAAAAATATCACGCGTGGAGCACAGATTATGAAACAATTTCCAGCACATTGAAAATAGTCTCGATAGACACCACCTTTAAATAACTCGAAATAGTATAAATCCGTAAACAAATTTAAAAAAATCACGCGTGGAGCACAGATTATGAAACAATTTCCAGCGCATTGAGAATAGCCTCGACAGACATCGCCTTTAAATAACGCGAAATCTTATAAATTTGTAAATAAATTTAAAAAAATCACGCGTGGAGCACAGATTATGAAACAATTACCAGCACATTGAGAATAGCCTCGATAGACATCGCCTTTAAATAACGCGAAATAGTATAAATCTGTAAATAAATGCAAAAAAATTACGCGTGGAACACAGATTATGAAACAAATTCCAGCACATTGAGAATATCCCCGATAGACATCACCTTTAAATAACGCGAAATAGTATAAATATGTAAACAATTTGAAAAAAAAAATATCAAGATTGGAGCATAGATTGTGAAAAAATTTCCAGCACATTGAAAATAGTCTCGATAGACATCGCCTTTAAATAACACGAAATAGTATAAATCCGTAAAAAAAATTTAAAAAAATCACGCGTGGAGCACAGATTATGAAACAATTTCCAGCACATTGAAAATAGCCTCGATAGACATCACCTTTAAATAACGCTAAATAGTATAAATGCGTAAACAAATTGAAAAAAATCACGCGTGGAGCACAGATTATGAAACAATTTCCAGCACATTGAGAATAGCCTCTATAGATATCACCTTTAAATAACGCGAAATAGTATAAATCTGTAAACAAATTGAAAAAAAAAAAGAATCACGCTTGGAGAATAGATTGTGAAACAATTTCCAGCACCTTGAAAATAGTCTCGATAGATATCGCCTTTAAATAACACGAAATAGTATAAATCCGTAAAAAAAATTAAAAATATCACGCGTGGAGCACAGATTATGAAACAATTTCCAGCACATTGAAAATAGTCTCGATAGACATCACCTTTAAATAACTCGAAATAGTATAAATCCGTAAACAAATTTAAAAAAATCACGCGTGGAGCACAGATTATGAAACAATTTCCAGCGCATTGAGAATAGCCTCGACAGACATCGCCTTTAAATAACGCGAAATCTTATAAATTTGTAAATAAATTTAAAAAAATCACGCGTGGAACACAGATTATGAAACAAATTCCAGCACATTGAGAATATCCCCGATAGACATCACCTTTAAATAACGCGAAATAGTATAAATATGTAAACAAATTGAAAAAAAAATCAAGATTGGAGCATAGATTGTGAAAAAATTTCCAGCACATTGAAAATAGTCTCGATAGACATCGCCTTTAAATAACGCGAAATAGTATAAATCAGTAAACAAATTAAAAAAAAAACACGCGTGGAGCACAGATTATGAAACAATTTCCAGCACATCGAGAATAGCTTCGATAGACATCACATTTAAATAATGCGAAAAACTATAAATCTGTAAACAAATTGAAAAAAAAAATCTCGCTTGGAGCATAAATTGTGAAACAATTTCCAACACATTGAAAATAGTCTCGATAGACATCGCCGTTAAATAAAGCGAAATATTATAAATCCGTAAACAAATTTAAAAGAAATCACGCGTGGAGCACAGATTATGAAACAATTTCCAGCACATTGAGAATAGGATCTATAGACATCGCCTTTAAATAACGCGAAATAGTATTATATATCCGTAAACAAATTTAAAAATATCACGCGTGGAGCACAGATTATGAAACAATTTCCAGCACATTGAGAATAGCCTCGATAGACATCACCTTTAAATAACGAAATAGTATAAATATGTAAACAAATTGAAAAAAAATATCACGATTGGAGCATAGATTGTGAAACAATTTCCAGAACATTGAGAATAGCCTCCATAGACATCACCTTTAAATAACGCGAAATAGTATAAATCTGTAAACAAATTGAAAAAAAAAAAGAATCACGCTTGGAGAATAGATTGTGAAACAATATCCAGCACATTGAAAATAGTCTCGATAGGCACCACCTTTAAATAACTCGAAACAGTATAAATCCGTAAACAAATTTTAAAAAATCACGCGTGGACCACAGATTATGAAACAATTTCCAGCACATTGAGAATAGCCTCGATAGACATCACCTTTAAATAACGCGAAATAGTATAAATGCGTAAACAAATTAAAAAAAATCACGCTTGGAGCAGAGATTATGAAACAATTTCCAGCACATTGAGAATAGCCTCGATAGACATCACCTTTAAATAACGCGAAAAAGTATAAATATGTAAACAAATTCAAAAAAAAAATCAAGATTGGAGCGTAGATTGTGAAACAATTTCCAGAACATTGAAAATAGTCTCGATAGACATCGCCTTTAAATAACGCGGAATATTATAAATCCGAAAGCAAATTAAAAAAAAACGCGTGGAGCACAGATTATGAAACAATTTCCAGCACATTGAGAATAGCCTCGATAGACATCGCCTTTAAATAACGCGAAATATTATAAATCCGAAAGCAAATTAAAAAAAAACGCGTGGAGCACAGATTATGAAACAATTTCCAGCACATTGAGAATAGCCTCGATAGACATCGCCTTTAAATAACGCGAAATATTATAAATCCGTAAACAAATTTAAAAAAATCACGCGTGGAGCACAGATTATGAAACAATTTCCAGAACATTGAGAATAGCCTCCTTAGACATCACCTTTAAATAACGCGAAATAGTATAAATCTGTAAACAAATTGAAAAAAAAAAGAATCACGCTTGGAGAATAGATTGTGAAACAATATCCAGCACATTGAAAATAATCTCGATAGGCACCACCTTTAAATAACTCGAAATAGTATAAATCCGTAAACAAATTTAAAAAAATCACGCGTGGACCACAGATTATGAAACAATTTCCAGCACATTGAGAATAGCCTCGATAGACATCACCTTTAAATAACGCGAAATAGTATAAATGCGTAAACAAATTCAAAAAAATCACGCTTGGAGCAGAGATTATGAAACAATTTCCAGCACATTGAGAATAGCCTCGATAGACATCACCTTTAAATAACGCGAAATAGTATAAATATGTAAACAAATTGAAAAAAAAATCAAGATTGGAGCGTAGATTGCGAAACAATTTCCAGAACATTGAAAATAGTCTCGATAGACATCGCCTTTAAATAACGCGAAATAGTATAAATCCGTAAACAAATTTAAAAAAAAACACGCGTGGAGCACAGATTATGAAACAATTTCCAGCACATTGAGAATATCCCCGATAGACATCACCTTTAAATAACGCGAAATAGTATAAATATGTAAACAAATTGAAAAAAAAAATCAAGATTGGAGCATAAATTGTGAAATAATTTCCAACACATTGAAAATTGTCTCGATAGACATCGCCTTTAAATAAAGCGAAATATTATAAATCCGTAAACAAATTTAAAAGAAATCACGCGTGGAGCACAGATTATGAAACAATTTCCAGCACATTGAGAATAGCCACTATAGACATCGCCTTTAAATAACGCGAAATAGTATTATATATCCGTAAACAAATTTAAAAATATCACGCGTGGAGCACAGATTATGAAACAATTTCCAGCACATTGAGAATAGCCTCGATAGATATCACCTTTAAATAACGCGAAATAGTATAAATGCGTAAACAATTTTTTAAAAAATCAAGCGTGGAGCACAGATTTTGAAAAAATTTACAGCACACTGAGAATAGCCTCGATAGACATCGCCTTTAATTAACGCGAAATCTTATAAATTTGCAAATAAATTTTAAAAAATCACGCGTGGAGCACAGATTATGAAACAATTTCCAGCACATTGAGAATAGTCTCGATAGACATCGCCTTTAAATACGCAAAATAGTATAAATCCGTAAACAAATTCAAAAAAATTACGCGTGGAGCACAGATTATGAAAGAATTTCCAGCACATTGAGAATAGCCGCGATAGACATCACCTTTAAATAACGCGAAATAGTATAAATCCGTAAACAAATTTTAAAAAATCACGCGTGGAGCACAGATTATGAAACAATTTCCAGCACATTGAGAATAGTCTCGATAGACATCGCCTTTAAATACGCAAAATAGTATAAATCCGTAAACAAATTCAAAAAAATTACGCGTGGAGCACAGATTATGAAAGAATTTCCAGCACATTGAGAATAGCCGCGATAGACATCACCTTTAAATAACGCGAAATAGTATAAATCCGTAAACAAATTTTAAAAAATCACGCGTAGAGCACAGATTATGAAACAATTTCCAGCACATTGAGAATAGTCTCGATAGACATCGCCTTTAAATACGCAAAATAGTATAAATCCGTAAACAAATTCAAAAAAATTACGCGTGGAGCACAGATTATGAAAGAATTTCCAGCACATTGAGAATAGCCGCGATAGACATCACCTTTAAATAACGCGAAATAGTATAAATCCGTAAACAAATTTTAAAAAATCACGCGTGGAGCACAGATTATGAAACAATTTCCAGCACATTGAGAATAGTCTCGATAGACATCGCCTTTAAATACGCAAAATAGTATAAATCCGTAAACAAATTCAAAAAAATTACGCGTGGAGCACAGATTATGAAACAATTTCCAGCACATTGAAAATAGTCTCGATAGGCACCACCTTTAAATAACTCGAAACTGTATAAATTCGTAAACAAATTTAAAAAAATCACGCGTGGACCACAGATTATGAAACAATTTCCAGCACATTGAAAATAGTCTCGATAGGCACCACCTTTAAATAACACGAAATAGTATAAATCCGTAAACAAATTTAAAAAAATCACGCGTGGACCACAGATTATGAAACAATTTCCAGCACATTGAGAATAGCCTCGATAGACATCACCTTTAAATAACGCGAAATAGTATAAATGCGTAAACAAATTCAAAAAAATCACGCTTGGAGCACAGATTATGAAACAATTTCCAGCACATTGAGAATAGCCTCGATAGACATCACCTTTAAATAACGCGAAATAGTATAAATATGTAAACAAATTGAAAAAAAATCAAGATTGGAGCATAGATTGTGAAACAATTTCCAGAACATTGAAAATATTCTCGATAGACATCGCCTTTAAATAACGCGGAATATTATAAATCCGAAAACATATTCAAAAAATTCACGCGTGGAGCACAGATTATGAAACAATTTCCAGCACATTGAGAATAGCCTCGATAGACATCGCCTTTAAATAACGCGAAATATTATAAATCCGTAAACAAATTTAAAAAAATCACGCGTGGAGCACAGATTATGAAACAATTTCCAGAACATTGAGAATAGCCTCGATAGACATCACCTTTAAATAACGCGAAATAGTATAAATATGTAAACAAATTGAAAAAAAAATCAAGATTGGAGCATAGATTGTGAAACAATTTCCAACACATTGAAAATAGTCTCGATAGACATCAACATTAAATAACGCGAAATAGTTTTATATATCCGTAAACAAATTTAAAAATATCACGTGTGGAGCACAGATTATGAAACAATTTCCAGCACATTGAGAATAGCTTCGATAGACATCACCTTTAAATAACGCGAAAAAGTATAAATCTGTAAACAAATTGAGAAAAAAAATCACGCTTGGAGCATAAATTGTAAAACAATTTCCAACACATTGAAAATAGTCTCGATAGACATCGCCATTAAATAACGCGAAATAGTATTATATATCCGTAAACAAATTTAAAAATATCACGTGTGGAGCACAGATTATGAAACAATTTCCAGCACATTGAGAATAGCCTCGATAGACATCACCCTTAAATAACGCGAAATAGTATAAATGCGTAAACAAATTTAAAAAAATCACTCTTGGAGCACTGATTATGAAATAATTTCCAGCACATTGAGAATAGCCTCGATAGACATCGCCTTTAAATAACGCGAAATATTATAAATCAGTAAACAAATTAACAAAAAACACGCGTGGAGCACAGATTATGAAACAATTTCCAGCACATTGAGAATAGCTTCGATAGACATCACCTTTAAATAACGCGAAAAATTATAAATCTGTAAACAAATTGAAAAAAAAAAATCACGCTTGGAGCATAAATTGTGAAACAATCTACAACACATTGAAAATAGCCTCTATAGACATCGCCTTTAAATAACGCGAAATAGTATTATATATCCGTAAACAAATTTAAAAATATCACGCGTGGAGCACAGATTATGAAACAATTTCCAGCACATTGAGAATAGCCTCGATAGACATCGTCTTCAAATAACGCGAAATCTTATAAATTTGTAAATAAATTTAAAAAAATCACGCGTGGAGCACAGATTATGAAACAATTTCCAGCACATTGAGAATAGTCTCGATAGACATCGCCTTTAAATACGCAAAATAGTATAAATCCGTAAACAAATTCAAAAATATCACGCGCGGGGTACAGATTATGAAACAATTTCCAGCACATTGAGAATAGCCTCCATAGACATCACCTTTAAATAACGTTAAATAGTATAAATGCGTAAACAAATTCAAAAAAATCACGCGTGGAGCACAGATTATAAAACAATTTCCAGCACATTGAGAATAGCCTCGATAGACATCGCCTTTAAATAACGCGAAATAGTATAAATCTGTAAATAAATGCAAAAAAATCACGCGTGGAGCACAGATTATGAAAAAATTTCCAGCACATTGAGAATAGCCTCGATAGACATCACCTTTAAATAACGCGAAATAGTATAAATATGTAAATAAATGCAAAAAAATCACGCGTGGAGCACAGATTATGAAACAATTTCCAGCACATTGAGAATAGCCTCGATAGACATCACCTTTAAATAACGTTAAATAGTATAAATGCGTAAACAAATTCAAAAAAATCACGCGCGGAGCACAGATTATGAAACAATTTCCAGAACATTGAGAATAGCCTCGATAGACATCGCTTTAAATAACGCGAAATCTTATAAATTTGTAAATAAATTTTTAAAAATCACGCGTGGAGCACAGATTATGAAACAATTTCCAGCACATTGAGAATAGCCTCGATAGACATCACCTTTAAATAACGCGAAATAGTATAAATATGTAAATAAATGCAAAAAAATCACGCGTGGAGCACAGATTATGAAACAATTTCCAGCACATTGAGAATAGCCTCGATAGACATCACCTTTAAATACGCAAAATAGTATAAATCCGTAAACAAATTCAAAAAAATCACGCGTGGAGCACAGATTATGAAACAATTTCCAGCACATTGAGAATAGCCTCGATAGACATCACCTTTAAATAACGCGAAATAGTATAAATATGTAAACAAATTGAAAAAAAAATCAAGATTGGAGCATAGATTGTGAAACAATTTCCAGCACATTGAAAATAGTCTCGATAGGCATCGCCTTTAAATAACTCGAAATAGTATAAATCCGTAAACAAATTTAAAAAAATCACGCGTGGACCACAGATTATGAAACAATTTCCAGCACATTGAGAATAGCCTCGATAGACATCACCTTTAAATAACGCGAAATAGTATAAATGCGTAAACAAATTCAAAAAAATCACGCTTGGAGCAGAGATTATGAAACAATTTCCAGCACATTGAGAATAGCCTCGATAGACATCACCTTTAAATAACGCGAAATAGTATAAATATGTAAACAAATTGAAAAAAAAATCAAGATTGGAGCGTAGATTGCGAAACAATTTCCAGAACATTGAAAATAGTCTCGATAGACATCGCCTTTAAATAACGCGAAATAGTATAAATCCGTAAACAAATTTAAAAAAAAACACGCGTGGAGCACAGATTATGAAACAATTTCCAGCACATTGAGAATATCCCCGATAGACATCACCTTTAAATAACGCGAAATAGTATAAATATGTAAACAAATTGAAAAAAAAAATCAAGATTGGAGCATAAATTGTGAAATAATTTCCAACACATTGAAAATTGTCTCGATAGACATCGCCTTTAAATAAAGCGAAATATTATAAATCCGTAAACAAATTTAAAAGAAATCACGCGTGGAGCACAGATTATGAAACAATTTCCAGCACATTGAGAATAGCCACTATAGACATCGCCTTTAAATAACGCGAAATAGTATTATATATCCGTAAACAAATTTAAAAATATCACGCGTGGAGCACAGATTATGAAACAATTTCCAGCACATTGAGAATAGCCTCGATAGATATCACCTTTAAATAACGCGAAATAGTATAAATGCGTAAACAATTTTTTAAAAAATCAAGCGTGGAGCACAGATTTTGAAAAAATTTACAGCACACTGAGAATAGCCTCGATAGACATCGCCTTTAAATAACGCGAAATCTTATAAATTTGCAAATAAATTTTAAAAAATCACGCGTGGAGCACAGATTATGAAACAATTTCCAGCACATTGAGAATAGTCTCGATAGACATCGCCTTTAAATACGCAAAATAGTATAAATCCGTAAACAAATTCAAAAAAATTACGCGTGGAGCACAGATTATGAAAGAATTTCCAGCACATTGAGAATAGCCGCGATAGACATCACCTTTAAATAACGCGAAATAGTATAAATCCGTAAACAAATTTTAAAAAATCACGCGTGGAGCACAGATTATGAAACAATTTCCAGCACATTGAGAATAGTCTCAATAGACATCGCCTTTAAATACGCAAAATAGTATAAATCCGTAAACAAATTCAAAAAAATTACGCGTGGAGCACAGATTATGAAAGAATTTCCAGCACATTGAGAATAGCCGCGATAGACATCACCTTTAAATAACGCGAAATAGTATAAATCCGTAAACAAATTTTAAAAAATCACGCGTAGAGCACAGATTATGAAACAATTTCCAGCACATTGAGAATAGTCTTGATAGACATCGCCTTTAAATACGCAAAATAGTATAAATCCGTAAACAAATTCAAAAAAATTACGCGTGGAGCACAGATTATGAAAGAATTTCCAGCACATTGAGAATAGCCGCGATAGACATCACCTTTAAATAACGCGAAATAGTATAAATCCGTAAACAAATTTTAAAAAATCACGCGTGGAGCACAGATTATGAAACAATTTCCAGCACATTGAGAATAGTCTCGATAGACATCGCCTTTAAATACGCAAAATAGTATAAATCCGTAAACAAATTCAAAAAAATTACGCGTGGAGCACAGATTATGAAACAATTTCCAGCACATTGAAAATAGTCTCGATAGGCACCACCTTTAAATAACTCGAAACTGTATAAATTCGTAAACAAATTTAAAAAAATCACGCGTGGACCACAGATTATGAAACAATTTCCAGCACATTGAAAATAGTCTCGATAGGCACCACCTTTAAATAACACGAAATAGTATAAATCCGTAAACAAATTTAAAAAAATCACGCGTGGACCACAGATTATGAAACAATTTCCAGCACATTGAGAATAGCCTCGATAGACATCACCTTTAAATAACGCGAAATAGTATAAATGCGTAAACAAATTCAAAAAAATCACGCTTGGAGCACAGATTATGAAACAATTTCCAGCACATTGAGAATAGCCTCGATAGACATCACCTTTAAATAACGCGAAATAGTATAAATATGTAAACAAATTGAAAAAAAATCAAGATTGGAGCATAGATTGTGAAACAATTTCCAGAACATTGAAAATAGTCTCGATAGACATCGCCTTTAAATAACGCGGAATATTATAAATCCGAAAACATATTCAAAAAATTCACGCGTGGAGCACAGATTATGAAACAATTTCCAGCACATTGAGAATAGCCTCGATAGACATCGCCTTTAAATAACGCGAAATATTATAAATCCGTAAACAAATTTAAAAAAATCACGCGTGGAGCACAGATTATGAAACAATTTCCAGAACATTGAGAATAGCCTCGATAGACATCACCTTTAAATAACGCGAAATAGTATAAATATGTAAACAAATTGAAAAAAAAATCAAGATTGGAGCATAGATTGTGAAACAATTTCCAACACATTGAAAATAGTCTCGATAGACATCAACATTAAATAACGCGAAATAGTTTTATATATCCGTAAACAAATTTAAAAATATCACGTGTGGAGCACAGATTATGAAACAATTTCCAGCACATTGAGAATAGCTTCGATAGACATCACCTTTAAATAACGCGAAAAAGTATAAATCTGTAAACAAATTGAGAAAAAAAATCACGCTTGGAGCATAAATTGTAAAACAATTTCCAACACATTGAAAATAGTCTCGATAGACATCGCCATTAAATAACGCGAAATAGTATTATATATCCGTAAACAAATTTAAAAATATCACGTGTGGAGCACAGATTATGAAACAATTTCCAGCACATTGAGAATAGCCTCGATAGACATCACCCTTAAATAACGCGAAATAGTATAAATGCGTAAACAAATTTAAAAAAATCACTCTTGGAGCACTGATTATGAAATAATTTCCAGCACATTGAGAATAGCCTCGATAGACATCGCCTTTAAATAACGCGAAATATTATAAATCAGTAAACAAATTAACAAAAAACACGCGTGGAGCACAGATTATGAAACAATTTCCAGCACATTGAGAATAGCTTCGATAGACATCACCTTTAAATAACGCGAAAAATTATAAATCTGTAAACAAATTAACAAAAAACACGCGTGGAGCACAGATTATGAAACAATTTCCAGCACATTGAGAATAGCTTCGATAGATATCACCTTTAAATAACGCGAAAAATTATAAATCTGTAAACAAATTGAAAAAAAAAAATCACGCTTGGAGCATAAATTGTGAAACAATCTACAACACATTGAAAATAGCCTCTATAGACATCGCCTTTAAATAACGCGAAATAGTATTATATATCCGTAAACAAATTTAAAAATATCACGCGTGGAGCACAGATTATGAAACAATTTCCAGCACATTGAGAATAGCCTCGATAGACATCGTCTTCAAATAACGCGAAATCTTATAAATTTGTAAATAAATTTAAAAAAATCACGCGTGGAGCACAGATTATGAAACAATTTCCAGCACATTGAGAATAGTCTCGATAGACATCGCCTTTAAATACGCAAAATAGTATAAATCCGTAAACAAATTCAAAAATATCACGCGCGGGGTACAGATTATGAAACAATTTCCAGCACATTGAGAATAGCCTCCATAGACATCACCTTTAAATAACGTTAAATAGTATAAATGCGTAAACAAATTCAAAAAAATCACGCGTGGAGCACAGATTATAAAACAATTTCCAGCACATTGAGAATAGCCTCGATAGACATCGCCTTTAAATAACGCGAAATAGTATAAATCTGTAAATAAATGCAAAAAAATCACGCGTGGAGCACAGATTATGAAAAAATTTCCAGCACATTGAGAATAGCCTCGATAGACATCACCTTTAAATAACGCGAAATAGTATAAATATGTAAATAAATGCAAAAAAATCACGCGTGGAGCACAGATTATGAAACAATTTCCAGCACATTGAGAATAGCCTCGATAGACATCACCTTTAAATAACGTTAAATAGTATAAATGCGTAAACAAATTCAAAAAAATCACGCGTGGAGCACAGATTATGAAACAATTTCCAGAACATTGAGAATAGCCTCGATAGACATCGCTTTAAATAACGCGAAATCTTATAAATTTGTAAATAAATTTTTAAAAATCACGCGTGGAGCACAGATTATGAAACAATTTCCAGCACATTGAGAATAGCCTCGATAGACATCACCTTTAAATAACGCGAAATAGTATAAATATGTAAATAAATGCAAAAAAATCACGCGTGGAGCACAGATTATGAAACAATTTCCAGCACATTGAGAATAGCCTCGATAGACATCACCTTTAAATACGCAAAATAGTATAAATCCGTAAACATATTCAAAAAAATCACGCGTGGAGCACAGATTATGAAACAATTTCCAGCACATTGAGAATAGCCTCGATAGACATCACCTTTAAATAACGCGAAATAGTATAAATATGTAAACAAATTGAAAAAAAAATCAAGATTGGAGCATAGATTGTGAAACAATTTCCAGCACATTGAAAATAGTCTCGATAGGCATCGCCTTTAAATAACGCGGAATATTATAAATCCGAAAACAAATTTTAAAAAATCACGCGTGGAGGACAGATTATGAAACAATTTCCAGCACATTGAGAATAGCCTCGATAGACATCGCCTTTAAATAACGCGAAATATTATAAATCCGTAAACAAATTTAAAAATAATCACGCGTGGAGCACAGATTATGAAACAATTTCCAGAACATTGAGAATAGCCTCGATAGACATCGCTTTAAATAACGCGAAATCTTATAAATTTGTAAATAAATTTTTAAAAATCACGCGTGGAGCACAGATTATGAAACAATTTCCAGCACATTGAGAATAGTGTCGATAGACATCGCCTTTAAATACGCAAAATAGTATAAATCCGTAAACAAATTCAAAAAAATCACGCGTGGAGCACAGATTATGAAACAATTTCCAGCACATTGAGAATAGCCTCGATAGACATCACCTTTAAATAACGCGAAATAGTATAAATATGTAAACAAATTGAAAAAAAATTCAAGATTGTAGCATAGATTGTGAAACAATTTCCAGCACATTGAAAATAGTCTCGATAGACATCGCCTTTAAATAACGCGAAACAGTATAAATATGTAAAGAAATTGAAAAAAAAATCAAGCTTGGAGCATAGATTGTGAAACAATTTCCAGCACATTGAAAATAGTTTCAATAGACATCGCCTTTAAATAACGCGAAATCTTATAAATTTGTAAATAAATTTAAAAAAATCACGTGTGGAGCACAGATTATGAAACAATTTCCAGCACATTGAGAATAGCCTCGATAGACATCGCCTTTAAATAACGCGAAATAGTATAAGTTTGTAAATAAATTCAAAAAAATCACGCGTGGAGCACAGATTATGAAACAATTTCCAGCACATTGAGAATAGCCTCTATAGATATCACCTTTAAATAACGCGAAATAGTATAAATCTGTAAACAAATTGAAAAAAAAAAAGAATCACGCTTGGAGAATAGATTGTGAAACAATTTCCAGCACATTGAAAATAGTCTCGATAGATATCGCCTTTAAATAACACGAAATAGTATAAATCCGTAAACAAATTTAAAAAAATCACGCGTGGAGCACAGATAATGAAACAATTTCCAGCGCATTGAGAATAGCCTCGACAGACATCGCCTTTAAATAACGCGAAATCTTATAAATTTGTAAATAAATTTAAAAAAATCACGCGTGGAGCACAGATTATGAAACAATTACCAGCACATTGAGAATAGCCTCGATAGACATCACCTTTAAATAACGCGAAATAGTATAAATCAGTAAACAAATTAAAAAAAAACACGCGTGGAGCACAGATTATGAAACAATTTCCAGCACATCGAGAATAGCTTCGATAGACATCACCTTTAAATAATTGGAAAAACTATAAATCTGTAAACAAATTGAAAAAAAAAATCTCGCTTGGAGCATAAATTGTGAAACAATTTCCAACACATTGAAAATAGTCTCGATAGACATCGCCGTTAAATAAAGCGAAATATTATAAATCCGTAAACAAATTTAAAAGAAATCACGCGTGGAGCACAGATTATGAAACAATTTCCAGCACATTGAGAATAGGATCTATAGACATCGCCTTTAAATAACGCGAAATAGTATTATATATCCGTAAACAAATTTAAAAATATCACGCGTGGAGCACAGATTATGAAACAATTTCCAGCACATTGAGAATAGCCTCCATAGATATCACCTTTAAATAACGCGAAATAGTATAAATGTGTAAACAAATTAAAAAAAATCACGCTTGGAGCACAGATTATGAAACAATTTCCAGCACATTGAGAATAGCCTCGATAGACATCACCTTTAAATAAAGAAATAGTATAAATATGTAAACAAATTGAAAAAAAATATCAAGATTTTAGCATAGATTGTGAAACAATTTCCAGAACATTGAAAATAGTCTCGATAGGCATCGCCTTTAAATAACGCGGAATATTATAAATCCGAAAACAAATTCAAAAAAATCACGCGTGGAGCACAGATTATGAAACAATTTCCAGCACATTGAGAATAGCCTCGATAGACATCGCCTTCAAATAACGCGAAATATTATAAATCCGTAAACAAATTTAAAAAAATCACGCGTGGAGCACAGATTATGAAACAATTTCCAGAACATTGAGAATAGCTTCGATAGACATCACCTTTAAATAACGCGAAAAAGTATAAATCTGTAAACAAATTGAGAAAAAAAATCACGCTTGGAGCATAAATTGTGAAACAATTTCCAACACATTGAAAATAGTCTCGATAGACATCGCCATTAAATAACGCGAAATAATATTATATATCCGTAAACAAATTTAAAAATATCACGTGTGGAGCACAGATTATGAAACAATTTCCAGCACATTGAGAATAGCCTCGATAGACATCACCCTTAAATAACGCGAAATAGTATAAATGCGTAAACAAATTTAAAAAAATCACTCTTGGAGCACTGATTATGAAACAATTTCCAGCACATTGAGAATAGCCTCGATAGACATCGCCTTTAAATAACGCGAAATAGTATAAATATGTAAACAAATTGAAAAAAAAATCAAGATTGGAGCATAGATTGTGAAAAAATTTCCAGCACATTGAAAATAGCCTCGATAGACATCGCCTTTAAATAACGCGAAATAATATAAATCAGTAAACAAATTAACAAAAAACACGCGTGGAGCACAGATTATGAAACAATTTCCAGCACATTGAGAATAGCTTCGATAGTCATCACCTTTAAATAACGCGAAAAATTATAAATCTGTAAACAAATTGAAAAAAAAAATCACGCTTGGAGCATAAATTGTGAAACAATCTCCAACACATTGAAAATAGCCTCTATAGACATCGCCTTTAGATAACGCGAAATAGTATTATATATCCGTAAACAAATTTAAAAATATCACGCGTGGAGCACAGATTATGAAACAATTTCCAGCACATTGAGAATAGCCTCGATAGACATCGTCTTCAAATAACGCGAAATCTTATAAATTTGTAAATAAATTTAAAAAAATCACGCGTGGAGCACAGATTGTGAAACAATTTCCAGCACATTGAGAATAGTCTCGATAGACATCGCCTTTAAATACGCAAAATAGTATAAATCCGTAAACAAATTCAAAAATATCACGCGCGGAGCACAGATTATGAAACAATTTCCAGCACATTGAGAATAGCCTCGATAGACATTACCTTTAAATAACGCGAAATATTATAAATCCGTAAACAAATTTTAAAAAATCACGCGTGGAGCACAGATTATGAAACAATTTCCAGAACATTGAGAATAGCCTCCATAGACATCACCTTTAAATAACGTTAAATAGTATAAATGCGTAAACAAATTCAAAAAAATCACGCGTGGAGCACAGATTATGAAACAATTTCCAGCACATTGAGAATAGCCTCGATAGACATCGCCTTTAAATAACGCGAAATAGTATAAATCTGTAAACAAATTTTAAAAAATCACGCGTGGAGCACAGATTATGAAACAATTTCCAGAACATTGAGAATAGCCTCCATAGACATCACCTTTAAATAACGTTAGATAGTATAAATGCGTAAACAAATTCAAAAAAATCACGCGTGGAGCACAGATTATGAAACAATTTCCAGCACATTGAGAATAGCCTCGATAGACATCGCCTTTAAATAACGCGAAATAGTATAAATCTGTAAATAAATGCAAAAAAATCACGCGTGGAGCACAGATTATGAAAAAATTTCCAGCACATTGAGAATAGCCTCGATAGACATCACCTTTAAATAACGCGAAATAGTATAAATATGTAAATAAATGCAAAAAAATCACGCGTGGAGCACAGATTATGAAACAATTTCCAGCACATTGAGAATAGCCTCGATAGACATCACCTTTAAATAACGTTAAATAGTATAAATGCGTAAACAAATTCAAAAAAATCACGCGTGGAGCACAGATTATGAAACAATTTCCAGAACATTGAGAATAGCCTCGATAGACATCGCTTTAAATACGCAAAATAGTATAAATCCGTAAACAATTTCAAAAAAATCACGCGTGGAGCACAGATTATGAAACAATTTCCAGCACATTTAAAATAACCTCGATAGACATCACCTTTAAATAACGCGAAATAGTATAAATATGTAAACAAATTGAAAAAAAAATCAAGATTGGAGCATAGATTGTGAAACAATTTCCAGCACATTGAAAATAGTCTCGATAGACATCGCCTTTAAATAACGCGGAATATTATAAATCCGAAAACAAATTTTAAAAAATCACGCGTGGAGGACAGATTATGAAACAATTTCCAGCACATTGAGAATAGCCTCGATAGACATCGCCTTTAAATAACGCGAAATATTATAAATCCGTAAACAAATTTAAAAATAATCACGCGTGGAGCACAGATTATGAAACAATTTCCAGCACATTGAGAATAGCCTCGATAGACATCGCCTTTAAATAACGCGAAATAGTATAAATCTGTAAATAAATGCAAAAAAATCACGCGTGGAGCACAGATTATGAAAAAATTTCCAGCACATTGAGAATAGCCTCGATAGACATCACCTTTAAATAACGCGAAATAGTATAAATATGTTAATAAATGCAAAAAAATCACGCGTGGAGCACATATTATGAAACAATTTCCAGCACATTGAGAATAGCCTCGATAGACATCACCTTTAAATAACGTTAAATAGTATAAATGCGTAAACAAATTCAAAAAAATCACGCGTGGAGCACAGATTATGAAACAATTTCCAGCACATTGAGAATAGCCTCGATAGACATCACCTTTAAATAAAGAAATAGTATAAATATGTAAACAAATTGAAAAAAAATATCAAGATTGGAGCATAGATTGTGAAACAATTTCCAGAACATTGAAAATAGTCTCGATAGGCATCGCCTTTAAATAACGCGGAATATTATAAATCCGAAAACAAATTCAAAAAAATCACGCGTGGAGCACAGATTATGAAACAATTTCCAGCACATTGAGAATAGCCTCGATAGACATCGCCTTTAAATAACGCGAAATATTATAAATCCGTAAACAAATTTAAAAAAATCACGCGTGGAGCACAGATTATGAAACAATTTCCAGAACATTGAGAATAGCTTCGATAGACATCACCTTTAAATAACGCGAAAAAGTATAAATCTGTAAACAAATATAGAAAAAAAATCACGCTTGGAGCATAAATTGTGAAACAATTTCCAACACATTGAAAATAGTCTCGATAGACATCGCCATTAAATAACGCGAAATAGTATTATATATCCGTAAACAAATTTAAAAATATCACGCGTGGAGCACAGATTATGAAACAATTTCCAGCACATTGAGAATAGCCTCGATAGACATCGTCTTCAAATAACGCGAAATCTTATAAATTTGTAAATAAATTTAAAAAAATCACGCGTGGAGCACAGATTGTGAAACAATTTCCAGCACATTGAGAATAGTCTCGATAGACATCGCCTTTAAATACGCAAAATAGTATAAATCCGTAAACAAATTCAAAAATATCACGCGCGGAGCACAGATTATGAAACAATTTCCAGCACATTGAGAATAGCCTCGATAGACATTACCTTTAAATAACGCGAAATATTATAAATCCGTAAACAAATTTTAAAAAATCACGCGTGGAGCACAGATTATGAAACAATTTCCAGAACATTGAGAATAGCCTCCATAGACATCACCTTTAAATAACGTTAAATAGTATAAATGCGTAAACAAATTCAAAAAAATCACGCGTGGAGCACAGATTATGAAACAATTTCCAGCACATTGAGAATAGCCTCGATAGACATCGCCTTTAAATAACGCGAAATAGTATAAATCTGTAAACAAATTTTAAAAAATCACGCGTGGAGCACAGATTATGAAACAATTTCCAGAACATTGAGAATAGCCTCCATAGACATCACCTTTAAATAACGTTAGATAGTATAAATGCGTAAACAAATTCAAAAAAATCACGCGTGGAGCACAGATTATGAAACAATTTCCAGCACATTGAGAATAGCCTCGATAGACATCGCCTTTAAATAACGCGAAATAGTATAAATCTGTAAATAAATGCAAAAAAATCACGCGTGGAGCACAGATTATGAAAAAATTTCCAGCACATTGAGAATAGCATCGATAGACATCACCTTTAAATAACGCGAAATAGTATAAATATGTAAATAAATGCAAAAAAATCACGCGTGGAGCACAGATTATGAAACAATTTCCAGCACATTGAGAATAGCCTCGATAGACATCACCTTTAAATAACGTTAAATAGTATAAATGCGTAAACAAATTCAAAAAAATCACGCGTGGAGCACAGATTATGAAACAATTTCCAGAATATTGAGAATAGCCTCGATAGACATCGCTTTAAATACGCAAAATAGTATAAATCCGTAAACAATTTCAAAAAAATCACGCGTGGAGCACAGATTATGAAACAATTTCCAGCACATTTAGAATAACCTCGATAGACATCACCTTTAAATAACGCGAAATAGTATAAATATGTAAACAAATTGAAAAAAAAATCAAGATTGGAGCATAGATTGTGAAACAATTTCCAGCACATTGAAAATTGTCTCGATAGACATCGCCTTTAAATAACGCGGAATATTATAAATCCGAAAACAAATTTTAAAAAATCACGCGTGGAGGACAGATTATGAAACAATTTCCAGCACATTGAGAATAGCCTCGATAGACATCGCCTTTAAATAACGCGAAATATTATAAATCCGTAAACAAATTTAAAAATAATCACGCGTGGAGCACAGATTATGAAACAATTTCCAGCACATTGAGAATAGCCTCGATAGACATCGCCTTTAAATAACGCGAAATAGTATAAATCTGTAAATAAATGCAAAAAAATCACGCGTGGAGCACAGATTATGAAAAAAATTCCAGCACATTGAGAATAGCCTCGATAGACATCACCTTTAAATAACGCGAAATAGCATAAATATGTTAATAAATGCAAAAAAATCACGCGTGGAGCACATATTATGAAACAATTTCCAGCACATTGAGAATAGCCTCGATAGACATCACCTTTAAGTAACGTTAAATAGTATAAATGCGTAAACAAATTCAAAAAAATCACGCGTGGAGCACAGATTATGAAACAATTTCCAGCACATTGAGAATAGCCTCGATAGACATCACCTTTAAATAAAGAAATAGTATAAATATGTAAACAAATTGAAAAAAAATATCAAGATTGGAGCATAGATTGTGAAACAATTTCCAGAACATTGAAAATAGTCTCGATAGGCATCGCCTTTAAATAACGCGGAATATTATAAATCCGAAAACAAATTCAAAAAAATCACGCGTGGAGCACAGATTATGAAACAATTTCCAGCACATTGAGAATAGCCTCGATAGACATCGCCTTTAAATAACGCGAAATATTATAAATCCGTAAACAAATTTAAAAAAATCACGCGTGGAGCACAGATTATGAAACAATTTCCAGAACATTGAGAATAGCTTCGATAGACATCACCTTTAAATAACGCGAAAAAGTATAAATCTGTAAACAAATTGAGAAAAAAAATCACGCTTGGAGCATAAATTGTGAAACAATTTCCAACACATTGAAAATAGTCTCGATAGACATCGCCATTAAATAACGCGAAATAATATTATATATCCGTAAACAAATTTAAAAATATCACGTGTGGAGCACAGATTATGAAACAATTTCCAGCACATTGAGAATAGCCTCGATAGACATCGCCTTTAAATAACGCGAAATATTATAAATCCGTAAACAAATTTAAAAAAATCACGCGTGGAGCACAGATTATGAAACAATTTCCAGAACATTGAGAATAGCCTCCATAGACATCACCTTTAAATAACGTTAGATAGTATAAATGCGTAAACAAATTCAAAAAAATCACGCGTGGAGCACAGATTATGAAACAATTTCCAGCACATTGAGAATAGCCTCGATAGACATCGCCTTTAAATAACGCGAAATAGTATAAATCTGTAAATAAATGCAAAAAAATCACGCGTGGAGCACAGATTATGAAAAAATTTCCAGCACATTGAGAATAGCCTCGATAGACATCACCTTTAAATAACGCGAAATAGTATAAATATGTAAATAAATGCAAAAAAATCACGCGTGGAGCACAGATTATGAAACAATTTCCAGCACATTGAGAATAGCCTCGATAGACATCACCTTTAAATAACGTTAAATAGTATAAATGCGTAAACAAATTCAAAAAAATCACGCGTGGAGCACAGATTATGAAACAATTTCCAGAATATTGAGAATAGCCTCGATAGACATCGCTTTAAATACGCAAAATAGTATAAATCCGTAAACAATTTCAAAAAAATCACGCGTGGAGCACAGATTATGAAACAATTTCCAGCACATTTAGAATAACCTCGATAGACATCACCTTTAAATAACGCGAAATAGTATAAATATGTAAACAAATTGAAAAAAAAATCAAGATTGGAGCATAGATTGTGAAACAATTTCCAGCACATTGAAAATTGTCTCGATAGACATCGCCTTTAAATAACGCGGAATATTATAAATCCGAAAACAAATTTTAAAAAATCACGCGTGGAGGACAGATTATGAAACAATTTCCAGCACATTGAGAATAGCCTCGATAGACATCGCCTTTAAATAACGCGAAATATTATAAATCCGTAAACAAATTTAAAAATAATCACGCGTGGAGCACAGATTATGAAACAATTTCCAGCACATTGAGAATAGCCTCGATAGACATCGCCTTTAAATAACGCGAAATAGTATAAATCTGTAAATAAATGCAAAAAAATCACGCGTGGAGCACAGATTATGAAAAAAATTCCAGCACATTGAGAATAGCCTCGATAGACATCACCTTTAAATAACGCGAAATAGCATAAATATGTTAATAAATGCAAAAAAATCACGCGTGGAGCACATATTATGAAACAATTTCCAGCACATTGAGAATAGCCTCGATAGACATCACCTTTAAGTAACGTTAAATAGTATAAATGCGTAAACAAATTCAAAAAAATCACGCGTGGAGCACAGATTATGAAACAATTTCCAGCACATTGAGAATAGCCTCGATAGACATCACCTTTAAATAAAGAAATAGTATAAATATGTAAACAAATTGAAAAAAAATATCAAGATTGGAGCATAGATTGTGAAACAATTTCCAGAACATTGAAAATAGTCTCGATAGGCATCGCCTTTAAATAACGCGGAATATTATAAATCCGAAAACAAATTCAAAAAAATCACGCGTGGAGCACAGATTATGAAACAATTTCCAGCACATTGAGAATAGCCTCGATAGACATCGCCTTTAAATAACGCGAAATATTATAAATCCGTAAACAAATTTAAAAAAATCACGCGTGGAGCACAGATTATGAAACAATTTCCAGAACATTGAGAATAGCTTCGATAGACATCACCTTTAAATAACGCGAAAAAGTATAAATCTGTAAACAAATTGAGAAAAAAAATCACGCTTGGAGCATAAATTGTGAAACAATTTCCAACACATTGAAAATAGTCTCGATAGACATCGCCATTAAATAACGCGAAATAATATTATATATCCGTAAACAAATTTAAAAATATCACGTGTGGAGCACAGATTATGAAACAATTTCCAGCACATTGAGAATAGCCTCGATAGACATCACCCTTAAATAACGCGAAATAGTATAAATGCGTAAACAAATTTAAAAAAATCACTCTTGGAGCACTGATTATGAAACAATTTCCAGCACATTGAGAATAGCCTCGATAGACATCGCCTTTAAATAACGCGAAATAGTATAAATATGTAAACAAATTGAAAAAAAAATCAAGATTGGAGCATAGATTGTGAAAAAATTTCCAGCACATTGAAATTAGCCTCGATAGACATCGCCTTTAAATAACGCGAAATAGTATAAATCAGTAAACAAATTAACAAAAAACACGCGTGGAGCACAGATTATGAAACAATTTCCAGCACATTGAGAATAGCTTCGATAGTCATCACCTTTAAATAACGCGAAAAATTATAAATCTGTAAACAAATTGAAAAAAAAAAATCACGCTTGGAGCATAAATTGTGAAACAATCTCCAACACATTGAAAATAGCCTCTATAGACATCGCCTTTAAATAACGCGAAATAGTATTATATATCCGTAAACAAATTTAAAAATATCACGCGTGGAGCACAGATTATGAAACAATTTCCAGCACATTGAGAATAGCCTCGATAGACATCGTCTTCAAATAACGCGAAATCTTATAAATTTGTAAATAAATTTAAAAAAATCACGCGTGGAGCACAGATTATGAAACAATTTCCAGCACATTGAGAATAGTCTCGATAGACATCGCCTTTAAATACGCAAAATAGTATAAATCCGTAAACAAATTCAAAAGTATCACGCGCGGAGCACAGATTATGAAACAATTTCCAGCACATTGAGAATAGCCTCGATAGACATTACCTTTAAATAACGCGAAATATTATAAATTCGTAAACAAATTTTAAAAAATCACGCGTGGAGCACAGATTATGAAACAATTTCCAGAACATTGAGAATAGCCTCCATAGACATCACCTTTAAATAACGTTAAATAGTATAAATGCGTAAACAAATTCAAAAAAATCACGCGTGGAGCACAGATTATGAAACAATTTCCAGCACATTGAGAATAGCCTCGATAGACATCGCCTTTAAATAACGCGAAATAGTATAAATCTGTAAACAAATTTTAAAAAATCACGCGTGGAGCACAGATTATGAAACAATTTCCAGAACATTGAGAATAGCCTCCATAGACATCACCTTTAAATAACGTTAGATAGTATAAATGCGTAAACAAATTCAAAAAAATCACGCGTGGAGCACAGATTATGAAACAATTTCCAGCACATTGAGAATAGCCTCGATAGACATCGCCTTTAAATAACGCGAAATAGTATAAATCTGTAAATAAATGCAAAAAAATCACGCGTGGAGCACAGATTATGAAAAAATTTCCAGCACATTGAGAATAGCCTCGATAGACATCACCTTTAAATAACGCGAAATAGTATAAATATGTAAATAAATGCAAAAAAATCACGCGTGGAGCACAGATTATGAAACAATTTCCAGCACATTGAGAATAGCCTCGATAGACATCACCTTTAAATAACGTTAAATAGTATAAATGCGTAAACAAATTCAAAAAAATCACGCGTGGAGCACAGATTATGAAACAATTTCCAGAACATTGAGAATAGCCTCGATAGACATCGCTTTAAATACGCAAAATAGTATAAATCCGTAAACAATTTCAAAAAAATCACGCGTGGAGCACAGATTATGAAACAATTTCCAGCACATTTAGAATAAACTCGATAGACATCACCTTTAAATAACGCGAAATAGTATAAATATGTAAACAAATTGAAAAAAAAATCAAGATTGGAGCATAGATTGTGAAACAATTTCCAGCACATTGAAAATAGTCTCGATAGACATCGCCTTTAAATAACGCGGAATATTATAAATCCGAAAACAAATTTTAAAAAATCACGCGTTTAGGACAGATTATGAAACAATTTCCAGCACATTGAGAATAGCCTCGATAGACATCGCCTTTAAATAACGCGAAATATTATAAATCCGTAAACAAATTTAAAAATAATCACGCGTGGAGCACAGATTATGAAACAATTTCCAGCACATTGAGAATAGCCTCGATAGACATCGCCTTTAAATAACGCGAAATAGTATAAATCTGTAAATAAATGCAAAAAAATCACGCGTGGAGCACAGATTATGAAAAAATTTCCAGCACATTGAGAATAGCCTCGATAGACATCACCTTTAAATAACGCGAAATAGTATAAATATGTTAATAAATGCAAAAAAATCACGCGTGGAGCACAGATTATGAAACAATTTCCAGCACATTGAGAATAGCCTCGATAGACATCACCTTTAAATAACGTTAAATAGTATAAATGCGTAAACAAATTCAAAAAAATCACGCGTGGAGCACAGATTATGAAACAATTTCCAGAACATTGAGAATAGCCTCGATAGACATCGCTTTAAATAACGCGAAATCTTATAAATTTGTAAATAAATTTTTAAAAATCACGCGTGGAGCACAGATTATGAAACAATTTCCAGCACATTGAGAATAGTGCCGATAGACATCGCCTTTAAATACGCAAAATAGTATAAATCCGTAAACAAATTCAAAAAAATCACGCGTGGAACACAGATTATGAAACAATTTCCAGCACATTGAGAATAACCTCGATAGACATCACCTTTAAATAACGCGAAATAGTATAAATATGTAAACAAATTGAAAAAAAAAATCAAGATTGGAGCATAGATTGTGAAACAATTTCCAGCACATTGAAAATAGTCTCGATAGGCATCGCCTTTAAATAACGCGGAATATTATAAATCCGAAAACAAATTTTTAAAAATCACGCGTGGAGGACAGATTATGAAACATTTTCCAGCACATTGAGAATAGCCTCGATAGACATCGCCTTTAAATAACGCGAAATATTATAAATCCGTAAACAAATTTAAAAATAATCACGCGTGGAGCACAGATTATGAAACAATTTCCAGAACATTGAGAATAGCCTCGATAGACATCGCTTTAAATAACGCGAAATCTTATAAATTTGTAAATAAATTTTTAAAAATCACGCGTGGAGCACAGATTATGAAACAATTTCCAGCACATTAAGAATAGTGTCGATAGACATCGCCTTTAAATACGCAAAATAGTATAAATCCGTAAACAAATTCAAAAAAATCACGCGTGGAGAACATATTATGAAACAATTTCCAGCACATTGAGAATAGCCTCGATAGACATCACCTTTAAATAACGCGAAATAGTATAAATATGTAAACAAATTGAAAAAAAAAATCAAGATTGTAGCATAGATTGTGAAACAATTTCCAGCACATTGAAAATAGTCTCGATAGACATCGCCTTTAAATAACGCGAAACAGTATAAATATGTAAAAAAATTGAAAAAAAAATCAAGCTTGGAGCATAGATTGTGAAACAATTTCCAGCACATTGAAAATAGTTTCAATAGACATCGCCTTTAAATAACGCGAAATATTATAAATCCGAAAACAAATTTAAAAAAATCACGCGTGGAGCACAGATTATGAAACAATTTCCAGCGCATTGAGAATAGCCTCGACAGACATCGCCTTTAAATAACGCGAAATCTTATAAATTTGTAAATAAATTTTAAAAAATCACGCGTGGAGCACAGATTATGAAACGATTACCAGCACATTGAGAATAGCCTCGATAGACATCGCCTTTAAATAAAGCGAAATAGTATAAATCTGTAAATAAATGCAAAAAAATTACGCGTGGAACACAGATTATGAAACAAATTCCAGCACATTGAGAATATCCCCGATAGACATCACCTTTAAATAACGCGAAATAGTATAAATCAGTAAACAAATTAAAAAAAATACACGCGTGGAGCACAGATTATGAAACAATTTCCAGCACATTGAGAATAGCTTCGATAGACATCACCTTTAAATAACGCGAAAAACTATAAATCTGTAAACAAATTGAAAAAAAAAATCTCGCTTGGAGCATAAATTGTGAAACAATTTCCAACACATTGAAAATAGTCTCGATAGACATCGCCGTTAAATAAAGCGAAATATTATAAATCCGTAAACAAATTTAAAAGAAATCACGCGTGGAGCACAGATTATGAAACAATTTCCAGCACATTGAGAATAGGATCTATAGACAACGCCTTTAAATAACGCGAAATAGTATTATATATCCGTAAACAAATTTAAAAATATCACGCGTGGAGCACAGATTATGAAACAATTTCCAGCACATTGAGAATAGCCTCCATAGATATCACCTTTAAATAACGCGAAATAGTATAAATGCGTAAACAAATTCAAAAAAATCACGCTTGGAGCACAGATTATGAAACAATTTCCAGCACATTGAGAATAGCCTCGATAGACATCACCTTTAAATAACGAAATAGTATAAATATGTAAACAAATTGAAAA
Source organism: Maratus speciosus (assembly GCA_963932465.1). NCBI lineage: Eukaryota > Metazoa > Arthropoda > Arachnida > Araneae > Salticidae > Maratus > Maratus speciosus. The sequence goes on along the minus strand of CAWVRF010001532.1, from coordinate 696,128 downwards.
AAAATATCAAGATTGGAGCATAGATTGTGAAACAATTTCCAGAACATTGAAAATAGTCTCGATAGGCATCGCCTTTAAATAACGCGGAATATTATAAATCCGAAAACAAATTCAAAAAAATCACGCGTGGAGCACAGATTATGAAACAATTTCCAGCACATTGAGAATAGCCTCGATAGACATCGCCTTTAAATAACGCGAAATATTATAAATCCGTAAACAAATTTAAAAAAATCACGCGTGGAGCACAGATTATGAAACAATTTCCAGAACATTGAGAATAGCCTCCATAGACATCACCTTTAAATAACGCGAAATAGTATAAATATGTAAACAAATTGAAAAAAAAATCAAGATTGGAGCGTAGATTGTGAAACAATTTCCAGAACATTGAAAATATTCTCGATGGACATCGCCGTTAAATAACGCGAAATAGTATAAATCCGTAAACAAATTTAAAAAAAACACGCGTGGAGCACAGATTATGAAACAATTTCCAGCACATTGAGAATAGCTTCGATAGACATCACCTTTAAATAACGCGAAAAAGTATAAATCTGTAAACAAATTGAGAAAAAAAATCACGCTTGGAGCAGAAATTGTGAAACAATTTCCAACACATTGAAAATAGTCTCGATAGACATCGCCATTAAATAACGCGAAATAGTATTATATATCCGTAAACAAATTTAAAAATATCACGTGTGGAGCACAGATTATGAAACAATTTCCAGCACATTGAGAATAGCCTCGATAGACATCACCCTTAAATAACGCGAAATAGTATAAATGCGTAAACAAATTTAAAAAAATCACTCTTGGAGCACTGATTATGAAACAATTTCCAGCACATTGAGAATAGCCTCGATAGACATCGCCTTTAAATAACGCGAAATCTTATAAATTTGTAAATAAATTCAAAAAATCACGCCTGGAGTACAGATTATGAAACAATTTCCAGCACATTGAGAATATCCCCGATAGACATCACCTTTAAATAACGCGAAATAGTATAAATATGTAAACAAATTGAAAAAAAAAATCAAGATTGGAGCATAAATTGTGAAATAATTTCCAACACATTGAAAATAGTCTCGATAGACATCGCCTTTAAATAAAGCGAAATATTATAAATCCGTAAACAAATTTAAAAGAAATCACGCGTTGAGCACAGATTATGAAACAATTTCCAGCACATTGAGAATAGCCACTATAGACATCGCCTTTAAATAACGCGAAATAGTATTATATATCCGTAAACAAATTTAAAAATATCACGCGTGGAGCACAGATTATGAAACAATTTCCAGCACATTGAGAATAGCCTCGATAGATATCACCTTTAAATAACGCGAAATAGTATAAATGCGTAAACATTTTTTTTTTAAATCAAGCGTGGAGCACAGATTATGAAAAAATTTACAGCACCCTGAGAATAGCCTCGATAGACATCACCTTTAAATAACGCGAAATAGTATAAATCTGTAAACAAATTAAAAAAAAAATCAAGATTGGAGCATAGATTGTGAAACAATTTCCAACACATTGAAAATAGTCTCGATAGACATCAACATTAAATAACGCGAAATAGTATTATATATCCGTAAACAAATTTAAAAATATCACGTGTGGAGCACAGATTATGAAACAATTTCCAGCACATTGAGAATAGCTTCGATAGACATCACCTTTAAATAACGCGAAAAAGTATAAATCTGTAAACAAATTGAGAAAAAAAATCACGCTTGGAGCATAAATTGTGAAACAATTTCCAACACATTGAAAATAGTCTCGATAGACATCGCCATTAAATAACGCGAAATAGTATTATATATCCGTAAACAAATTTAAAAATATCACGTGTGGAGCACAGATTATGAAACAATTTCCAGCACATTGAGAATAGCCTCGATAGACATCACCCTTAAATAACGCGAAATAGTATAAATGCGTAAACAAATTTAAAAAAATCACTCTTGGAGCACTGATTATGAAACAATTTCCAGCACATTGAGAATAGCCTCGATAGACATCGCCTTTAAATAACGCGAAATAGTATAAATATGTAAACAAATTGAAAAAAAAATCAAGATTGGAGCATAGATTGTTTAAAAATTTCCAGCACATTGAAAATAGCCTCGATAGACATCGCCTTTAAATAATGCGAAATAGTATAAATCAGTAAACAAATTAACAAAAAACACGCGTGGAGCACAGATTATGAAACAATTTCCAGCACATTGAGAATAGCTTCGATAGACATCACCTTTAAATAACGCGAAAAATTATAAATCTGTAAACAAATTGAAAAAAAAAAATCACGCTTGGAGCATAAATTGTGAAACAATCTCCAACACATTGAAAATAGCCTCTATAGACATCGCCTTTAAATAACGCGAAATAGTATAAATCCGTAAACAAATTCAAAAATATCACGCGCGGAGCACAGATTATGAAACAATTTCCAGCACATTGAGAATAGCCTCGATAGACATTACCTTTAAATAACGCGAAATAGTATAAATATGTAAACAAATTGAAAAAAAAAATCAAGATTGGAGCATAGATTGTGAAACAATTTCCAGCACATTGAAAATAGTCTCGATAGACATCGCCTTTAAATAACGCGAAATATTATAAATCCGTAAACAAATTTAAAAAAATCACGCGTGGAGCACAGATTATGAAACAATTTCCAGAACATTGAGAATAGCCTCCATAGACATCACCTTTAAATAACGTTAAATAGTATAAATGCGTAAACAAATTCAAAAAAATCACGCGTGGAGCACAGATTATGAAACAATTTCCAGCACATTGAGAATAGCCTCGATAGACATCGCCTTTAAATAACGCGAAATAGTATAAATCTGTAAATAAATGCAAAAAAATCACGCGTGGAGCACAGATTATGAAAAAATTTCCAGCACATTGAGAATAGCCTCGATAGACATCACCTTTAAATAACGCGAAATAGTATAAATATGTAAATAAATGCAAAAAAATCACGCGTGGAGCACAGATTATGAAACAATTTCCAGCACATTGAGAATAGCCTCGATAGACATCACCTTTAAATAACGTTAAATAGTATAAATATGTAAACAAATTGAAAAAAAAATCAAGATTGGAGCATAGATTGTGAAACAATTTCCAGCACATTGAAAATAGTCTCGATAGACATCGCTTTAAATAACGCGAAATCTTATAAATTTGTAAATAAATTTTTAAAAATCACGCGTGGAGCACAGATTATGAAACAATTTCCAGCACATTGAGAATAGTGTCGATAGACATCGCCTTTAAATACGCAAAATAGTATAAATCCGTAAACAAATTAAAAAAAAATCACGCGTGGAGCACAGATTATGAAACAATTTCCAGCACATTGAGAATAGCCTCTATAGACATCACCTTTAAATAACGCGAAATAGTATAAATATGTAAACAAATTGAAAAAAAATCAAGATTGGAGCATAGATTGTGAAACAATTTCCAGCACATTGAAAATAGTCTCGATAGGCATCGCCTTTAAATAACGCGGAATATTATAAATCCGAAAACAAATTTTATAAAGTCACGCGTGGAGCACAGATTATGAAACAATTTCCAGCACATTGAGAATAGCCTCGATAGACATCGCCTTTAAATAACGCGAAATATTATAAATCCGTAAACAAATTTAAAAATAATCACGCGTGGAGCACAGATTATGAAACAATTTCCAGAACATTGAGAATAGCCTCGATAGACATCGCTTTAAATAACGCGAAATCTTATAAATTTGTAAATAAATTTTTAAAAATCACGCGTGGAGCACAGATTATGAAACAATTTCCAGCACATTGAGAATAGTGTCGATAGACATCGCCTTTAAATACGCAAAATAGTATAAATCCGTAAACAAATTCAAAAAAATCACGCGTGGAGCACAGATTATGAAACAATTTCCAGCACATTGAGAATAGCCTCGATAGACATCACCTTTAAATAACGCGAAATAGTATAAATATGTAAACAAATTGAAAAAAAAATCGAGATTGTAGCATAGATTGTGAAACAATTTCCAGCACATAGAAAATAGTCTCGATAGACATCGCCTTTAAATAACGCGAAACAGTATAAATATGTAAAGAAATTGAAAAAAAAAAATCAAGCTTGGAGCATAGATTGTGAAAAAATTTCCAGCACATTGAAAATAGTTTCAATAGACATCGCCTTTAAATAACGCGAAATCTTATAAATTTGTAAATAAATTTAAAAAAATCACGTGTGGAGCACAGATTATGAAACAATTTCCAGCACATTGAGAATAGCCTCGATAGACATCGCCTTTAAATAACGCGAAATAGTATAAGTTTGTAAATAAATGCAAAAAAATCACGCGTGGAGCACAGATTATGAAACAAATTCCAGCACATTGAGAATAGCCTCGAAAGACTTCTCCTTCAAATAACGCGAAATAGCATAAACCTGTAAACAAATTGAAAAAAAATCACGCTTGGAGCATAGATTGTGAAACAATTTCCAGCACATTGAAAATAGTCTCGATAGACATCGCCTTTAAATAACGAGAAATATTATAAATCTGTAAATAAAATTGAAAAAAAAAATCACGCTTGGAGCATAGATTGTGAAACAATTTCCAGCATATTGAAAATAGTCTCGAGAGACATCGCATTTAAATAACGCGAAATAGTATAAATCCGTAAACAAATTCAAAAAAATCATGCGTGGAGCACAGATTATGAAACAATTTCCAGCACATTGAGAATAGCTTCGATAGACATCACCTTTAAATAACGCGAAAAAGTATAAATCTGTAAACAAATTGAAAAAAAAATCACGCTTGGAGCATAAATTGTGAAACAATTTCCAGCACATCGAAAATAGTCTCGATAGACATCGCCTTTAAATAAAGCGAAATATTATAAATCCGTAAACAAATTTAAAAAAATCACGCGTGGAGCACAGATTATGAAACAATTTCCAGCACATTGAGAATAACCTCGCTAGACATCACCTTTAAATAACGCGAAATAGTATAAATGCGTAAACAAATTTAAAAAAGTCACGCGTGGAGCACAGATTATGAAACAATTTCCAGAACATTGAGAATTGCCTCGATAGACATCACCTTTAAATAACGCGAAATAGTATAAATATGTGAACAAATTGAAAAAAAAATCAAGATTGTAGCATAGATTGTGAAACAATTTCCAGCACATTGAAAATAGTCTCGATAGACATCGCCTTTAAATAACGCGAAACAGTATAAATATGTAAAGAAATTGAAAAAAAAAATCACGCTTGGAGCATAGATTGTGAAACAATTTCCAACACATTGAAAATAGTCTCGATAGACATCAACATTAAATAACGCGAAATAGTATTATATATCCGTAAACAAATTTAAAAATATCACGTGTGGAGCACAGATTATGAAACAATTTCCAGCACATTGAGAATAGCTTCGATAGACATCACCTTTAAATTACGCGAAAAAGTATAAATCTGTAAACAATTTGAGAAAAAAAATCACGCTTGGAGCATAAATTGTGAAACAATTTCCAACACATTGAAAATAGTCTCGATAGACATCGCCATTAAATAACGCGAAATAGTATTATATATCCGTAAACAAATTTAAAAATATCACGTGTGGAGCACAGATTATGAAACAATTTCCAGCACATTGAGAATAGCTTCGATAGACATCACCTTTAAATAACGCGAAAAAGTATAAATCTGTAAACAAATTGAAAAAAAAATCACGCTTGGAGCATAAATTGTGAAACAATTTCCAGCACATCGAAAATAGTCTCGATAGACATCGCCTTTAAATAAAGCGAAATATTATAAATCCGTAAACAAATTTAAAAAAATCACGCGTGGAGCACAGATTATGAAACAATTTCCAGCACATTGAGAATAACCTCGCTAGACATCACCTTTAAATAACGCGAAATAGTATAAATGCGTAAACAAATTTAAAAAAGTCACGCGTGGAGCACAGATTATGAAACAATTTCCAGAACATTGAGAATTGCCTCGATAGACATCACCTTTAAATAACGCGAAATAGTATAAATATGTGAACAAATTGAAAAAAAAATCAAGATTGTAGCATAGATTGTGAAACAATTTCCAGCACATTGAAAATAGTCTCGATAGACATCGCCTTTAAATAACGCGAAACAGTATAAATATGTAAAGAAATTGAAAAAAAAATCACGCTTGGAGCATAGATTGTGAAACAATTTCCAACACATTGAAAATAGTCTCGATAGACATCAACATTAAATAACGCGAAATAGTATTATATATCCGTAAACAAATTTAAAAATATCACGTGTGGAGCACAGATTATGAAACAATTTCCAGCACATTGAGAATAGCTTCGATAGACATCACCTTTAAATAACGCGAAAAAGTATAAATCTGTAAACAATTTGAGAAAAAAAATCACGCTTGGAGCATAAATTGTGAAACAATTTCCAACACATTGAAAATAGTCTCGATAGACATCGCCATTAAATAACGCGAAATAGTATTATATATCCGTAAACAAATTTAAAAATATCACGTGTGGAGCACAGATTATGAAACAATTTCCAGCACATTGAGAATAGCTTCGATAGACATCACTTTTAAATAACGCGAAAAATTATAAATCTGTAAACAAATTGAAAAAAAAAAAAATCACGCTTGGAGCATAAATTGTGAAACAATCTCCAACACATTGAAAATAGCCTCTATAGACATCGCCTTTAAATAACGCGAAATAGTATTATATATCCGTAAACAAATTTAAAAATATCACGCGTGGAGCACAGATTATGAAACAATTTCCAGCACATTGAGAATAGCCTCGATAGACATCGCCTTTAAATAACGCGAAATATTATAAATCCGTAAACAAATTTAAAAATAATCACGCGTGGAGCACAGATTATGAAACAATTTCCAGAACATTGAGAATAGCCTCGATAGACATCGCTTTAAATAACGCGAAATCTTATAAATTTGTAAATAAATTTTTAAAAATCACGCGTGGAGCACAGATTATGAAACAATTTCCAGCACATTGAGAATAGTGTCGATAGACATCGCCTTTAAATACGCAAAATAGTATAAATCCGTAAACAAATTCAAAAAAATCACGCGTGGAGCACAGATTATGAAACAAATTCCAGCACATTGAGAATGGCCTCGAAAGACTTCTCCTTCAAATAACGCGAAATAGCATAAACCTGTAAACAAATTGAAAAAAAATCACGCTTGGAGCATAGATTGTGAAACAATTTCCAGCACATTGAAAATAGTCTCGATAGACATCGCCTTTAAATAACGAGAAATAGTATAAATCTGTAAATAAAATTGAAAAAAAAAATCACGCTTGGAGCATAGATTGTGAAACAATTTCCAGCATATTGAAAATAGTCTCGAGAGACATCGCATTTAAATAACGCGAAATAGTATAAATCCGTAAACAAATTAAAAAAAATCATGCGTGGAGCACAGATTATGAAACAATTTCCAGCACATTGAGAATAGCTTCGATAGACATCACCTTTAAATAACGCGAAAAAGTATAAATCTGTAAACAAATTGAAAAAAAAATCACGCTTGGAGCATAAATTGTGAAACAATTTCCAGCACATCGAAAATAGTCTCGATAGACATCGCCTTTAAATAAAGCGAAATATTATAAATCCGTAAACAAATTTAAAAAAATCATGCGTGGAGCACAGATTATGAAACAATTTCCAGCACATTGAGAATAGCTTCGATAGACATCACCTTTAAATAACGCGAAAAAGTATAAATCTGTAAACAAATTGAAAAAAAAATCACGCTTGGAGCATAAATTGTGAAACAATTTCCAGCACATCGAAAATAGTCTCGATAGACATCACCTTTAAATAACGCGAAATCTTATAAATTTCTAAATAAATTTTAAAAAATCACGCGTGGAGCACAGATTATGAAACAATTTCCAGCACATTGAGAATAGTGTCGATAGACATCGCCTTTAAATACGCAAAATAGTATAAATCCGTAAACAAATTCAAAAAAATCACGCGTGGAGCACAGATTATGAAACAATTTCCAGAACATTGAGAATAGCCTCCATAGACATCACCTTTAAATAACGTTAAATAGTATAAATGCGTAAACAAATTCAAAAAAATCACGCGTGGAGCACAGATTATGAAACAATTTCCAGCACATTGAGAATAGCCTCGATAGACATCGCCTTTAAATAACGCGAAATAGTATAAATCTGTAAATAAATGCAAAAAAATCACGCGTGGAGCACAGATTATGAAAAAATTTCCAGCACATTGAGAATAGCCTCGATAGACATCACCTTTAAATAACGCGAAATAGTATAAATATGTAAATAAATGCAAAAAAATCACGCGTGGAGCACAGATTATGAAACAATTTCCAGCACATTGAGAATAGCCTCGATAGACATCACCTTTAAATAACGTTAAATAGTATAAATGCGTAAACAAATTCAAAAAAATCACGCGTGGAGCACAGATTATGAAACAATTTCCAGAACATTGAGAATAGCCTCGATAGACATCGCTTTAAATAACGCGAAATCTTATAAATTTGTAAATAAATTTTTAAAAATCACGCGTGGAGCACAGATTATGAAACAATTTCCAGCACATTGAGAATAGTGTCGATAGACATCGCCTTTAAATACGCAAAATAGTATAAATCCGTAAACAAATTAAAAAAAAATCACGCGTGGAGCACAGATTATGAAACAATTTCCAGCACATTGAGAATAGCCTCTATAGACATCACCTTTAAATAACGCGAAATAGTATAAATATGTAAACAAATTGAAAAAAAAATCAAGATTGGAGCATAGATTGTGAAACAATTTCCAGCACATTGAAAATAGTCTCGATAGGCATCGCCTTTAAATAACGCGGAATATTATAAATCCGAAAACAAATTTTATAAAGTCACGCGTGGAGGACAGATTATGAAACAATTTCCAGCACATTGAGAATAGCCTCGATAGACATCGCCTTTAAATAACGCGAAATATTATAAATCTGTAAATAAAATTGAAAAAAAAAATCACGCTTGGAGCATAGATTGTGAAACAATTTCCAGCATATTGAAAATAGTCTCGAGAGACATCGCATTTAAATAACGCGAAATAGTATAAATCCGTAAACAAATTCAAAAAAATCATGCGTGGAGCACAGATTATGAAACAATTTCCAGCACATTGAGAATAGCTTCGATAGACATCACCTTTAAATAACGCGAAAAAGTATAAATCTGTAAACAAATTGAAAAAAAAATCACGCTTGGAGCATAAATTGTGAAACAATTTCCAGCACATTGAGAATAGCCTCGATAGACATCACCCTTAAATAACGCGAAATAGTATAAATGCGTAAACAAATTTAAAAAAATCACTCTTGGAGCACTGATTATGAAACAATTTCCAGCACATTGAGAATAGCCTCGATAGACATCGCCTTTAAATAACGCGAAATAGTATAAATATGTAAACAAATTGAAAAAAAAAATCAAGATTGGAGCATAGATTGTGAAAAAATTTCCAGCACATTGAAAATAGCCTCGATAGACATCGCCTTTAAATAACGCGAAATAGTATAAATCAGTAAACAAATTAACAAAAAACACGCGTGGAGCACAGATTATGAAACAATTTCCAGCACATTGAGAATAGCTTCGATAGACATCACCTTTAAATAACGCGAAAAATTATAAATCTGTAAACAAATTGAAAAAAAAATCACGCTTGGAGCATAAATTGTGAAACAATCTCCAACACATTGAAAATAGCCTCTATAGACATCGCCTTTAAATACGCGAAATAGTATTATATATCCGTAAATAAATTTAAAAAAATCACGCGTGGAGCACAGATTATGAAACAATTTCCAGCACATTGAGAATAGTCTCGATAGACATCGCCTTTAAATACGCAAAATAGTATAAATCCGTAAACAAATTCAAAAATATCACGCGCGGAGCACAGATTATGAAACAATTTCCAGCACATTGAGAATAGCCTCGATAGACATTACCTTTAAATAACGCGAAATAGTATAAATATGTAAACAAATTGAAAAAAAAAATCAAGATTGGAGCATAGATTGTGAAACAATTTCCAGCACATTGAAAATAGTCTCGATAGACATTGCCTTTAAATAACGCGAAATATTATAAATCCGTAAACAAATTTAAAAAAATCACGCGTGGAGCACAGATTATGAAACAATTTCCAGAACATTGAGAATAGCCTCCATAGACATCACCTTTAAATAAAGTTAAATATTATAAATGCGTAAACAAATTCAAAAAAATCACGCGTGGAGCACAGATTATGAAACAATTTCCAGCACATTGAGAATAGCCTCGATAGACATCGCCTTTAAATAACGCGAAATAGTATAAATCTGTAAATAAATGCAAAAAAATCACGCGTGGAGCACAGATTATGAAAAAATTTCCAGCACATTGAGAATAGCCTCGATAGACATCACCTTTAAATAACGCGAAATAGTATAAATATGTAAATAAATGCAAAAAAATCACGCGTGGAGCACAGATTATGAAACAATTTCCAGCACATTGAGAATAGCCTCGATAGACATCACCTTTAAATAACGTTAAATAGTATAAATGCGTAAACAAATTCAAAAAAATCACGCGTGGAGCACAGATTATGAAACAATTTCCAGAACATTGAGAATAGCCTCGATAGACATCGCTTTAAATAACGCGAAATCTTATAAATTTGTAAATAAATTTTTAAAAATCACGCGTGGAGCACATATTATGAAACAATTTCCAGCACATTGAGAATAGTGTCGATAGAGATCGCCTTTAAATACGCAAAGTAGTATAAATCCGTAAACAAATTCAAAAAAATCACGCGTGGAGCACAGATTATGAAACAATTTCCAGCACATTGAGAATAGCCTCGATAGAAATCACCTTTAAATAACGCGAAATAGTATAAATATGTAAACAAATTGAAAAAAAAAAATCAAGATTGGAGCATAGATTGTGAAACAATTTCCAGCACTTTGAAAATAGTCTCGATAGGCATCGCCTTTAAATAACGCGGAATATTATAAATCCGAAAACAAAATTTAAAAAATCACGCGTGGAGGACAGATTATGAAACAATTTCCAGCACATTGAGAAAAGCCTCGATAGACATCGCCTTTAAATAACGGGAATTATTATAAATCCGTAAACAAATTTAAAAATAATCACGCGTGGAGCACAGATTATGAAACAATTTCCAGAACATTGAGAATAGCCTCGATAGACATCGCTTTAAATAACGCGAAATCTTATAAATTTGTAAATAAATTTTTAAAAATCACGCGTGGAGCACAGATTATGAAACAATTTCCAGCACATTGAGAATAGTGTCGATAGACACCGCCTTTAAATACGCAAAATAGTATAAATCCGTAAACAAATTCAAAAAAATCACGCGTGGAGCACAGATTATGAAACAATTTCCAGCACATTGAGAATAGCCTCGATAGACATCACCTTTAAATAACGCGAAATAGTATAAATATGTAAACAAATTGAAAAAAAATCAAGATTGTATGAAAGATTGTGAAACAATTTCCAGCACATTGAAAATAGTCTCGATAGACATCGCCTTTAAATAACGCGAAACAGTATAAATATGTAAAGAAATTGAAAAAAAAAATCAAGCTTGGAGCATAGATTGTGAAACAATTTCCAGCACATTGAAAATAGTTTCAATAGACATGGCCTTTAAATAACGCGAAATCTTATAAATTTGTAAATAAATTTAAAAAAATCACGTGTGGAGCACAGATTATGAAACAATTTCCAGCACATTGAGAATAGCCTCGATAGACATCGCCTTTAAATAACGCGAAATAGTATAAGTTTGTAAATAAATGCAAAAAAATCACGCGTGGAGCACAGATTATGAAACAAATTCCAGCACATTGAGAATAGCCTCGAAAGACTTCTCCTTCAAATAACGCGAAATAGCATAAACCTGTAAACAAATTGAAAAAAAATCACGCTTGGAGCATAGATTGTGAAACAATTTCCAGCACATTGAAAATAGTCTCGATAGACATCGCCTTTAAATAACGAGAAATAGTATAAATCTGTAAATAAAATTGAAAAAAAAAATCACGCTTGGAGCATAGATTGTGAAACAATTTCCAGCATATTGAAAATAGTCTCGAGAGACATCGCATTTAAATAACGCGAAATAGTATAAATCCGTAAACAAATTCAAAAAAATCATGCGTGGAGCACAGATTATGAAACAATTTCCAGCACATTGAGAATAGCTTCGATGGACATCACCTTTAAATAACGCGAAAAAGTATAAATCTGTAAACAAATTTAAAAAAAATTCACGCTTGGAGCATAAATTGTGAAACAATTTCCAGCACATCGAAAATAGTCTCGATAGACATCGCCTTTAAATAAAGCGAAATATTATAAATCCGTAAACAAATTTAAAAAAATCACGCGTGGAGCACAGATTATGAAACAATTTCAAGCACATTGAGAATAACCTCGCTAGACATCACCTTTAAATAACGCGAAATAGTATAAATGCGTAAACAAATTAAAAAAAGTCACGCGTGGAGCACAGATTATGAAAAAATTTCCAGCACATTGAAAATAGTCTCGATAGACATCGCCTTTAAATAACGAGAAATAGTATAAATCTGTAAATAAATTTAAAAAAATCACGCGTGGAGCATAGATTATGAAACAATTTCCAGCACATTGAGAATAGTGTCGATAGACATCGCCTTTAAATACGCAAAATAGTATAAATCCGTAAACAAATTCAAAAAAATCACGCGTGGAGCACAGATTATGAAACAATTTCCAGCACATTGAGAATAGCCTCGATAGACATCACCTTTAAATAACGCGAAATAGTATAAATATGTAAACAAATTGAAAAAAAAATCAAGATTGGAGCATAGATTGTGAAACAATTTCCAGCACATTGAAAATAGTCTCGATAGACATCGCCTTTAAATAACGCTGAATATTATAAATCCGAAAACAAATTTAAAAAAATCACGCGTGGAGCACAGATTGTGAAACAATTTCCAGCATATTGAGAATAGCTTCGATATACATCACCTTTAAATAACGCGAAAAGTATAAATCTGTAAACAATTTGAAAAAAAAAAAAAAAAATCACGCTTGGGGTATAAATTGTGAAACAATTTCCAGCACATTGAAAATAGTCTCGATAGATATCGCCTTTAAATAACACGAAATAGTATAAATCCGTAAAAAAAATTTTAAAAAATCACGCGTGGAGTACAGATTATGAAACAATTTCCAGCACATTGAGAATAGCCTCGATAGATATCACCTTTAAATAACGCTAAATAGTATAAATGCGTAAACAAATTCAAAAAAATCACGCGTGGAGCACAGATTATGAAACAATTTCCAGCACATTGAGAATAGCCTCTATAGACATCACCTTTAAATAACGCGAAATATTATAAATCTGTAAACAAATTGAAAAAAAAAAATCACGCGTGGAGCACAGATTATGAAACAATTTCCAGCACATTGAAAATAGTCTCATTAGACACCACCTTTAAATAACTCGAAATAGTATAAATCCGTAAACAAATTTAAAAAAATCACGCGTGGAGCACAGATTATGAAACAATTTCCAGCACATTGAGAATAGCCTCGATAGACATCGCCTTTAAATAACGCGAAATAGTATAAATCTGTAAATAAATGCAAAAAAATCACGCGTGGAGCACAGATTATGAAACAAATTCCAGCACATTGAGAATAGCCTCGAAAGACTTCTCCTTCAAATAACGCGAAATAGCATAAACCTGTAAACAAATTGAAAAAAAATCACGCTTGGAGCATAGATTGTGAAATAATTTTCAGCACATTGAAAATAGTCTCGATAGACATCGCCTTTAAATAACGAGAAATAGTATAAATCTGTAAATAAAATAAAAAAAAAAAATCACGCTTGGAGCATAGATTGTGAAACAATTTCCAGCATATTGAAAATAGTCTCGAGAGACATCGCATTTAAATAACGCGAAATAGTATAAATCCGTAAACAAATTCAAAAAAATCATGCGTGGAGCACAGATTATGAAACAATTTCCAGCACATTGAGAATAACCTCGCTAGACATCACCTTTAAATAACGCGAAATAGTATAAATGCGTAAACAAATTAAAAAAAGTCACGCGTGGAGCACAGATTATGAAACAATTTCCAGAACATTGAGAATAGCCTCGATAGACATCGCTTTAAATAACGCGAAATCTTATAAATTTGTAAATAAATTTTAAAAAATCACGCGTGGAGCACAGATTATGAAACAATTTCCAGCACATTGAGAATAGTGTCGATAGACATCGCCTTTAAATACGCAAAATAGTATAAATCCGTAAACAAATTCAAAAAAATCACGCGTGGAGCACAGATTATGAAACAATTTCCAGCACATTGAGAATAGCCTCGATAGACATCACCTTTAAATAACGCGAAATAGTATAAATATGTAAACAAATTGAAAAAAAAATCAAGATTGGAGCATAGATTGTGAAACAATTTCCAGCACATTGAAAATAGTCTCGATAGACATCGCCTTTAAATAACGCTGAATATTATAAATCCGAAAACAAATTTTAAAAAATCACGCGTGGAGCACAGATTGTGAAACAATTTCCAGCACATTGAGAATAGCCCCCATAGACATCACCTTTAAATAACCCGAAATAGTATAAATCCATAAACAATTTAAAAAAAATCACGCGTGGAGCACAGATTATGAAACAATTTCCAGCATATTGAGAATAGCTTCGATATACATCACCTTTAAATAACGCGAAAAGTATAAATCTGTAAACAATTTGAAAAAAAAAAATTCACGCTTGGGGTTTAAATTGTGAAACAATTTCCAGCACATTGAAAATAGTCTCGATAGATATCGCCTTTAAATAACACGAAATAGTATAAATCCGTAAAAAAAATTTAAAAAAATCACGCGTGGAGTACAGATTATGAAACAATTTCCAGCACATTGAGAATAGCCTCGATAGCTATCACCTTTAAATAACGCTAAATAGTATAAATGCGTAAACAAATTAAAAAAAATCACGCGTGGAGCACAGATTATGAAACAATTTCCAGCACATTGAGAATAGCCTCGATAGACATCGCCTTTAAATAACGCGAAATAGTATATATCCGTAAACAAATAGAAAAAAAAAATCAGGCTTGGAGCACAGATTATGAAACAATTTCCAGCACATTGAGAATAACCTCGATAGACATCACCTTTAAATAACGCGAAATAGTATAAATCTGTAAACAAATTGCAAAAAAATAACGCTTGGAGCATAGATTATGAAACAATTTCCAGCACATTGAAAATAGTCTCGATAGACATCGCCTTTAAATAGCGCGAAATAGTATAAATCCGTAAACAAATTGAAAAAAAAATCACGCTTGGAGCATAAATTGTGAAACAATTTCCAGCACATCGAAAATAGTCTCGATAGACATCGCCTTTAAATAAAGCGAAATATTATAAATCCGTAAACAAATTTTAAAAAATCACGCGTGGAGCAAAGATTATGAAACAATTTCCAGCACATTGAGAATAACCTCGATAGACATCACCTTTAAATAACGCGAAATAGTATAAAACCGTAAACAAATTTAAAAAAATCACGCGTGGAGCACAGATTATGAAACAATTTCCAGCACATTGAGAATAACCTCGATAGACTTCACCTTTAAATAACGCGAAATAGTATAAATGCGTAAAGAAATTCAAAAAAATCACGCGTGGAGCACAGATTATGAAACAATTTACAGCACATTGAGAATAGCCGCGATAGACATCGCCTTTAAATAACGCGAAATCTTATAAATTTGTAAATAAATTCAAAAAAATCACGCATGGAGCACAGATTATGAAACAATTTCCAGCACATTGAGAATAGCCTCGATAGACATCGCCTTTAAATAACGCGAAATAGTATAAAACCGTAAACAAATTCAAAAAAATCACGCGTGGAGCACAGATTATGAAACAATTTCCAGCACATTGAGAATAACCACGATAGACATCACCTTTAAATAACGTGAAATAGTATAAAACCGTAAACAAATTCAAAAAAATCACGCGTGGAGCACAGATTATGAAACAATTTCCAGCACATTGAGAATAACCTCGATAGACATCACCTTTAAATAACGCGAAATAGTATAAAACCGTAAACAAATTCAAAAAATCACGCGTGAAGCACAGATTATGAAACAATTTCCAGCACATTGAGAATAGCCTCGATAGACATCACCTTTAAATAACGCGAAATAGTATAAATCTGTAAGCAAATTGAAAAAAAAAATCACGCTTCGAGCATAGATTATGAAACCATTTCCAGAACATTGAGAATAGTCTCAATAGACACGGAAATTAAAGGCGTTAATTTTTTTCCACGCGTGATTTTTTAAAATTTGTTTACGGTTTTATACTATTTCGCGTTATTTAAAGGTGATGTCTATCGAGGTTATTCTCAATGTGCTGAAAATTGTTTAACAATCTATGTTCCAAGCTTGATTTTTTTTTCAATTTGTTTACATATTTAAACAGTTTCGCGTTATTTAAAGGCGATGTCTATCGAGGCTGTTCTCAATGTGCTGGAAATTGTTTCATAATCTGTGCTCCAAGCCTGATTTTTTTTTCAATTTGTTTACGGATATATACTATTTCGCGTTATTTAAAGGCGATGTCTATTGAGACTATTCTCAATGTTCTGGAAATTGTTTCATAATCTATGCTCCAAGCGTGATTTTTTTTTCAATTTGTTTACAGATTTATACTATTTCGTGTTATTTAAAGGCGATGTCTATCGAGGCTATTCTCAATGTGCTGGAAATTGTTTCATAATCTGTGCTCCACGAATGATTTTTTTGAATTTGTTTACGGTTTTATACTATTTCGCGTTATTTAAAGGTGATGTCTATCGAGGTTATTCTCAATGTGCTGGAAATTGTTTCATAATCTGTGCTCCAAGCCTGATTTTTTTTTCAATTTGTTTACGGATATATACTATTTCGCGTTATTTAAAGGCGATGTCTATCGAGGCTATTCTCGATGTGCTGTAAATTGTTTCATAATCTGTGCTCCACGCGTGATTATTTGAATTTGTGTACGTATTTATACTATTTCGCGTTATTTAAAGGTGGAGTCTATCGAAGTTATTCTCAATGTGCTGGAAATTGTTTCATAATCTGTGCTCCACGCGTGATTTTTTTGAATTTATTTAGGCATTTATACTATTTCGCGTTATAAGGTGATGTCTATCGAGACTATTCTCAATGTGCTGGAAATTGTTTCATAATCTGTGCTCCAAGCCTGATTTTTTAAAATTTGTTTACGGATATATACTATTTCGCGTTATTTAAAGGCGATGTCTATCGAGGCTATTCTCAATGTGCTGTAAATTGTTTCATAATCTGTGCTCCACGCGTGATTTTTTTGAATTTGTTTAGGCATTTATACTATTTCGCGTTATAAGGTGATGTCTATCGAGACTATTCTCAATGTGCTGGAAATTGTTTCATAATCTGTGCTCCAAGCCTGATTTTTTAAAATTTGTTTACGGATATATACTATTTCGCGTTATTTAAAGGCGATGTCTATCGAGGCTATTCTCAATGTGCTCGAAATTGTTTCATAATCTGTGCTCCACGCGTGATTTTTTTGAATTTATTTACAAATTTATAAGATTTCGCGTTATTTAAAGGCGATGTCTATCGCGGCTATTCTCAATGTGCTGTAAATTGTTTCATAATCTGTGCTCCACGCGTGATTTTTTTGAATTTGTTTAGGCATTTATACTATTTCGCGTTATTTAAAGGTGAAGTCTATCGAGGTTATTCTCAATATGCTGGAAATTGTTTTATAATCTGTGCTCCACGCGCGATTTTTTTAAATTTGTTTACGGATTTATACTATTTCGCGTTATTTACAGGCGATGTCTATTGAGACTATTCTCGATGTTCTGGAAATTGTTTCATAATCTATGCTCCAAGCGTGATTTTATTTTCAATTTGTTTACGGATTTATACTATTTCGCGTTATTTAAAGGCGATGTCTATCGAGGCTATTCTCAATGTGCTGTAAATTTTTTCATAATCTGTGCTCCACGCGTGATTATTTGAATTTGTGTACGTATTTATACTATTTCGCGTTATTTAAAGGTGAAGTCTATCGAAGTTATTCTCAATGTGCTGGAAATTGTTTCATAATCTGTGCTCCACGCGTGATTTTTTAAAATTTGTTTACGGTTTTATACTATATCGCGTTATTTAAAGGTGATGTCTATCGAGGTTATTCTCAATGTGCTGGAAATTGTTTAACAATCTATGTTCCAAGCTTGATTTTTTTTTTCAATTTGTTTACATATTTAAACTGTTTCGCGTTATTTAAAGGTGATGTCTATCGAGTCTAATCTCAATGTGCTGGAAATTGTTTTATAATCTGTGCTCCACGCGCGATTTTTTTGAATTTGTTTAGGCATTTATACTATTTCGCGTTATTTAAAGGTGAAGTCTATCGAGGTTATTCTCAATGTGCTGGAAATTGTTTCATAATCTGTGCTCCAAGCCTGAGTTTTTTTTTCAATTTGTTTACGGATATATACTATTTCGCGTTATTGAAAGGCGATGTCTATCGAGGCTATTCTCAATGTGCTGGAAATTGTTTCATAATCTGTGTTCCACGCGTGATTTTTTTGAATTTAATTACAAATTTATAAGATTTCGCGTTATTTAAAGGCGATGTCTATCACGGCTATTCTCAATGTGCTGTAAATTGTTTCATAATCTGTGCTCCACGAGTGATTTTTTTGAATTTGTTTAGGCATTTATACTATTTCGCGTTATAAGGTGATGTCTATCGAGACTATTCTCAATGTGCTGGAAATTGTTTCATAATCTGTGCTCCAAGCCTGATTTTTTTAAAAATTTGTTTACGGATATATACTATTTCGCGTTATTTAAAGGCGATATCTATCGCGGCTATTCTCAATGTGCTGGAAATTGTTTCATAATCTGTGCTCCACGCGTGATTTTTTTGAATTTATTTACAAATTTATAAGATTTCGCGTTATTTAAAGGCGATGTCTATCGCGGCTATTCTCAATGTGCTGTAAATTGTTTCATAATCTGTGCTCCACGCGTGATTTTTTTTAATTTGTTTAGGCATTTATACTATTTCGCGTTATTTAAAGGTGAAGTCTATCGAGGT
Organism: Maratus speciosus; assembly: GCA_963932465.1. NCBI lineage: Eukaryota > Metazoa > Arthropoda > Arachnida > Araneae > Salticidae > Maratus > Maratus speciosus. Next base: position 676,759 of record CAWVRF010001532.1, on the reverse strand, counting down.
TATTCTCAATGTACTGGAAATTGTTTCATAATCTGTGCTCCACGCGTGATTTTTTAAAATTTGTTTACGGTTTTATACTATTTCGCGTTATTTAAAGGTGATGTCTATCGAGGTTATTCTCAATGTGCTGAAAATTGTTTAACAATCTATGTTCCAAGCTTGATTTTTTTTTTCAATTTGTTTACATATTTAAACAGTTTCGCGTTATTTAAAGGCGATGTCTATCGAGGCTGTTCTCAATGTGCTGGAAATTGTTTCATAATCTGTGCTCCAAGCCTGATTTTTTTTCAATTTGTTTACGGATATATACTATTTCGCGTTATTTAAAGGCGATGTCTATTGAGACTATTCTCAATGTTCTGGAAATTGTTTCATAATCTGTGCTCCAAGCCTGATTTTTTTTCAATTTGTTTACGGATATATACTATTTCGCGTTATTTAAAGGCGATGTCTATCGCGGCTATTCTCAATGTGCTGTAAATTGTTTCATAATCTGTGCTCCACGCGTGATTATTTGAATTTGTGTACGTATTTATACTATTTCGCGTTATTTAAAGGTGGAGTCTATCGAGGTTATTCTCAATGTGCTGGAAATTGTTTCATAATCTGTGCTCCACGCGTGATTTTTTTGAATTTGTTTAGGCATTTATACTATTTCGCGTTATAAGGTGATGTCTATCGAGACTATTCTCAATGTGCTGGTAATTGTTTCATAATCTGTGCTCCAAGCCTGATTTTTTTAAAAATTTGTTTACGGATATATACTATTTCGCGTTATTTAAAGGCGATGTCTATCGAGGCTATTCTCAATGTGCTGGAAATTGTTTCATAATCTGTGCTCCACGCGTGATTTTTTTGAATTTGTTTACGGTTTTATACTATTTCGCGTTATTTAAAGGTGATGTCTATCGAGGTTAATCTCAATGTGCTGGAAATTGTTTCATAATCTGTGCTCCAAGCCTGATTTTTTTTTCAATTTGTTTACGGATATATACTATTTCGCGTTATTTAAAGGCGATGTCTATCGAGGCTATTCTCGACGTGCTGGAAATTGTTTCATAATCTGTGCTCCACGCGTGATTTTTTAAAATTTATTTACAAATTTGTAAGATTTCGCGTTATTTAAAGGCGATGTCTATCGCGGCTATTCTCAATGTTCTGTAAATTGTTTCATAATCTGTGCTCCACGCGTGATTATTTGAATTTGTGTACGTATTTATACTATTTCGTGTTATTTAAAGGTGAAGTCTATCGAAGTTACTCTCAATGTGCTGGAAATTGTTTCATAATCTGTGTTCCACGCGTGATTTTTTTAAATTTGTTTACGGTTTTATACTATTTTGCGTTATTTAAAGGTGATGTCTATCGAGGTTATTCTCAATGTGCTGGAAATTGTTTAACAATCTATGTTCCAAGCTTGATTTTTTTTTTCAATTTGTTTACATATTTAAAGTGTTTCGCGTTATTTAAAGGTGATGTCTATCGAGTCTAATCTCAATGTGCTGGAAATTGTTTTATAATCTGTGCTCCACGCGCGATTTTTTTGAATTTGTTTAGGCATTTATACTATTTCGCGTTATTTAAAGGTGAAGTCTATCGAGACTATTCTCAATGTGCTGGAAATTGTTTCATAATCTGTGCTCCAAGCCTGATTTTTTTTTAAATTTGTTTACGGATATGTACTATTTCGCGTTATTTAAAGGCAATGTCTATCGAGGCTATTCTCAATGTGCTGGAAATTGTTTCATAATCTGTGCTCCACGCGTGATTTTTTTGAATTTATTTACAAATTTATAAGATTTCGCGTTATTTAAAGGCGATGTCTATCGCGGCTATTCTCAATGTGCTGTAAATTGTTTCATAATCTGTGCTCCACGCGTGATTTTTTTGAATTTGTTTAGGCATTTATACTATTTCGCGTTATAAGGTGATGTCTATCGAGACTATTCTCAATGTGCTGGAAATTGTTTCATAATCTGTGCTCCAAGCCTGATTTTTTTAAAAATTTGTTTACGGATATATACTATTTCGCGTTATTTAAAGGCGATGTCTATCGAGGCTATTCTCAATGTGCTGGAAATTGTTTCATAATCTGTGCTCCACGCGTGATTTTTTTGAATTTATTTACAAATTTATAAGATTTTGCGTTATTTAAAGGCGATGTCTATCGCGGCTATTCTCAATATGCTGTAAATTGTTTCATAATCTGTGCTCCACGCGTGATTTTTTTGAATTTGTTTAGGCATTTATACTATTTCGCGTTATTTAAAGGTGAAGTCTATCGAGGTTATTCTCAATGTGCTGGAAATTGTTTTATAATCTGTGCTCCACGCGCGATTTTTTTTAATTTGTTTACGGATTTATACTATTTCGCGTTATTTACAGGCGATGTCTATTGAGACTATTCTCAATGTTCTGGAAATTGTTTCATAATCTATGCTCCAAGCGTGATTTTTTTTTCAATTTGTTTACAGATTTATACTATTTCGCGTTATATAAAGGCGATGTCTATCGAGGCTGTTCTCAATGTGCTGGAAATTGTTTCATAATCTGTGCTCCACGCGTGATTTTTTTTAATTTGTTTACGGTTTTATACTATTTCGCGTTATTTAAAGGTGATGTCTATCGAGGTTAATCTCAATGTGCCGGAAATTGTTTCATAATCTGTGCTCCAAGCCTGATTTTTTTTTTCAATTTGTTTACGCATATATACTATTTCGCGTTATTTAAAGGCGATGTCTATCGAGGCTATTCTCGATTTGCTGGAAATTGTTTCATAATCTGTGCTCCACGCGTGATTTTTTAAAATTTATTTACAAATTTGTAAGATTTCGCGTTATTTAAAGGCGATGTCTATCGCGGCTATTCTCAATGTGCTGTAAATTGTTTCATAATCTGTGCTCCACGCGTGATTATTTGAATTTGTGTACGTATTTATACTATTTCGCGTTATTTAAAGGTGAAGTCTATCGAAGTTATTCTCAATGTGCTGGAAATTGTTTCATAATCTGTGCTCCACGCGTGATTTTTTTAAATTTGTTTACGGTTTTATACTATTTCGCGTTATTTAAAGGTGATGTATATCGAGGTTATTCTCAATGTGCTGGAAATTGTTTAACAATCTATGTTCCAAGCTTGATTTTTTTTTTCAATTTGTTTACATATTTAAAATGTTTCGCGTTATTTAAAAGTGATGTCTATCGAGTCTATTCTCAATGTGCTGGAAATTGTTTTATAATCTGTGCTCCACGCGCGATTTTTTAAAATTTGTTTACGGATATATAATATTTCGCGTTATTTAAAGGCGATGTCTATCGAGGCTATTCTCAATGTGCTGGAAATCGTTTCATAATCTGTGCTCCACGCGTGATTTTTTTGAATTTATTTACAAATTTATAAGATTTCGCGTTATTTAAAGGCGATGTCTATCGCGGCTATTCTCAATGTGCTGTAAATTGTTCCATAATCTGTGCTCCACGCGTGATTTTTTTGAATTTGTTTACGCATTTATACTATTTCGCGTTATTTAAAGGTGAAGTCTATCGAGGTTATTCTCAATGTGCTGGAAATTGTTTCATAATCTGTGCTCCACGCGTGATTTTTTTAAATTTTTTGATTACGGTTTTATACTATTTCGCGTTATTTAAAGGTAATGTCTATCGAGACTATTCTCAATGTGCTGGAAATTGTTTTATAATCTGTGCTCCAGGCGTGTATTTTTTAAATTTGTTTACGGATTTATACTATTTCGCGTTATTTACAGGCGATGTCGATTGAGACTATTCTCAATGTTCTGGAAATTCTTTCATAATCTATGCTCCAAGCGTGATTTTTTTTTCAATTTGTTTACAGATTTATACTATTTCGCGTTATTTAAAGGTGATGTCTATCGAGGCTATTCTCAATGTGCATGAAATTGTTTCATAATCTGTGCTCCACGCGTGATTTTTATTGAATTTGTTTACGGTTTTATACTATTTCGCGTTATTTAAAGGTGATGTATATCGAGGTTATTCTCAATGTGCTGGAAAATGTTTTATAATCTGTGCTCCAAGCCTGATTTTTTTTTTCAATTTGTTTACGGATATATACTATTTCGCGTTATTTAAAGGCGATGTCTATCGAGGCTATTCTCAATGTGCTGTAAATTGTTTCATAATCTGTGCTCCACGCGTGATGTTTTTGAATTTGTTTAGGCATTTATACTATTTCGCGTTATTTAAAGGTGAAGTCTATCGAGGTTATTCTGAATGTGCTGGAAATTGTTTCATAATCTGTGCTCCACGCGTGATTTTTTAAAATTTGTTTACGGTTTTATACTATTTCGCGTTATTTAAAGGTGATGTCTATCGAGGTTATTCTCAATGTGCTGGAAATTGTTTAACAATCTATGTTCCAAGCTTGATTTTTTTTTCAATTTGTTTACATATTTAAAATATTTCGCGTTATTTAAAGGTGATGTCTATCGAGACCATTCTCAATGTGCTGGAAATTGTTTTATAATCTGTGCTCCACGCGCGATTTTTTTAAATTTGTTTACGGATTTATACTATTTCGCGTTATTTACAGGCGATGTCTATTGAGACTATTCTCAATGTTCTGGAAATTCTTTCATAATCTATGCTCCAAGCGTGATTTTTTTTTTCAATTTGTTTACAGATTTATACTATTTCGCGTTACTTAAAGGTGATGTCTATCGAGGCTATTCTCAATGTGCTGGAAATTGTTTCATAATCTGTGCTCCACGCGTGATTTTTATTGAATTTGTTTACGGTTTTATACTATTTCGCGTTATTTAAAGGTGATGTCTATCGAGGTTATTCTCAATGTGCTGGAAATTGTTTCATAATCTGTGCTCCAAGCCTGATTTTTTTTTCAATTTGTTTACGGATATATACTATTTCGAGTTATTTAAAGGCGATGTCTATCGAGGCTATTCTCCATGTGCTGGAAATTGTTTCATAATCTGTGCTCCACGCGTGATTTTTTTTAATTTATTTACAAATTTATAAGATTTCGCGTTATTTAAAGGCGATGTCTATCGCGGCTATTCTCAATCTGCTGTAAATTGTTCCATAATCTGTGCTCCACGCGTGATATTTTTGAATTTGTTTACGCATTTATACGATTTCGCGTTATTTAAAGGTGAAGTCTATCGAGGTTATTCTCAATGTGCTGGAAATTGTTTCATAATCTGTGCTCCACGCGTGATTATTTTAAATTTGTTTACTGTTTTATACTATTTCGCGTTTTTTAAAGGTGATGTCTATCGAGGTTATTCTCAATGTGCTGGAAATTGTTCTATAATCTGTGCTCCACGCGTGTATTTTTTAAATTTGTTTACGGATTTATACTATTTCGCGTTATTTAAAGGCGATGTCTATCGAGACTATTTTCAATGTGCTGGAAATTGTTTCACAATCTATGCTCCAATCTTGATTTTTTTTTTCAATTTGTTTACATATTTATACTATTTCGCGTTATTTAAAGGTAATGTCTATCGAGGCTATTCTCAATTTGCTGGAAATTGTTTCATAATCTGTGGTCCACGCGTGATTTTTTTCATTTATTTACAAATTTATAAGATTTCGCGTTATTTAAAGGCGATGTCTATCGCGGCTATTCTCAATGTGCTGTAAATTGTTTCATAATCTGTGCTCCACGCGTGATTTTTTTAAATTTATTTACAAATTTATAAGATTTCGCGTTATTTAAAGGCGATGTCTATCGCGGCTATTCTCAATGTGCTGTAAATTGTTTCATAATCTGTGCTCCACGCGTGATATTTTTGAATTTGTTTACGCATTTATACGATTTCGCGTTATTTAAAGGTGAAGTCTATCGAGGTTATTCTCAATGTGCTGGAAATTGTTTCATAATCATTGCTCCACGCGTGATTTTTTTAAATTTATTTACAAATTTGTAAGATTTCGCGTTATTTAAAGGCGATGTCTATCGCGGCTATTCTCAATGTGCTGTAAATTGTTTCATAATCTGTGCTCCACGCGTGATTATTTGAATTTGTGTACGTATTTATACTATTTCGCGTTATAAGGTGATGTCTATCGAGACTATTCTCAATGTGCTGGAAATTGTTTCATAATCTGTGCTCCAAGCCCGATTTTTTTAAAAATTTGTTTACGGATATGTACTATTTCGCGTTATTTAAAGGCAATGTCTATCGAGGCTATTCTCAATGTGCTGGAAATTGTTTCATAATCTGTGCTCCACGCGTGATTTTTTTGAATTAATTTACAAATTTATAAGATTTCGCGTTATTTAAAGGCGATGTCTATCGCGGCTATTCTCAATGTGCTGTAAATTGTTTCATAATCTGTGCTCCACGCGTGATTTATTTGAATTTGTTTAGGCATTTATACTATTTCGCGTTATAAGGTGATGTCTATCGAGACTATTCTCAATGTGCTGGAAATTGTTTCATAATCTGTGCTCCAAGCCTGATTTTTTTAAAAATTTGTTTACGGATATATACTATTTCGCGTTATTTAAAGGCGATGTCTATCGAGGCTATTCTCAATGTGCTGGAAATTGTTTCATAATCTGTGCTCCACGCGTGATTTTTTTGAATTTATTTACAAATTTATAAGATTTTGCGTTATTTAAAGGCGATGTCTATCGCGGCTATTCTCAATGTGCTGTAAATTGTTTCATAATCTGTGCTCCACGCGTGATTTTTTTGAATTTGTTTAGGCATTTATACTATTTCGCGTTATTTAAAGGTGAAGTCTATCGAGGTTATTCTCAATGTGCTGGAAATTGTTTTATAATCTGTGCTCAACGCGCGATTTTTTTAAATTTGTTTACGGATTTATACTATTTCGCGTTATTTACAGGCGATGTCTATTGAGACTATTCTCAATGTTCTGGAAATTGTTTCATAATCTATGCTCCAAGCGTGATTTTTTTTTCAATTTGTTTACAGATTTATACTATTTCGCGTTATATAAAAGCGATGTCTATCGAGGCTGTTCTCAATGTGCTGGAAATTGTTTCATAATCTGTGCTCCACGCGTGATTTTTTTGAATTTGTTTACGGTTTTATACTATTTCGCGTTATTTAAAGGTGATGTCTATCGAGGTTAATCTCAATGTGCCGGAAATTGTTTCATAATCTGTGCTCCAAGCCTGATTTTTTTTTTCAATTTGTTTACGCATATATACTATTTCGCGTTATTTAAAGGCGATGTCTATCGAGGCTATTCTCGATTTGCTGGAAATTGTTTCATAATCTGTGCTCCACGCGTGATTTTTTAAAATTTATTTACAAATTTGTAAGATTTCGCGTTATTTAAAGGCGATGTCTATCGCGGCTATTCTCAATGTGCTGTAAATTGTTTCATAATCTGTGCTCCAGCGTGATTTTTTTGAATTTGTTTACGCATTTATACTATTTCGCGTTATTTAAAGGTGAAGTCTATCGAGGTTATTCTCAATGTGCTGGAAATTGTTTCATAATCTGTGCTCCACGCGTGATTTTTTTTAATTTTTTGATTACGGTTTTATACTATTTCGCGTTATTTAAAGGTAATGTCTATCGAGACTATTCTCAATGTGCTGGAAATTGTTTTATAATCTGTGCTCCAGGCGTGATTTTATTTAATTTATTTACAAATTTATAAGATTTCGCGTTATTTAAAGGCGATGTCTATCGCGGCTATTCTCAATGTGCTGTAAATTGTTTCATAATCTGTGCTCCACGCGTGATTTTTTTTAATTTATTTACAAATTTATAAGATTTCGCGTTATTTAAAGGCGATGTCTATCGCGGCTATTCTCAATGTGCTGTAAATTGTTTCATAATCTGTGCTCCACGCGTGATATTTTTGAATTTGTTTACGCATTTATACGATTTCGCGTTATTTAAAGGTGAAGTCTATCGAGGTTATTCTCAATGTGCTGGAAATTGTTTCATAATCATTGCTCCACGCGTGATTTTTTTAAATTTATTTACAAATTTGTAAGATTTCGCGTTATTTAAAGGCGATGTCTATCGCGGCTATTCTCAATGTGCTGTAAATTGTTTCATAATCTGTGCTCCACGCGTGATTATTTGAATTTGTGTACGTATTTATACTATTTCGCGTTATAAGGTGATGTCTATCGAGACTATTCTCAATGTGCTGGAAATTGTTTCATAATCTGTGCTCCAAGCCTGATTTTTTTAAAAATTTGTTTACGGATATGTACTATTTCGCGTTATTTAAAGGCAATGTCTATCGAGGCTATTCTCAATGTGCTGGAAATTGTTTCATAATCTGGGCTCCACGCGTGATTTTTTTGAATTAATTTACAAATTTATAAGATTTCGCGTTATTTAAAGGCGATGTCTATCGCGGCTATTCTCAATGTGCTGTAAATTGTTTCATAATCTGTGCTCCACGCGTGATTTATTTGAATTTGTTTAGGCATTTATACTATTTCGCGTTATAAGGTGATGTCTATCGAGACTATTCTCAATGTGCTGGAAATTGTTTCATAATCTGTGCTCCAAGCCTGATTTTTTTAAAAATTTGTTTACGGATATATACTATTTCGCGTTATTTAAAGGCGATGTCTATCGAGGCTATTCTCAATGTGCTGGAAATTGTTTCATAATCTGTGCTCCACGCGTGATTTTTTTGAATTTATTTACAAATTTATAAGATTTTGCGTTATTTAAAGGCGATGTCTATCGCGGCTATTCTCAATGTGCTGTAAATTGTTTCATAATCTGTGCTCCACGCGTGATTTTTTTGAATTTGTTTAGGCATTTATACTATTTCGCGTTATTTAAAGGTGAAGTCTATCGAGGTTATTCTCAATGTGCTGGAAATTGTTTTATAATCTGTGCTCAACGCGCGATTTTTTTAAATTTGTTTACGGATTTATACTATTTCGCGTTATTTACAGGCGATGTCTATTGAGACTATTCTCAATGTTCTGGAAATTGTTTCATAATCTATGCTCCAAGCGTGATTTTTTTTTCAATTTGTTTACAGATTTATACTATTTCGCGTTATATAAAAGCGATGTCTATCGAGGCTGTTCTCAATGTGCTGGAAATTGTTTCATAATCTGTGCTCCACGCGTGATTTTTTTGAATTTGTTTACGGTTTTATACTATTTCGCGTTATTTAAAGGTGATGTCTATCGAGGTTAATCTCAATGTGCCGGAAATTGTTTCATAATCTGTGCTCCAAGCCTGATTTTTTTTTTCAATTTGTTTACGCATATATACTATTTCGCGTTATTTAAAGGCGATGTCTATCGAGGCTATTCTCGATTTGCTGGAAATTGTTTCATAATCTGTGCTCCACGCGTGATTTTTTAAAATTTATTTACAAATTTGTAAGATTTCGCGTTATTTAAAGGCGATGTCTATCGCGGCTATTCTCAATGTGCTGTAAATTGTTTCATAATCTGTGCTCCAGCGTGATTTTTTTGAATTTGTTTACGCATTTATACTATTTCGCGTTATTTAAAGGTGAAGTCTATCGAGGTTATTCTCAATGTGCTGGAAATTGTTTCATAATCTGTGCTCCACGCGTGATTTTTTTTAATTTTTTGATTACGGTTTTATACTATTTCGCGTTATTTAAAGGTAATGTCTATCGAGACTATTCTCAATGTGCTGGAAATTGTTTTATAATCTGTGCTCCAGGCGTGTATTTTTTAAATTTGTTTACGGATTTATACTATTTCGCGTTATTTACAGGCGATGTCGATTGAGACTATTCTCAATGTTCTGGAAATTCTTTCATAATCTCTGCTCCAAGCGTGATTTTTTTTTCAATTTCTTTACAGATTTATACTATTTCGCGTTATTTAAAGGTGATGTCTATCGAGGCTATTCTCAATGTGCATGAAATTGTTTCATAATCTGTGCTCCACGCGTGATTTTTATTGAATTTGTTTACGGTTTTATACTATTTCGCGTTATTTAAAGGTGATGTATATCGAGGTTATTCTCAATGTGCTGGAAAATGTTTTATAATCTGTGCTCCAAGCCTGATTTTTTTTTCAATTTGTTTACGGATATATACGATTTCGCGTTATTTAAAGGCGATGTCTATCGAGGCTATTCTCAATGTGCTGTAAATTGTTTCATAATCTGTGCTCCACGCGTGATTTTTTTTGAATTTGTTTAGGCATTTATACCATTTCGCGTTATTTAAAGGTGAAGTCTATCGAGGTTATTCTGAATGTGCTGGAAATTGTTTCATAATCTGTGCTCCACGCGTGATTTTTTAAAATTTGTTTACGGTTTTATAATATTTCGCGTTATTTAAAGGTGATGTCTATCGAGGTTATTCTCAATGTGCTGGAAATTGTTTAACAATCTATGTTCCAAGCTTGATTTTTTTTTCAATTTGTTTACATATTTAAACTATTTCGCGTTATTTAAAGGTGATGTCTATCGAGACCATTCTCAATGTGCTGGAAATTGTTTTATAATCTGTGCTCCACGCGCGATTTTTTTAAATTTGTTTACGGATTTATACTATTTCGCGTTATTTACAGGCGATGTCTATTGAGACTATTCTCAATGTTCTGGAAATTCTTTCATAATCTATGCTCCAAGCGTGATTTTTTTTTCAATTTGTTTACAGATTTATACTATTTCGCGTTATTTAAAGGTGATGTCTATCGAGGCTATTCTCAATGTGCTGGAAATTGTTTCATAATCTGTGCTCCACGCGTGATTTTTATTGAATTTGTTTACGGTTTTATACTATTTCGCGTTATTTAAAGGTGATGTCTATCGAGGTTATTCTCAATGTGCTGGAAATTGTTTCATAATCTGTGCTCCAAGCCTGATTTTTTTTTCAATTTGTTTACGGATATATACTATTTCGCGTTATTTAAAGGCGATGTCTATCGAGGCTATTCTCAATGTGCTGGAAATTGTTTCATAATCTGTGCTCCACGCGTGATTTTTTTTAATTTATTTACAAATTTATAAGATTTCGCGTTATTTAAAGGCGATGTCTATCGCGGCTATTCTCAATGTGCTGTAAATTGTTTCATAATCTGTGCTCCACGCGTGATATTTTTGAATTTGTTTACGCATTTATACGATTTCGCGTTATTTAAATGTGAAGTCTATCGAGGTTATTCTCAATGTGCTGGAAATTGTTTCATAATCTGTGCTCCACGCGTGATTATTTTAAATTTGTTTACTATTTTATACTATTTCGCGTTTTTTAAAGGTGATGTCTATCGAGGTTATTCTCAATGTGCTGGAAATTGTTTAACAATCTATGTTCCAAGCTTGATTTTTTTTCAATTTGTTTACATATTTAAACTGTTTCGCGTTATTTAAAGGTGATGTCTATCGAGACTTCTCTCAATGTGCTGGAAATTGTTCTATAATCTGTGCTCCACGCGTGTATTTTTTAAATTTGTTTACGGATTTATACTATTTCGCGTTATTTAAAGGCGATGTCTATCGAGACTATTTTCAATGTGCTGGAAATTGTTTCACAATCTATGCTCCAATCTTGATTTTTTTTTTCAATTTGTTTACATATTTATACTATTTCGCGTTATTTAAAGGTAATGTCTATCGAGGCTATTCTCAATTTGCTGGAAATTGTTTCATAATATGTGGTCCACGCGTGATTTTTTTCATTTATTTACAAATTTATACTATTTCGCGTTATTTAAAGGCGATGTCTATCGAGGCTATTCTCAATGTGCTGGAAATTGTTTCATAATCTGTGCTCCAAGCGTGATTTTTTTGAATTTGTTTACGCATTTATACTATTTCGCGTTATTTAAAGGTGATGTCTATCGAGGCTATTCTCAATGTGCTGGAAATTGTTTCATAATCTGTGGTCCACGCGTGATTTTATTGAATTTGTTTACGGTTTTATACTATTTCGCGTTATATAAAGGTGATGTCTATCGAGGTTATTCTCAATGTGCTGGAAATTGTTTAACAATCTATGCTCCAAGCTTGATTTTTTTTTCAATTTGTTTACATATTTATACTGTTTCGCGTTATTTAAAGGTGATGTCTATCGAGACTATTCTCAATGTGCTGGAATTTGTTTTATAATCTGTGCTCCAAGCGCGATTTTTTAAAATTTGTTTACGGATTTATACTATTTCGCGTTATTTACAGGCGATGTCTATTGAGACTATTCTCAATGTTCTGGAAATTGTTTCATAATCTATGCTCCAAGCGTGATTTTTTTTTCAATTTGTTTACAGATTTATACTATTTCGCGTTATTTAAAGGTGATGTCTATCGAGGCTATTCTCAATGTGCTGGAAATTGTTTCATAATCAGTGCTCCACGCGTGATTTTTTTGAATTTGTTTACGGTTTTATACTATTTCGCGTATTTAAAGGTGATGTCTATAAAGGTTATTCTCAATGTGCTGGAAATTGTTTCATAATCTGTGCTCCAAGCCTGATTTTTTTTTCAATTTGTTTACGGATATATACTATTTCGCGTTATTTAAAGGCGATGTCTATCGAAGCTATTCTCAATGTGCTGGAAATTGTTTCATAATCTGTGCTCCACGCGTGATTTTTTTGAATTTATTTACAAATTTATAAGATTTCGCGTTATTTAAAGGCGATGTCTATCGCGGCTATTCTCAATGTGCTGTAAATTGTTTCATAATCTGTGCTCCACGCGTGATTTTTTTGAATTTGTTTACGCATTTATACTATTTCGCGTTATTTAAAGGTGAAGTCTATCGAAGTTATTCTCAATGTGCTGGAAATTGTTTCATAATCTGTGCTCCACGCGTGATTTTTTTAAATTTGTTTACGGTTTTATACTATTTCGCGTTATTCAAAGGTGATATCTATTGAGACTATTCTCAATGTTCTGGAAATTGTTTCATAATCTATGCTCCAAGCGTGATTTTTTTTTCAATTTGTTTACATATTTAAACTGTTTCGCGTTATTTAAAGGTGATGTCTATCGAGTCTATTCTCAATGTGCTGGAAATTGTTTCATAATCTGTGCTCCACGCGTGATTTTTTTAAATTTATTTACAAATTTATAAGATTTCGCGTTATTTAAAGGCGATGTCTATCGAGGCTATTCTCAATGTGCTGGAAATTGTTTCATAATCTGTGTTCCACGCGTGATTTTTTTAAATTTGTTTACGGATTTATACTATTTCGAGTTATTTAAAGGTGGTGTCTATCGAGACTATTTTCAATGTGCTGGAAATTGTTTCATAATCTGTGCTCCACGCGTGATTTTTTTTAATTTTTTTTACGGATTTATACTATTTCGTGTTATTTAAAGGCGATATCTATCGAGACTATTTTCAATTTGCTGGAAATTGTTTCATAATCTGTGCTCCACACGTGATTTTTTTAAATTTATTTACAAATTTATAAGATTTCGCGTTATTTAAAGGCGATGTCTATTGAAACTATTTTCAATGTGCTGGAAATTGTTTCACAATCTATGCTTCAAGCTTGATTTTTTTTTTCAATTTGTTTACATATTTATACTGTTTCGCGTTATTTAAAGGTGATGTCTATCGAGACTATTCTCAATGTGCTGGAAATTGTTTTATAATCTGTGCTCCACGCGTGATTTTTTTAAATTTATTTACGGATTTATACTATTTCGAGTTATTTAAATGTGGTGTCTATCGAGACTATTTTCAATGTGCTGGAAATTGTTTCACAATCTATGCTCCAATCTTGATTTTTTTTTAATTTGTTTACATATTTATACTATTTCGCGTTATTTAAAGGTGATGTCTATCGAGGCTATTCTCAATGTGCTGGAAATTGTTTCATAATCTTTGCTCCACACGTGATTTTTTTAAATTTATTTACAAATTTATAAGATTTCGCGTTATTTAAAGGCGATGTCTATCGAGGCTATTCACAATGTGCTGGAAATTGTTTCATAATCTGTGCTCCACGCGTGATTTTTTAAAAATTTGTTTACTGATTTATACTATTTCGCGTTATTTAAAGGCGATGTCTATCGAGGCTATTCTCAATTTGCTGGAAATTGTTTCATAATCTGCGCTCCATGCGTGATTCTTTTTTTTTTTCAATTTGTTTACAGATTTATACTATTTCGCGTTATTTAAAGGTGATGTCTATAGAGGCTATTCTCAATGTGCTGGAATTTGTTTCATAATCTGTGCTCCACGCGTGATTTTTTTTGCATTTATTTACAAACTTATACTATTTCGCGTTATTTAAAGGCGATGTCTATCGAGGCTATTCTCAATGTGCTGGAAATTGTTTCATAATCTGTGCTCCACACGTGATTTTTTTAAATTTATTTACAAATTTATAAGATTTCGCGTTATTTAAAGGCGATGTCTATTGAAACTATTTTCAATGTGCTGGAAATTGTTTCACAATCTATGCTTCAAGCTTGATTTTTTTTTTCAATTTGTTTACATATTTATACTGTTTCGCGTTATTTAAAGGTGATGTCTATCGAGGTTATTCTCAATGTGCTGGAAATTGTTTCATAATCTTTGCTCCACGCGTGATTTTTTTGAATTTATTTACAAATTTATAAGATTTCGCGTTATTTAAAGGTGATGTCTATCGGGGATATTCTCAATGTGCTGGAATTTGTTTCATAATCTGTGCTCCACGCGTAATTTTTTTGCATTTATTTACAGATTTATACTATTTCGCGTTATTTAAAGGCGATGTCTATCGAGGCTATTCTCAATGTGCTGGAAATTGTTTCATAATCTGTGCTCCACGCGTGATTTTTTTAAATTTATTTACAAATTTATAAGATTTCGCGTTATTTAAAGGCGATGTCTATCGAGGCTATTCTCAATGTGCTGGAAATTGTTTCATAATCTGTGTTCCACGCGTGATTTTTTTAAATTTGTTTACGGATTTATACTATTTCGAGTTATTTAAAGGTGGTGTCTATCGAGACTATTTTCAATGTGCTGGAAATTGTTTCATAATCTGTGCTCCACGCGTGATTTTTTTTAATTTTTTTTACGGATTTATACTATTTCGTGTTATTTAAAGGCGATATCTATCGAGACTATTTTCAATTTGCTGGAAATTGTTTCATAATCTGTGCTCCACACGTGATTTTTTTAAATTTATTTACAAATTTATAAGATTTCGCGTTATTTAAAGGCGATGTCTATTGAAACTATTTTCAATGTGCTGGAAATTGTTTCACAATCTATGCTTCAAGCTTGATTTTTTTTTTCAATTTGTTTACATATTTATACTGTTTCGCGTTATTTAAAGGTGATGTCTATCGAGACTATTCTCAATGTGCTGGAAATTGTTTTATAATCTGTGCTCCACGCGTGATTTTTTTAAATTTATTTACGGATTTATACTATTTCGAGTTATTTAAATGTGGTGTCTATCGAGACTATTTTCAATGTGCTGGAAATTGTTTCACAATCTATGCTCCAATCTTGATTTTTTTTCAATTTGTTTACATATTTATACTATTTCGCGTTATTTAAAGGTGATGTCTATCGAGGCTATTCTCAATGTGCTGGAAATTGTTTCATAATCTTTGCTCCACACGTGATTTTTTTAAATTTATTTACAAATTTATAAGATTTCGCGTTATTTAAAGGCGATGTCTATCGAGGCTATTCACAATGTGCTGGAAATTGTTTCATAATCTGTGCTCCACGCGTGATTTTTTAAAAATTTGTTTACTGATTTATACTAATTCGCGTTATTTAAAGGCGATGTCTATCGAGGCTATTCTCAATTTGCTGGAAATTGTTTCATAATCTGCGCTCCATGCGTGATTCTTTTTTTTTTTCAATTTGTTTACAGATTTATACTATTTCGCGTTATTTAAAGGTGATGTCTATAGAGGCTATTCTCAATGTGCTGGAATTTGTTTCATAATCTGTGCTCCACGCGTGATTTTTTTTGCATTTATTTACAAACTTATACTATTTCGCGTTATTTAAAGGCGATGTCTATCGAGGCTATTCTCAATGTGCTGGAAATTGTTTCATAATCTGTGCTCCACACGTGATTTTTTTAAATTTATTTACAAATTTATAAGATTTCGCGTTATTTAAAGGCGATGTCTATTGAAACTATTTTCAATGTGCTGGAAATTGTTTCACAATCTCTGCTTCAACCTTGATTTTTTTTTTCAATTTGTTTACATATTTATACTGTTTCGCGTTATTTAAAGGTGATTATGATGGCTTTTTGCTAGAAGAGATGGCCGTTTGCGTTTATAAGATTGCGAGAATTAAAAAAACACCAGGTCCTATTAAAAAAAACTCCAATTCGGTAAACGAAGACTTATTTTATTTTCATGATGAAGGTCGAAGGGAGAGGTACAGGGGAGAAGCAATAAGGAGCCTCTTTTAAGACGTCATCACGAGGCTAGCGGGAAAGCAGGAATGATAAGCATATACAGTTACAACTTTCTTGCTTGGCGGGCTACAATATCGCCAATCTAAAAGTATTTTTGCGCCATGCACAGGGGGTAATAGAAACATTGGCTGGTTGGTATGTTCGCCAAAAATGTACGGTAGGCTTCTACCATATTAATTGTGTAGGGGGGGGCAGATTGTGGGCTGCATACATTCCTGAGTCATGATAGACTGAGCCTCATCTGTACATTGATACAGCTGCGGTTAAATGTAAAAATAAAAAGTGTTATCTGGAAAGGGCATAGTAACAGACAGAGTTCGTTAGGCTAAAAAGCATGAGACTGTATTTTTCTAGACCAGATGTTAGATCAAAGATACACCGCTTTACCACAAAAATGTAGAAATGCCATACATCTGAACAAAAGGGTGTGAAGCGAAAATAATTCTAATAAGTAGATTGCATGTAAAGTGATTTTAAATGATGAGTTATATTCATGCCCAAATAAGGAAATGGCCGAAGTTAAAATGCTTTTGAAACTAACAGACAGCCGTAACGAATTTTGTACAAGGTTAAAGCGTATGTGTGAAAGAATCAGAAAGTGAAAATAGAGAGTGATTCACTGATTTTATTTTATTAAAGAGATGAGTACCTAGAATAATTTAATTTAAATGTGAAGGGCTGTTAATACAATCGATTTAGTTTTTAATTGTTGAATTTAATTTAGGGGCTGCACTGTTTGACTGTAGTGCACAAAATAAATAAGTTATTAAACAGAATTTTAATTGAAACTGTCTGGGGGAGGGGGGGGGGGGAATGGAATGTAAACATATATAACGAGATAATCGTTATATATATCACCTGGGACACCGCAAAAAAAAAACTTTTGTTGACCCGTGTGCATGGGCAAAACAGCAAGAAAAATAGTTACACATATAAATATATCTTCAAAACATAAAAGTTTTTTTTTTTGAACAAGTTGCTGTCATGAAAATAATAAAAAAATCTCTTTCATCAATAGTTCAACAGTCCTAAGAGATTTTATGAATTAATATTTTCTAAATTAAGTTTATGGATCTCCACCTTCAGTAAAATTTTCTTCAAAATTGCATACCATGGTATATATTTTTTTGACTGAGTCGACTCTGACAGCAAATATTTAAGCAGCATGTAACTAGATCCTTGGCTGCACATCATCAAAATATTGATCCTGATTCGGATCATTTTATGAAAAAAACACAAGTAGTAACAATAAAAATATAATATATAAACACAAATGCAACACTAGAAGTAAAGAGTAAATAATAATAAGTGAAATGTGTAATTGTAAACTAATAATCAATTGTAATATGATTTAAAAGAAATTGGACATGGTTTAAAAAAAATGTAATGTTCATGCATGCAGCATAGGATGACAAAAAAAAGAGGTGCCTGAAGCACGCCCATGAAAAAAGTGTCACCCTGAATCTTGTGTAGACCACAAGTATTATGGCGTCAGCTTAGGGCTTCAGCCTTATGTGAGGAGGGCGTTTTTGAGACTCATACAGCGCCCGCTTATATGAGTCCCTGCTCCTCCGAAGACTCTAGCGGTCCTCTAAAGGAGCACACGTCGGTTTACAAGCAAAAATTGATTTTTTGTGAATTGGAATACCAATTCCAAGGGGTTGTCTCTCAACACAATGAAGTTTTGGACCCTAAGGGCAATAATTTTGAACGGGAACAAAACATTCGAAAGGGAGAATTAAAAAATAAAAAAAATAGATATATATTTCACATATATATCAAATCAAAAAGGGGTAGACAATCCTAGAGTGAAGAGAGACCTAAAAAAATGAAAAAGTCATAATCAGGTTAAATAATGCACAAGTCATATGTTTAGAAGGTAACTAACTGGTTGCCAAGAAAATGTTATCAAATTACATGTGAATTTTTTTTTTTTTTTTTTTTTTTTTTTTTTTTTATTAACTGCAATTATTAAATGTGTTAGCTATCAGTTTTAACTGAAATGTAATCGTAAAAGAATGAAATGTAAAATAAATGTTAAACTGTAAATAATAGTTAAGTGTATGTAAATAACATAAAAAGTGTACAGTAAAATGAAATGAGTGTAAAGTGATTCAAAATATTGTTCACAAGAGATCTTCGAAGAAAACAGTCATGGGCCAGCCATAATGTTGTCAAAGTTCTGTTGTAGACAACATACATACAACCTAGGCCTCTGGTTGTACACTTAGCTTCACAATACATGTCATAAGAAAAAAATGTAAACAGTAGTATATTATTTTCTGTTTCTTAAATTATATGTATGTGGTTGATAAACATTAGGGAAGTTGTGATTGTTTAAGTGACTTGTAGCATCGAATAAATGTCCATATCGAGGTGGTGCAAGAAGTAACCTATCAATGTGCACCCGAAATGCTGTATTATCAGCAGCATACAATCTCTTGATTGAGAATGACACAGGTGAATGTTTGAAAGTTACAATATATGGTCCAGTGTATTTAGGTTTGAATTTATCAACAGACTTTAAGTACACAATATCTTTGAGACAAATGGTTCTTAATTTAGCTTTCTGACCGTAATGTTTATACCTTTTATCCTGTGCTGTTTTAATGTTATTGTAAGCCTTGTTATATATTTTGTGTAAATCTTCAAGTAGTTTATGTATTTCAGTATGTTTGTCTAGAAAAGGTTGATTGCTATTCTGATCAAAAGTGTCAAAAATTAATTAAAGTTCACGTCCAAAGTGCAGAAGATTAGGAGTGAATAATGTAGTTGAATGTTTTGAACCATTATAGAGCGACTTGTGTATAAATATTGCATTTTCAAATGAGTGACCTTCTTGCAAAAGTATATTAACAGAGTATTTGATAGATTTATTTATTCTCTCTGAAAGAGCATTGCTTTGTGGTCTCGAAACAGAGCTGTGAAGTACCTTAATACCTAGAGTATCATTAAAAATGTTGTATATTTGAGATGTATATTGGGGTCCTAAGTCTGATAAGACAACAGAAGGTCTCCCAAAGGTGGTTATGTAAGAGAATAAACATTTAACGACTTTAGCTGCAGATGTATCATTAAGTGGAAAAAGTTCAACATGTCTTGAAAAGTGATCTGTAATAGTTAAAATATGTTTACCATTAGAAAAAGGTCCAACGAGATCTGTACTAATAGTATGGCCAGGATATCTGGGCGTGTAGGTGGGTTGTAAGGGTGCAGGAGGGGTTTGATGATGTTTACATTGAAGACATTTGACACATGAAGCTACAAAGTTTAAGGTGTCAACATACATGCCTTTCCAAAAGTATCTTGATGATAGAAACTCATAAGTTTTATTAAAACCAAAGTGAGATAAATGAGAGATTGTTAAAACTTTGCTTTTAAGAGAGTTAGGAACAACAATGTGATATGAAAAAGTGTTGTTAAGGTTATTTTCTTTTTTTAACATTAAAACTTTCGAATCAGGGTGTATGAAGTAATTAGGATATTTTTGAGAAGGTCCTTTCTTTAGAATATCTTTGTAAACAGTGGACAAGGTGGTGTCATTTTTTTGTTCAGTGCAGAAAGTTTCATTTGAAATTTCTAATAAAGGATCTGGATTTGTTTGTTTACCAGATACCAGATAGTTTACATATTTCTTAGTGGCGCTTGAACATGAATTATTACTGTCTGGTGTATCATAGTCAACAATAGGTAATGGTTGAGGGTCGTGGATCAGTTCAGGGTTAGTATCCAGAGTTTGTTGATTGTTTTCAAAAGTACAGCGAGATAAATAGTCAGCAAGAACATTTTTCTTACCAGGGATATTTTTAAAAGTGTATGAGTACTCTGAAAGCTCCATGAGCCAACGAGAGATAATATCAGCTGGATTAGTAGTTTTGTTATATTTTTCTAAGGGTTTACTGTCAGAAAGAATTACAAATTGTCTGTTATATAAATAATATTTGAAAGCGGTTACAGATTTATAAATTGCCATGAGTTCTAATTTAAGTGCAGGGTATTTTTTTTCTGATGGCTTAAGAGATTTAGAAAAATATGCAACTGGTAAAAGTTGTTGATCATGTTCTTGTAATAAAACACCAGAAATAGCAACATTTGACGCATCTGTATTTAAATAAAATGTCTTGTTCCAATCAGGTAATCTAACCATGGGAGAATTAAAGAAAATTTTCTGTATTGTGTCCATGATTTCTTGATGTTTAACTGTCCATTTAAATTTAACTTTTGGAGTAGTTAGGTTTATCAGTGGTTGTACTAACTCAGAAAAGGATGGAATTAGACTCTTATAAAATGTAATGACACCAATGAGTCTTTTTAGTTGACGTTTAGTTGTAGGTGTGGGAAAAGATGTTATTTTTATGATATTTGACTGAATCGGGGAAACGGACTGATTTTCTACATGAAATCCCAAATAGTCAATACTAGATTTATGAAAAGTACACTTGCTAGGAGACAGGGTTAAGTTGTATTTGGTTAGGATAGAGAGAATTTTTTTTAATTTATTACACATTTCATCAAAAGAGTTTGCACCTACAATGAAATCATCCTGATATGTATATACACCATCTAATTGTAACTCATCAAGTAAAGAGTCCATTAAAGCTTGGAAAATAGAAGCACTGTTTTTTAATCCGAACACTAATCTCTTGTATCTAAAAGAACCAAACATAGTAGTAAATGTCAACTGATTTTGGAATTTTTCTGGCAAATCAATTTGATGATATGCCTGATGAAAGTCAAGAGAAGAAAAATATCGATACTGAGAAAGATTTGAAATGATGGTTTGAATTTTAGGTAGAGGGCAAGATGATCCTTGAATTACAGTATTTACCATTCGAAGATCTAAGGCGAGACGAAATTTTTGTTTACCAGTTCCGTCTGGTTTCTTTTTGACTAAAAGCATGGGGCAAGCCCATTCTGAACAACGTTCAATAATTTTGGCATCAAGCAGATCTTTAATTTGTTCTAAAGTACCTTTTTGCAAAGATTGAGGAAGGGGAAAAGGAAGAGTTTTTATAGGGTAGTCATTAATAAATTTCAAATCAGGTACAATCTTATCAGTATGTCCAAGTGTATTTAATGATTTTGAAAAGGCCGGGTAGTAATTAAGTAATAATTTAGTCATTGTATTTGCTTCATTAGAACTTAAATGTGTAAGATCAAAATCGGTAGCTGCCAAATCCTCTTTCCTCTTTTTTAATGTTTCATTAGATGCCTGAATAAAATTTAGGAAGTGTTGTTCTGAGTTATGATGCTTGTCCAAATTATCAGAGGGGTAGTCAAGAATTTCCTCAACTTCAGATAAATGTCCAATTTTTGTGTGTTTAGGGAGATGAATGGTAGTGTCAGAATTATTTTTAAGTGAAATAGAAAAGAAATGATTTAATTGTACAGGCTTCTTTTTGCGTTTAGTTTTCTTATTCATTTGAATAATGGCATCATGACCTACTAATTCTTTTTTATCTGCCATATATTCAAATAGATAGTTTATGTCATGTTTGATATTATTGTTTGTGTAAACTGAGCACCATGTTTGCTCTTGGGGTTCTAGAATGACTTTACGGGTTAAGAAAACTTTTTGATTTGTCACTACATCACATAAGGTGTTACATTGATTACTTTCACTGACTTTAGACTTAGTGTGTGATGTTTCTAGTGGAATAGTCAAGTTGTTGTTAATGTGAATGCATTTATTGAAAGTATCAATGATAATGTTGAATTTACTAATGAAATCAAAACCAAGAATGCCTTCAAAACTGGAGGATTCAGGAATATCCACTATATAAAAGTGGTGCGAGAAGGATTTTTTTTCTAATTTAATGGATGCTTTAATACATGAAGAAAAAGAAACATCCGAATTGACGGTTTTAATATTTATGGCTGTTGATAGTCTCTTGTATTTTAATACAGGTTTAAGTTCATTGAATAAATTTTGTGAAAGTAACGAAATGCTACTTCCAGAGTCAGCCAATAGGGTGATTTTATGGTTTGCAATAGTGGCCTTTACAAGAGGGAGTGATGGAGAATGCGTACTAACACTACAAATGATGTGAACAATTTTATCGCCTTCATTTTCTGTTTGAGTAGTGATATTTCTTGCAATTTTAATGTGATCAGAAGTTTGTGACCCGGTTGAATTGACTAATCTTTCTTTAGAGATCTTTGGTAATGTAGGGTCAATAGGAAATGTTGCTGATGTTAAGTCACATGGTTGAGACACAAAATCATCAGCATAAAAATTGTGTCTCTGTTCTAGTTTTCCTGAACCTGGTAATTGTTGCGTCTGTTAAAATTTTCCCTTCTCTGTGTATTAACTCTTTTCCATTTAAAACACTGATGTGCCTGGTGGCCATTACGGAAACAGAGTTGACAAGTCACAACTTTTCTTTGTGTAAATTTGTGAGGGGAAAAACGTTTTGGGAAATTTCGCGTTTTGAAATTTTTCCTATAGCGCATCGCATTTGCGTTATACTTTGGGCTACCTTGCATGTCATTTTTTTTAGTTTCAGTTTTGGGTCCAGGCGGTGCGAGTGTTAATGCATTTATTTTTTCCGAGAGTTCCTTCAATTGCTCTTCAATGTTATTTTGAGATTTACTGACAGAGGGTAAGGAATGTAGAATCTTTTCGTTATGCAGAATTTCGTGTAATATCTGTGCTCTTTCAACAGCAGCACGATATTCATTCACGCCTTCTTCTTGTAACTTTATTCGTATGTTAGCTGGCACAGCTTCCATAAATTTCATAAGTTTAATGGTGTTACGGGCATTTTCGTCTTTAATATCTGAATAGACAGTTGCGGCTAACACGTTTAACCGATGTGCCAGGTTTTTAATTGACTCCGCTGGCAGAAGAGATAAGCTCGAAAGTTCAACGCCAGCCACGCACTTGCTCGGGGGTGAGAAAAATGCGGCAAATTCTTTTTCAAGCGTATCTAGATCATTAATTTTTTGGATTTCCGGATTCTGAGCATAAAATTTTTGAGCGGGACCAATTAACTTGCCTACAAGTACAGCAATGGTAGTCTGAGGGCTGTATTTGTTAATTTCAGCGACCGACCTAATTTGGTTAAAAAAGAATTTAAGCAAATCCGGATCTCCGTCAAATTGGTTAATGTTGATTTGAACTTGTTTAGCGGACATGGTCAACGTTTTACCTAACACAAATTCTCTAATCAAAAATTGTTACTGAAATTCTGCATACATATCTAAATATAACACACATAAACAGATAAAATGCAAAGCAACTAAAATAATGAAATAAAATAATTACATAAATAATCACATTAAAAAAATTAATACACAACTTAAAAATAGACAAAAGGTCTTATTTTTTTTTTTTAACCCTTATCTAAAAATATAGAGAGAAAGAAAACTTATCCAGGGACAAAATTGTGTTTCCCAAAGTAAAAATAATACCGTTGCTTATTTTAAGCAAAAGAGAAACAGACAAATATTTCGCAATAGCTCCTATTTTATTTTATTTATTTATTTATTTATTTATTTTTAATGAATGAAACATGTAAGTCTTTTAAAGTAAAACTGGTAGGAGCAGGCAACTGAATTAAAAACTTATTTTATCCTTTTTAGCAGAGAGAAAAAAAAAACTTGCTATCTGTCCTTATTTCTCTGAAAGGACAGAAATTAAAAATATTTCTCAAATTAAAATATTTTCAAGCCGAAAGGCGAACCAGAACAATATATGGGACAAAATATAATCTTCGTTAACTCTTTTTGAGAGAGAGAAAAAAAAATTTAATATAATTTAATATGCATTAAAAGTTAAGCAAAGGTGAATGTGTATCTTAATAACTAAAGATATTGGAACATTCAATGCAATGGGAAAAACTACTTATATTATATTTATAAATATTATAACAGACAACACAAATAATCAAAAATAGCAATATCACTGTGTTTTCGTATCCTGTACAAAAACACAATAATATTAATAAAAGTAATTAAGAAGTACTTGTGAGTACTTATGGAGTAAGAAAGCATACAAATGGAATGAAACAACTTTAAAAATTTTAAAACAAGGTTTCCAGAATTAACTGAAAAGAAAATTAAGCGAAAGGAAAGCAATTAAATGGGGGAATTAAAATATGCTTTCGTACTCTAAAAATGTGCTATTTTAAGGGACTGGTGCAGTATTTATTTTCACTTTTTTTTGCACCTTCATGACCTCTTTGTCAATATCATAAACATTTGCTAGAAATTTACGTATGCGTGAGAGTGAATCACTAAAACGATTCTTTGCAGCAAATGACTTTTTTTGAGATTTTTTTTATCACAAACTGCCTCTTGAATAAAGATGAACAACTTATAAAACCTCACAACAGAACGTTACTATCTAATTGAGCACTTCACAAAATTATTTCACAAACTGGTTGGTGTCGTATGGTAAAAAAAAAAAAACACACTTTTCCAGAATATTGAGGAGGTTGGAGAGCGGGATTCATTCATTCAATCACTGACTCGCTCAGACGTTCCTTTCGTTTTTCGTAAACAGAAAGTAAACAAGGGAAATTTTAGCACTCGCTAAGGCGAGTATTCTCTTATCACCTTTTCTTTACACATGAGGGGGGTAGCACACGTTTTTGCAGGGTTTTTTTTTTTTTGGTTTGAAATCAGTGTTTCACTGCACTTAACTGATGAATAATGTGTAGTATTTTTCACAAACAGTACCGTAGGATTGTAGAATTTGTAGGACTTGTGAAAACAGAAGATTATAAAAAGAAACTAATTGCACATCATTTTTGTTGGAAACTTGTATACACAGTCGAATGATTGCACAAAACACACGCGCACACCTCAGTAGACAAAAGAGCACACAATTATTTGAAGAATCACCTTTATGTGATTGAGTTGAAAGCTGTTTCCTTAGTAGGGATGATTTATCAGCCGATTAATGCACTGTCCGGTGTATAAGCGAACGTAAAGTCGATGCAACAAAAAGGGCAGGGGGGAATGTTCCGAGAGATAAGTTTGCACGCGGGCAGGATTCTTCGGTACGGGAGGATGTAAGGCAGGCAGATTTCTTAGGCGACGGGAAGCGAGCATCTGACTCCACCACTCCGGGGGTTGGCAAAGGGGAAAAGCAGAGAAGCAGGCAGGCACAGATATTTTACGGCGAAGAGCAGTCGTCCAGGGCGAAAGTTCACTCCATGATGAAATCCACGTAGCGGGCACGGTGTGACAGCCGGGGGGAATCCATCGCTGCCAGAAGTCCATGCAGAAAAAATAAGATTGGAAGCATGTACCTCTCCCTTACATTTTTTTTTTTTGTTAATGGAGAAAAAAAGCTGGTCACGGAGACCAATTTTATATGATGGCTTTTTGCTAGAAGAGATGGCCGTTTGCGTTTATAAGATTGCGAGAATTAAAAAAACACCAGGTCCTATTAAAAAAAACTCCAATTCGGTAAACGAAGACTTATTTTATTTTCATGATGAAGGTCGAAGGGAGAGGTACAGGGGAGAAGCAATAAGGAGCCTCTTTTAAGACGTCATCACGAGGCTAGCGGGAAAGCAGGAATGATAAGCATACAGCGTTCTCAGATAGATTTTACTTTTTTCCCTAGACTACGGAGTAAAAAATCCCTAGATTTCCCTAGATTCTAAAGTCACGTGACATGGAAGAAATTCTGCATTTTGATTGGTTGTATAAAGTGGGTAGTCATGAAAAACAAAAACTTATTTTGTTCGGGACGACAAAATCTTGTGATATATTTTTTTCAAAACTACTGCTTAGAATATAAATTTATATTTATTTAAAAACAAGTTACTTTGATTAAACATACTCTTTGTATTTGATTTTTGAGAAAATCGCTGCAATCACGAAATAACATACATTACAGCTTTGATTATTATTACTATAATTTTTATTATTTGATATTCATGCGCATATATTTTATATCAAATTACTATTCTGAAATCTCCTGTGGGTGGTCAAACAAAAGGAAATATAATAGTTGCTTGACAAATATTCAAGTTCTATTTCTACAGTTTTTGAAATTTTCAGATGCTCATATTATTGCATTATTATTTTAATATAACTTTAGATGTCCCAAATTAATGCATAAAAGCACAAAATAAATTAGTAAAAATCGTGCACGTTTTTATCTCAATTCATTTCATTCGTAAACGCATAAAATTGGCAGGCAGTGTTCTAAAAACCAGGAAATTAAATAGCGTTTTCCATTTTTCATTTCCATGAAAGATAAAGAGTGCTTCAAAAGAATACCGTCAAAGTTGGCGTTTTGAAACATATTCATAGTGGAGAAGTCCCGTCATGAGACAGCAATCGCTTACAGTCTTGGATACAACACATTATCGAAAAATGCTATTAGGTCCAAAATCATTTCAATGGTCATGTCTGTCAGTTGCAGGCTTCTACCTATAAAAATGAATCTATAATAAGCCACCCCCCCCCCCCCCCCCGCCTCAAAAAAAAATCTGAAATAAAATATTCATTTCATTTTCTTGTATTTCATGTTATTTGGGAGAAATGCTTGCTATTGTTATGGCTAATACTTAAAAGAGATAGAAAACAATTTCTTTAGAGGATCAGATATTTTCACCTAGCATTCTTCTGTTTTAGTACATTATGCATAATAATTTACTTCATTATGGGTATAATTATAATAAAGTTTCCATACGCACTTAGTACACGATTTTTTTTAACAACAGGAAATCAGATTGATGATTTCTTTATTTGGTTTGGTTTTACTTGATAGAAGAAAAGAAAGAAAAACCAGCAGTAACTCCTACCCCACTTCCCCATCCCCCTTTAAACGAACGACCTTAGAACTCAGAGACAGTTTCATTTAAAAAAAGCTTCTAAGGATTCAAATCCAGATGTTGAAATCTGCAAAAAATAAGTACTGTTTGCATCTGGAGTAATTAACAACTGTTGATCCAGGTGGTAATCATTTATTAGCCATCTAGGATCCCTGTTCCGAGAAACGAAAGAGAGGTCCGATTCCAGTTCAGACCATAAATTCCTCCCCCCACACCCTCTGTAAAACCAAAGAATTGCTTGAAGACAATTTCTCCCCACTGACCATCCCTTTACTTTCTCTTCCATATTCATTCATCAAACACGTCACATCAATCAGTTTCTAAAGTTCATTGCCAGAAAAACACAGGAGTCTAACAAAAATCCTTTTTTCCCCTAAATTTTAAGAAAATATTGCCAGTCTTCTAAAAATTCCCTAGAAATCTGAAGGAATTCCCTAAATCCCTAAATAGGCTTCCATTTCCCTAGATCTAGGGATTTTCCCCTAGATCTGAGAACGCTGTAAGCATATACAGTTACAACTTTCTTGCTTGGCGGGCTACAATATCGCCAATCTAAAAGTATTTTTGCGCCATGCACAGGGGGTAATAGAAACATTGGCTGGTTGGTATGTTCGCCAAAAATGTACGGTAGGCTTCTACCATATTAATTGTGTAGGGGGGGGGGGGGCAGATTGTGGGCTGCATACATTCCTGAGTCATGATAGACTGAGCCTCATCTGTACATTGATACAGCTGCGGTTAAATGTAAAAATAAAAAGTGTTATCTGGAAAGGGCATAGTAACAGACAGAGTTCGTTAGGCTAAAAAGCATGAGACTGTATTTTTCTAGACCAGATGTTAGATCAAAGATACACCGCTTTACCACAAAAAATGTAGAAATGCCATACATCTGAACAAAAGGGTGTGAAGCGAAAATAATTCTAATAAGTAGATTGCATGTAAAGTGATTTTAAATGATGAGTTATATTCATGCCCAAATAAGGAAATGGCCGAAGTTAAAATGCTTTTGAAACTAACAGACAGCCGTAACGAATTTTGTACAAGGTTAAAGCGTATGTGTGAAAGAATCAGAAAGTGAAAATAGAGAGTGATTCACTGATTTTATTTTATTAAAGAGATGAGTACCTAGAATAATTTAATTTAAATGTGAAGGGCTGTTAATACAATCGATTTAGTTTTTAATTGTTGAATTTAATTTAGGGGCTGCACTGTTTGACTGTAGTGCACAAAATAAATAAGTTATTAAACAGAATTTTAATTGAAACTGTCTGGGGGAGGGGGGGGGGGGAAATGGAATGTAAACATATATAACGAGATAATCGTTATAGTGATGTCTATCGAGACTATTCTCAATGTGCTGGAAATTGTTTTATAATCTGTGCTCCAAGCGCGATTTTTTTAAACTTGTTTACGGATTTATACTATTTCGCGTTATTTAAAAACGATGTCTATTGAGACTATTTTGAATGTGCTGGAAATTGTTTCACAATCTGTGCTCCAAGCTTGATTTTTTTTTTCAATTTGTTTACATATTTATACTGATTCGCGTTATTTAAAGGTGATGTCTATTGAAACTATTTTCAATGTGCTGGAAATTGTTTCACAATCTATGCTTCAAGCTTGATTTTTTTTTTCAATTTGTTTACATATTTATACTGTTTCGCGTTATTTAAAGGTGATGTCTATCGAGACTATTCTCAATGTGCTGGAATTTGTTTCATAATCTGTGCTCCACGCGTAATTTTTTTGCATTTATTTACAGATTTATAATATTTCGCGTTATTTAAAGGCGATGTCTATCGAGGCTATTCTCAATGTGCTGGAAATTGTTTCATAATCTGTGCTCCACGCGTGATTTTTTTAAATTTATTTACAAATTTATAAGATTTCGCGTTATTTAAAGGCGATGTCTATCGAGGCTATTCTCAATGTGCTGGAAATTGTTTCATAATCTGTGCTCCACGCGTGATTTTTTTAAATTTGTTTACGGATTTATACTATTTCGAGTTATTTAAAGGTTGTGTCTATCGAGACTATTTTCAATGTGCTGGAAATTGTTTCATAATCTGTGCTCCACGCGTGATTTTTTTTAATTTTTTTTACGGATTTATACTATTTCGTGTTATTTAAAGGCGATATCTATCGAGACTATTTTCAATGTGCTGGAAATTGTTTCATAATCTGTGCTCCACACGTGATTTTTTTAAATTTATTTACAAATTTATAAGATTTCGCGTTATTTAAAGGCGATGTCTATTGAAACTATTTTCAATGTGCTGGAAATTGTTTCACAATCTCTGCTTCAACCTTGATTTTTTTTTTCAATTTGTTTACATATTTATACTGTTTCGCGTTATTTAAAGGTGATGTCTATCGAGACTATTCTCAATGTGCTGGAAATTGTTTTATAATCTGTGCTCCAAGCGCGATTTTTTTAAATTTGTTTACGGATTTATACTATTTCGCGTTATTTAAAAACGATGTCTATATGTAAACAAATGGCAATATGTAATATGCAATGACAATATGTAAACAAATGATTTTTTTAAATTTGTTTACGGATTTATACTATTTCGAGTTATTTAAAGGTTGTGTCTATCGAGACTATTTTCAATGTGCTGGAAATTGTTTCATAATCTGTGCTCCACGCGTGATTTTTTTTAATTTTTTTTTACGGATTTATACTATTTCGTGTTATTTAAAGGCGATATCTATCGAGACTATTTTCAATGTGCTGGAAATTGTTTCACAATCTATGCTTCAAGCTTGATTTTTTTTTTCAATTTGTTTACATATTTATACTGTTTCGCGTTATTTAAAGGTGATGTCTATCGAGACTATTCTCAATGTGCTGGAATTTGTTTCATAATCTGTGCTCCACGCGTGATTTTTTTTAATTTTTTTTACGGATTTATACTATTTCGTGTTATTTAAAGGCGATATCTATCGAGACTATATCTATGTGCTGGAAATTGTTTCATAATCTGTGCTCCACACGTGATTTTTTTAAATTTATTTACAAATTTATAAGATTTCGCGTTATTTAAAGGCGATGTCTATTGAAACTATTTTCAATGTGCTGGAAATTGTTTCACAATCTCTGCTTCAACCTTGATTTTTTTTTTCAATTTGTTTACATATTTATACTGTTTCGCGTTATTTAAAGGTGATGTCTATCGAGACTATTCTCAATGTGCTGGAAATTGTTTTATAATCTGTGCTCCAAGCGCGATTTTTTTAAATTTGTTTACGGATTTATACTATTTCGCGTTATTTAAAAACGATGTCTATTGAGACTATTTTGAATGTGCTGGAAATTGTTTCACAATCTGTGCTCCAAGCTTGATTTTTTTTTTCAATTTGTTTACATATTTATACTGATTCGCGTTATTTAAAGGTGATGTCTATTGAAACTATTTTCAATGTGCTGGAAATTGTTTCACAATCTATGCTTCAAGCTTGATTTTTTTTTTCAATTTGTTTACATATTTATACTGTTTCGCGTTATTTAAAGGTGATGTCTATCGAGACTATTCTCAATGTGCTGGAATTTGTTTCATAATCTGTGCTCCACGCGTAATTTTTTTGCATTTATTTACAGATTTATAATATTTCGCGTTATTTAAAGGCGATGTCTATCGAGGCTATTCTCAATGTGCTGGAAATTGTTTCATAATCTGTGCTCCACGCGTGATTTTTTTAAATTTATTTACAAATTTATAAGATTTCGCGTTATTTAAAGGCGATGTCTATCGAGGCTATTCTCAATGTGCTGGAAATTGTTTCATAATCTGTGCTCCACGCGTGATTTTTTTAAATTTTTTACGGATTTATACTATTTCGAGTTATTTAAAGGTTGTGTCTATCGAAACTATTTTCAATGTGCTGGAAATTGTTTCATAATCTGTGCTCCACGCGTGATTTTTTTTAATTTTTTTTACGGATTTATACTATTTCGTGTTATTTAAAGGCGATATCTATCGAGACTATTTTCAATGTGCTGGAAATTGTTTCATAATCTGTGCTCCACACGTGATTTTTTTAAATTTATTTACAAATTTATAAGATTTCGCGTTATTTAAAGGCGATGTCTATTGAAACTATTTTCAATGTGCTGGAAATTGTTTCACAATCTATGCTTCAAGCTTGATTTTTTTTTTCAATTTGTTTATATATTTATACTGTTTCGCGTTATTTAAACGTGATGTCTATCGAGACTATTCTCAATGTGCTGGAAATTGTTTTATAATCTGTGCTCCAAGCGCGATTTTTTAAAATTTGTTTACGGATTTATACTATTTCGCGTTATTTAAAAACGATGTCTATTGAGACTATTTTCAATGTGCTGGAAATTGTTTCACAATCTATGCTCCAAGCTTGATTTTTTTTTTCAATTTGTTTACATATTTATACTGATTCGCGTTATTTAAAGGTGATGTCTATCGAGGTTATTCTCAATGTGCTGGAAATTGTTTCATAATCTTTGCTCCACACGTGATTTTTTTGAATTTATTTACAAATTTATAAGATTGCGCGTTATTTAAAGGCGATGTCTATCGAGGCTATTCTCAATGTGCTGGAAATTGTTTCATAATCTGTGCTCCACGCGTGATTTTTTTAATTTTTTTTACGGATTTATACTATTTCGTGTTATTTAAAGGCGATATCTATCGAGACTATTTTCAATGTGCTGGAAATTGTTTCACAATTTATACACCAAGCGAGATTTTTTTTTTTTTTCAAATTGTTTACAGATTTATACTTTTCGCGTTATTTAAAGGTGATGTATATCGAAGCTATTCTCAATGTGCTGGAAATTGTTTCATAATCTGTGCTCCACGGGTGATTTTTTTAAAATTTGTTTATGGATTTATACTATTTCGGGTTATTTAAAGGTGATGTCTATGGGGGCTATTCTCAATGTTCTGGAAATTGTTTCATAATCTGTGCTCCACGCGTGATTATTTTTAAATTTGTTTACGGATTTATAATATTTCGCGTTATTTAAAGGCGATGTCTATCGAGGTTATTCTCAATGTGCTGGAAATTGTTTCATAATCTGTGCTCCACGCGTGATTTTTTTTTAATTTGTTTTCGGATTTATAATATTCCGCGTTATTTAAAGGCGATGTCTATGGAGACTATTTTCAATGTGCTGGAAATTGTTTCACAATCTATGCTCCAATCTTGATTTTTTTTTCAATTTGTTTACATATTTATACTATTTCGCGTTATTTAAAGGTGATGTCTATCGAGGCTATTCTCAATGTGCTGGAAATTGTTTCATAATCTGTGCTCCACGCGTGATTTTTTTGAATTTGTTTACGGATATATACTATTTTGCGTATTTAAAGGCGATGTCTATCGTCACTATTTTCAATGTGCTGGAAATTGTTTCATAATCTGTGCTCCACGCGTGATTTTTTAAAATTTATTTACAAATTTATAAGATTTCGCGTTATTTAAAGCGATGTCTATCGAGGCTATTCTCAATGTTCTGGAAATTGTTTCATAATCTGTGCTCCACGCTTGATTTTTTTTTTCAATTTGTTTACATATTTATACTGTTTCGCGTTATTTAAAGGTGATGTCTATCGAGACTATTCTCAATGTGCTGGAATTTGTTTCATAATCTGTGCTCCACGCGTAATTTTTTTGCATTTATTTACAGATTTATAATATTTCGCGTTATTTAAAGGCGATGTCTATCGAGGCTATTCTCAATGTGCTGGAAATTGTTTCATAATCTGTGCTCCACGCGTGATTTTTTTAAATTTATTTACAAATTTATAAGATTTCGCGTTATTTAAAGGCGATGTCTATCGAGGCTATTCTCAATGTGCTGGAAATTGTTTCATAATCTGTGCTCCACGCGTGATTTTTTTAAATTTGTTTACGGATTTATACTATTTCGAGTTATTTAAAGGTTGTGTCTATCGAGACTATTTTCAATGTGCTGGAAATTGTTTCATAATCTGTGCTCCACGCGTGATTTTTTTTAATTTTTTTTACGGATTTATACTATTTCGTGTTATTTAAAGGCGATATCTATCGAGACTATTTTCAATGTGCTGGAAATTGTTTCATAATCTGTGCTCCACACGTGATTTTTTTAAATTTATTTACAAATTTATAAGATTTCGCGTTATTTAAAGGCGATGTCTATTGAAACTATTTTCAATGTGCTGGAAATTGTTTCACAATCTCTGCTTCAACCTTGATTTTTTTTTTCAATTTGTTTACATATTTATACTGTTTCGCGTTATTTAAAGGTGATGTCTATCGAGACTATTCTCAATGTGCTGGAAATTGTTTTATAATCTGTGCTCCAAGCGCGATTTTTTTAAATTTGTTTACGGATTTATACTATTTCGCGTTATTTAAAAACGATGTCTATTGAGACTATTTTGAATGTGCTGGAAATTGTTTCACAATCTGTGCTCCAAGCTTGATTTTTTTTTTCAATTTGTTTACATATTTATACTGATTCGCGTTATTTAAAGGTGATGTCTATTGAAACTATTTTCAATGTGCTGGAAATTGTTTCACAATCTATGCTTCAAGCTTGATTTTTTTTTTCAATTTGTTTACATATTTATACTGTTTCGCGTTATTTAAAGGTGATGTCTATCGAGACTATTCTCAATGTGCTGGAATTTGTTTCATAATCTGTGCTCCACGCGTAATTTTTTTGCATTTATTTACAGATTTATAATATTTCGCGTTATTTAAAGGCGATGTCTATCGAGGCTATTCTCAATGTGCTGGAAATTGTTTCATAATCTGTGCTCCACGCGTGATTTTTTTAAATTTATTTACAAATTTATAAGATTTCGCGTTATTTAAAGGCGATGTCTATCGAGGCTATTCTCAATGTGCTGGAAATTGTTTCATAATCTGTGCTCCACGCGTGATTTTTTTAAATTTTTTACGGATTTATACTATTTCGAGTTATTTAAAGGTTGTGTCTATCGAAACTATTTTCAATGTGCTGGAAATTGTTTCATAATCTGTGCTCCACGCGTGATTTTTTTTAATTTTTTTTACGGATTTATACTATTTCGTGTTATTTAAAGGCGATATCTATCGAGACTATTTTCAATGTGCTGGAAATTGTTTCATAATCTGTGCTCCACACGTGATTTTTTTAAATTTATTTACAAATTTATAAGATTTCGCGTTATTTAAAGGCGATGTCTATTGAAACTATTTTCAATGTGCTGGAAATTGTTTCACAATCTATGCTTCAAGCTTGATTTTTTTTTTCAATTTGTTTATATATTTATACTGTTTCGCGTTATTTAAAGGTGATGTCTATCGAGACTATTCTCAATGTGCTGGAAATTGTTTTATAATCTGTGCTCCAAGCGCGATTTTTTAAAATTTGTTTACGGATTTATACTATTTCGCGTTATTTAAAAACGATGTCTATTGAGACTATTTTCAATGTGCTGGAAATTGTTTCACAATCTATGCTCCAAGCTTGATTTTTTTTTTCAATTTGTTTACATATTTATACTGATTCGCGTTATTTAAAGGTGATGTCTATCGAGGTTATTCTCAATGTGCTGGAAATTGTTTCATAATCTTTGCTCCACACGTGATTTTTTTGAATTTATTTACAAATTTATAAGATTGCGCGTTATTTAAAGGCGATGTCTATCGAGGCTATTCTCAATGTGCTGGAAATTGTTTCATAATCTGTGCTCCACGCGTGATTTTTTTAATTTTTTTTACGGATTTATACTATTTCGTGTTATTTAAAGGCGATATCTATCGAGACTATTTTCAATGTGCTGGAAATTGTTTCACAATTTATACACCAAGCGAGATTTTTTTTTTTTTTCAAATTGTTTACAGATTTATACTTTTCGCGTTATTTAAAGGTGATGTATATCGAAGCTATTCTCAATGTGCTGGAAATTGTTTCATAATCTGTGCTCCACGGGTGATTTTTTTAAAATTTGTTTATGGATTTATACTATTTCGGGTTATTTAAAGGTGATGTCTATGGGGGCTATTCTCAATGTTCTGGAAATTGTTTCATAATCTGTGCTCCACGCGTGATTATTTTTAAATTTGTTTACGGATTTATAATATTTCGCGTTATTTAAAGGCGATGTCTATCGAGGTTATTCTCAATGTGCTGGAAATTGTTTCATAATCTGTGCTCCACGCGTGATTTTTTTTTAATTTGTTTTCGGATTTATAATATTCCGCGTTATTTAAAGGCGATGTCTATGGAGACTATTTTCAATGAGCTGGAAATTGTTTCACAATCTATGCTCCAATCTTGATTTTTTTTCAATTTGTTTACATATTTATACTATTTCGCGTTATTTAAAGGTGATGTCTATCGAGGCTATTCTCAATGTGCTGGAAATTGTTTCATAATCTGTGCTCCACGCGTGATTTTTTTGAATTTGTTTACGGATTTATACTATTTTGCGTATTTAAAGGCGATGTCTATCGTCACTATTTTCAATGTGCTGGAAATTGTTTCATAATCTGTGCTCCACGCGTGATTTTTTAAAATTTATTTACAAATTTATAAGATTTCGCGTTATTTAAAGCGATGTCTATCGAGGCTATTCTCAATGTTCTGGAAATTGTTTCATAATCTGTGCTCCACGCGTGACTTTTTTTAATTTGTTTACGCATTTATACAATTTCGCGTTATTTAAAGGTGATGTCTAGCGAGGTTATTCTCAATGTGCTGGAAATTGTTTCATAATCTGTGCTCCACGCGTGATTTTTTAAAATTTGTTTACGGATTTATAATATTTCGCTTTATTTAAAGGCGATGTCTATCGAGACTATTTTCGATGTGCTGGAAATTGTTTCACAATTTATGCTTCAAGCGTGATTTTTTTTTTCAATTTGTTTACAGATTTATACTTTTTCGCGTTATTTAAAGGTGATGTCTATCGAAGCTATTCTCAATGTGCTGGAAATTTTTTCATAATCTGTGCTCCACGCATGATTTTTTTGAATTTGTTTACGGATTTATACTATTTCGCGTTACTTAAATGCGATGTCTCTCGAGACTATTTTCAATATGCTGGAAATTGTTTCACAATCTATGCTCCAAGCGTGATTTTTTTTTTCAATTTTATTTACAGATTTATACTATTTCTCGTTATTTAAAGGCGATGTCTATCGAGACTATTTTCAATGTGCTGGAAATTGTTTCACAATCTATGCTCCAAGCGTGATTTTTTTTCAATTTGTTTTCAGGTTTATGCTATTTCGCGTTATTTGAAGGAGAAGTCTTTCGAGGCTATTCTCAATGTGCTGGAATTTGTTTCATAATCTGTGCTCCACGCGTGATTTTTTTTGCATTTATTTACAAACTTATACTATTTCGCGTTATTTAAAGGCGATGTCTATCGAGGCTATTCTCAATGTGCTGGAAATTGTTTCATACTCACTTAAAAAAATTCAGCGATTTTAACCCCGACTGAGTGTATTTTCACTCCTTTTCAGTATTGAAAATGCACTTATCCTATAGGAGTGAATTTCATCCATCTTGCGGAGTGATTTTTTTTCATTCCTTTTTGATAAGCTGTTTTCGCTCTTTTTTTCGACTAAATTAATAGGCAAAACGAGTGACTGCACTCATTATTGACAAGTCATTTTTAAACCCCTTTTTGGCAAAAAAGGGGTTATAATATAGTTATATAGGGTATATAGTATAATAGGGTTATAATAGGCAAAATAAATTATTTCCCTCTTATTTTCAGATTTTTTTTTTTTTTTTTTTTTTTTTTGTTATTTAACTCCCCAGTTTGCAAAATGTGTTACTTTAAAAACTCCATTTTGTTTTATTTTAATCTAGATGCAGAAGAAATTTTGTTTTTCATTTCCGAAAGATAAATTAAATAATAATAATAATAAAAGATAGTTTGCGCCATAACAAGACAAGATTTTCTACCTTGTCAATATCCTGAAGTGCGCTTCTTTTACTTTATCTTTCTTATTATGATTTTTTTTCTTTTTAACATTTTCACATTGTATATATAATTTTAACGTTATTAGTTTTAATCCGGAAATATAGATTTCTTTAATTATTTC
This sequence comes from Maratus speciosus, assembly GCA_963932465.1. Lineage (NCBI taxonomy): Eukaryota > Metazoa > Arthropoda > Arachnida > Araneae > Salticidae > Maratus > Maratus speciosus. The sequence continues at coordinate 639,545 of CAWVRF010001532.1, read as the reverse complement.
TGATATTATTATATCTTATTAATATATTTTGCTTATGACACAGATAAATAATTATGGAATATAGAATTCATGTGTTACATAACTGCAGACTTTTGTTTAGTTAAACTTTTGAATATGAACAGAGCGAAGTATAACACAAAAATAAAAATCCACAAAATCATAATTTAAAAAAAAAGGTCAAGCTAGTTGTGTCACAAAATAAATTGATAATATTTTTTACTAATCTATTAATTTCTGATACTTTTTTTAAATTATCTTTTACATTTCGTACTATTTACATAATACTGTGGCAATTAAAAATAATAAATAAAGTGTAGATGTGTACAACTATCTAAATGAACACAATTTATTAAATACTTGTACTTACTGAAACATAAAAAGAAAATAGAACATATATCATAAGTTAATAATAATTTGATAATTTTTATGATCATGGGTTGTGTTCCGCAAATATTTCCGAGTGTCATGAGCAAAGTAGTATATTAATAATCAATAATATAAGCACAAAATGATATATGTTTAATAATGTAAATACCAATTAGCGTAATTTTACACAATTTGAATACGAGAAAACTACATATCTAAGTGCATTTTATTGATTATAAACATTATGGAACAGATGCATTAAAAAAAAAGAAGAAAAGTAATTTAAGAAGTTCATGTTTCCGGTTTAAAAGTAATAACGTTAAATAACGCAAATAATCATATATACAAAGTGAAAATACAACAAGGAATGGCGAAGGAATTACAAGAAAGATGAAGTAAAACAACGTACTTTACCTTAGACTTTTCAGTATTAGTGAAATCCTAGAATCGCCGGTAGCCATCTTGGTTTTAGCTGGGAAACAAAAACGAAATTTATCCAGTTCTTTGTGATGATTCCCCCCCCCCCCCCCTGCTTTCTTGGGCATAATCCATCTATCTTATTCTATGCCATTTTTAAATCAATCAAATTATAATTGTAATATTGTTTTAATCATGTAGGTGACGCTAAGCTTTGACGCTTGAAACAAACAAGCGACACCCTTTTCAAAACGGTTCTCGGTTCTCCCTCTGCCAAACTATATATCGCGTTACAGGATTTCAACCAATAGGGAAGCTTCTTAAACCGCTCTTTTAAAGATATTTTTCTGTTCCGGTCTGAAATGAGCTGTCCTGGGGATGCTACTCCTAAAATTATGATTTGGCAAACCAGTTTTTTTTTTGTGGAAAATGTCTCTTTTTGATAAAACAGGTACTCAGAAAGAACAAAAACACGCGTAAAACTTTTCGTTCTTTTGTTGAGTTAATAATTCGTTCTTTTGAATTAAGAGTGTAATCTGTGCTCCACACGTGATTTTTTTAAATTTATTTACAAATTTATAAGATTTCGCGTTATTTAAAGGCGATGTCTATTGAAACTATTTTCAATGTGCTGGAAATTGTTTCACAATCTCTGCTTCAAGCTTGATTTTTTTTTTCAATTTGTTTACATATTTATACTGTTTCGCGTTATTTAAAGGTGATGTCTATCGAGACTATTCTCAATGTGCTGGAAATTGTTTTATAATCTGTGCTCCAAGCGCGATTTTTTTAAATTTGTTCACGGATTTATACTATTTCGCGTTATTTAAAAACGATGTCTATTGAGACTATTTTCAATGTGCTGGAAATTGTTTCACAATCTGTGCTCCAAGCTTGATTTTTTTTTTCAATTTGTTTACATATTTATACTGATTCGCGTTATTATAAGGTGATGTCTATCGAGGTTATTCTCAATGTGCTGGAAATTGTTTCATAATCTTTGCTCCACACGTGATTTTTTTTAATTTATTTACAAATTTATAAGATTTCGCGTTATTTAAAGGCGATGTCTATCGAGGCTATTCACAATGTGCTGGAAATTGTTTCATAATCTTTGCTCCACGCGTGATTTTTTTAAAATTTGTTTACTGATTTATACTATTTCGCGTTATTTAAAGGCGATGTCTATCGAGACTATTTTCAATGTGCTGGAAATTTTTTCACAATCTATGCTCCAATCTTGATATTTTTTTTCAATTTGTTTACATATTTACACTATTTCGCGTTATTTAAAGGTGATGTCTATCGGGGATATTCTCAATGTGCTGGAATTTGTTTCATAATCTGTGCTCCACGCGTAATTTTTTTGCATTTATTTACAGATTTATACTATTCCGCGTTATTTAAAGGCGATGTCTATCGAGGCTATTCTCAATGTGCTGGAAATTGTTTCATAATCTGTGCTCCACGCGTGATTTTTTTAAATTTGTTTACGGATTTATACTATTTCGAGTTATTTAAAGGTGGTGTCTATCGAGACTATTTTCAATGTGCTGGAAATTGATTCATAATCTGTGCTCCACGCGAGATTTTTTTTAATTTTTTTTACGGATTTATACTATTTCGTGTTATTTAAAGGCGATATCTATCGAGACTATTTTCAATGTGCTGGAAATTGTTTCACAATCTATTCTCCAAGCGTGATTTTTTTAAATTTTTTTTCAATTTGTTTACAGATTTATACTATTTCGCGTTATTTAAAGGTGATGTCTATAGAGGCTATTCTCAATGTGCTGGAAATTGTTTCATAATCTGTGCTCCACGCGTGATTTTTTTGAATTTGTTTACGCATTTATACTATTTAGCGTTATTTAAAGGTGATGTCTATCGAGGCTATTCTCAATGTGCTGGAAATTGTTTCATAATCTGTGTTCCACGCGTGATTTTTTTAAATTTTTTTTACGGATTTATACTATTTCGTGTTATTTAAAGGCGATATCTATCGAGACTATTTTCAATGTGCTGGAAATTGTTTCACAATTTATACCCCAAGCGTGATTTTTTTAAATTTGTTCACGGATTTATACTATTTCGCGTTATTTAAAAACGATGTCTATTGAGACTATTCTCAATGTGCTGGAAATTGTTTCATAATCTGTGCTCCACGCGAGATTTTTTAAAATTTTTTTTACGGATTTATACTATTTCGTGTTATTTAAAGGTGATGTCTATCGAGACTATTCTCAATGTGCTGGAAATTGTTTTATAATCTGTGCTCCAAGCGCGATTTTTTTAAATTTGTTCACGGATTTATACTATTTCGCGTTATTTAAAAACGATGTCTATTGAGACTATTTTCAATGTGCTGGAAATTGTTTCACAATCTGTGCTCCAAGCTTGATTTTTTTTTCAATTTGTTTACATATTTATACTGATTCGCGTTATTTAAAGGTGATGTCTATCGAGGTTATTCTCAATGTGCTGGAAATTGTTTCATAATCTTTGCTCCACACGTGATTTTTTTAAATTTATTTACAAATTTATAAGATTTCGCGTTATTTAAAGGCGATGTCTATCGAGGCTATTCACAATGTGCTGGAAATTGTCTCATAATCTTTGCTCCACGCGTGATTTTTTTAAAATTTGTTTACTGATTTATACTATTTCGCGTTATTTAAAGGCGATGTCTATCGAGACTATTTTCAATGTGCTGGAAATTTTTTCACAATCTATGCTCCAATCTTGATATTTTTTTTTCAATTTGTTTACATATTTACACTATTTCGCGTTATTTAAAGGTGATGTCTATCGGGGATATTCTCAATGTGCTGGAATTTGTTTCATAATCTGTGCTCCACGCGTAATTTTTTTGCATTTATTTACAGATTTATACTATTTCGCGTTATTTAAAGGCGATGTCTATCGAGGCTATTCTCAATGTGCTGGAAATTGTTTCATAATCTGTGCTCCACGCGTGATTTTTTTAAAATTTATTTACAAATTTATAAGATTTCGCGTTATTTAAAGGCGATGTCTATCGAGGCTATTCTCAATGTGCTGGAAATTGTTTCATAATCTGTGCTCCATGCGTGATTTTTTTAAATTTGTTTACGGATTTATACTATTTCGAGTTATTTAAAGGTGGTGTCTATCAAGACTATTTTCAATGTGCTGGAAATTGTTTCATAATCTGTGCTCCACGCGAGATTTTTTAAAAATTTTTTTACGGATTTATACTATTTCGTGTTATTTAAAGGCGATATCTATCGAGACTATTTTCAATGTGCTGGAAATTGTTTCACAATCTATTCTCCAAGCGTGATTTTTTAAAAATTTTTTTCAATTTGTTTACAGATTTATACTATTTCGCGTTATTTAAAGGTGATGTCTATAGAGGCTATTCTCAATGTGCTGGAAATTGTTTCATAATCTGTGCTCCACGCGTGATTTTATTAAATTTTTTTTACGGATTTATACTATTTCGTGTTATTTAAAGGCGATATCTATCGAGACTATTTTCAATGTGCTGGAAATTGTTTCACAATTTATAGCCCAAGCGTGATTTTTTTTTTGTTTTTTTTTTTTTTTTTCAAATTGTTTACAGATTTATACTTTTCGCGTTATTTAAAGGTGATGTATATCGAAGCTATTCTCAATGTGCTGGAAATTGTTTCATAATCTGTGCTCCACGCGTGATTTTTTTAAAATTTGTTTATGGATTTATACTATTTCGGGTTATTTAAAGGTGATGTCTAAGGGGGGCTATTCTCAATGTTCTGGAAATTGTTTCATAATCTGTGCTCCACGCGTGATTATTTTTAAATTTGTTTACGGATTTATAATATTTCGCGTTATTTAAAGGCGATGCCTATCGAGTTGTGCTGGATTAAAGGCGATGTCTATCGAGACTATTTTCAATGTGCTGGAAATTGTTTCACAATCTATGCTCCAATCTTGATTTTTTTTCAATTTGTTTACATATTTATACTATTTCGCGTTATTTAAAGGTGATGTCTATCGAGGCTATTCTCAATGTGCTGGATATTGTTTCATAATCTGTGCTCCACGCGTGATTTTTATGAATTTGTTTACGGATTTATACTATTTTGCGTATTTAAAGGCGATGTCTATCGACACTATTCTCAATGTGCTGGAAATTGTTTCATAATCTGTGCTCCACGCGTGATTTTTTAAAATTTATTTACAAATTTATAAGATTTCGCGTTATTTAAAGCGATGTCTATCGAGGCTATTCTCAATGTTCTGGAAATTGTTTCATAATCTGTGCTCCACGCGTGACATTTTTAATTTGTTTACGCATTTATACTATTTCGCGTTATTTAAAGGTGATGTCTAGCGAGGTTATTCTCAATGTGCTGGAAATTGTTTCATAATCTGTGCTCCACGCATGATTTTTTTAAATTTGTTTACGGATTTATAATATTTCGCTTTATTTAAACGCGATGTCTATCGAGACTATTTTCGATGTGCTGGAAATTGTTTCACAATTTATGCTCCAAGCGTGATTTTTTTTTTCAATTTGTTTGCAGATTTATACTTTTTCGCGTTATTTAAAGGTGATGTCTATCGAAGCTATTCTCAATGTGCTGGAAAATGTTTCATAATCTGTGCTCCACGCATGATTTTTTTGAATTTGTTTACGGATTTATACTATTTCGCGTTATTTAAATGCGATGTCTCTCGAGACTATTTTCAATATGCTAGAAATTGTTTCACAATCTATGTTCCAAGCGTGATTTTTTTTTCAATTTTATTTACAGATTTATACCATTTCTCGCTATTTAAAGGCGATGTCTATCGAGACTATTTTCAATGTGCTGGAAATTGTTTCATAATCTGTGCTCCACACGTGATTTTTTTTCAATTTGTTTACAGGTTTATGCTATTTCGCGTTATTTGAAGGAGAAGTCTATCGAGGCTATTCTCAATGTGCTGGAATTTGTTTCATAATCTGTGCTCCACGCGAGATATTTTTTAATTTTTTTTACGGATTTATACTATTTCGTGTTATTTAAAGGCGATGTCTCTCGAGACTATTTTCAATGTGCTGGAAATTGTTTCACAATCTATTCTCCAAGCGTGATTTTTTTAAATTTTTTTTCAATTTGTTTACAGATTTATAGTATTTCGCGTTATTTAAAGGTGATGTCTATAGAAACTATTCTCAATGTGCTGGAAATTGTTTCATAATCTGTGCTCCACGCGTGATTTTTTTGAATTTGTTTACGCATTTATACTATTTAGCGTTATTTAAAGGTGATGTCTATCGAGGCTATTCTCAATGTGCTGGAAATTGTTTCATAATCTGTGCTCCACGCGTGATTTTTTTTAATTTGTTTACGCATTTATACTATTTAGCGTTATTTAAAGGTGATGTCTATCGAGGCCATTCTCAATGTGCTGGAAATTGTTTCACAATTTATACCCCAAGCGTGATTTTTTTTTTTGTTTTCTTTTTTTCAAATTGTTTACAGATTTATACTTTTCGCGTTATTTAAAGGTGATCTATATCGAAGCTATTCTCAATGTGCTGGAAATTGTTTCATAATCTGTGCTCCACGCGTGATTTTTTAAAAATTTGTTTATGGATTTATACTATTTCGGGTTATTTAAAGGTGATGTCTATGGGGGGCTATTCTCAATGTTCTGGAAATTGTTTCATAATCTGTGCTCCACGCGTGATTATTTTTAAATTTGTTTACGGATTTATAATATTTCGCGTTATTTAAAGGCGATGTCTATCGAGGCTATTCTCAATGTGCTGGAAATTGTTTCATAATCTGTGCTCCACGCGTGATTTTTTTAAATTTGTTTTCGGATTTATAATATTCCGCGTTATTTAAAGGCGATGTCTATCGAGACTATTTTCAATGTGCTGGAAATTGTTTCACAATCTATGCTCCAATCTTGATTTTTTTTCAATTTGTTTACATATTTATACTATTTCGCGTTACTTAAAGGTGATGTCTATCGAGGTTATTCTCAATGTGCTGGAAATTGTTTCATAATCTGTGCTCCACGCGTGATTTTTTTAAATTTGTTTACGCATTTATACTATTCCGCGTTATTTAAAGGCGATGTCTATCGAGACTATTTTCAATGTGCTGGAAATTGTTTCACAATCTATGCTCCAATCTTGATTTTTTTTCAATTTGTTTACATATTTATACTATTTCGCGTTACTTAAAGGTGATGTCTATCGAGGCTATTCTCAATGTGCTGTTTATTGTTTCATAATCTGTGCTCCACGCGTGATTTTTATGAATTTGTTTACGGATTTATACTATTTTGCGTATTTAAAGGCGATGTCTATCGACACTATTCTCAATGTGCTGGAAATTGTTTCATAATCTGTGCTCCACGCGTGATTTTTTAAAATTTATTTACAAATTTATAAGATTTCGCGTTATTTAAAGCGATGTCTATCGAGGCTATTCTCAATGTTCTGGAAATTGTTTCATAATCTGTGCTCCACGCGTGACATTTTTAATTTGTTTACGCATTTATACTATTTCGCGTTATTTAAAGGTGATGTCTAGCGAGGTTATTCTCAATGTGCTGGAAATTGTTTCATAATCTGTGCTCCACGCATGATTTTTTTAAATTTGTTTACGGATTTATAATATTTCGCTTTATTTAAACGCGATGTCTATCGAGACTATTTTCGATGTGCTGGAAATTGTTTCACAATTTATGCTCCAAGCGTGATTTTTTTTTTCAATTTGTTTGCAGATTTATACTTTTTCGCGTTATTTAAAGGTGATGTCTATCGAAGCTATTCTCAATGTGCTGGAAAATGTTTCATAATCTGTGCTCCACGCATGATTTTTTTGAATTTGTTTACGGATTTATACTATTTCGCGTTATTTAAATGCGATGTCTCTCGAGACTATTTTCAATATGCTAGAAATTGTTTCACAATCTATGTTCCAAGCGTGATTTTTTTTTCAATTTTATTTACAGATTTATACCATTTCTCGCTATTTAAAGGCGATGTCTATCGAGACTATTTTCAATGTGCTGGAAATTGTTTCATAATCTGTGCTCCACACGTGATTTTTTTTCAATTTGTTTACAGGTTTATGCTATTTCGCGTTATTTGAAGGAGAAGTCTATCGAGGCTATTCTCAATGTGCTGGAATTTGTTTCATAATCTGTGCTCCACGCGAGATATTTTTTAATTTTTTTTACGGATTTATACTATTTCGTGTTATTTAAAGGCGATATCTATCAAGACTATTTTCAATGTGCTGGAAATTGTTTCACAATCTATTCTCCAAGCGTGATTTTTTTAAATTTTTTTTCAATTTGTTTACAGATTTATACTATTTCGCGTTATTTAAAGGTGATGTCTATAGAAACTATTCTCAATGTGCTGGAAATTGTTTCATAATCTGTGCTCCACGCGTGATTTTTTTGAATTTGTTTACGCATTTATACTATTTAGCGTTATTTAAAGGTGATGTCTATCGAGGCTATTCTCAATGTGCTGGAAATTGTTTCATAATCTGTGCTCCACGCGTGATTTTTTTTAATTTGTTTACGCATTTATACTATTTAGCGTTATTTAAAGGTGATGTCTATCGAGGCCATTCTCAATGTGCTGGAAATTGTTTCACAATTTATACCCCAAGCGTGATTTTTTTTTTTGTTTTCTTTTTTTCAAATTGTTTACAGATTTATACTTTTCGCGTTATTTAAAGGTGATCTATATCGAAGCTATTCTCAATGTGCTGGAAATTGTTTCATAATCTGTGCTCCACGCGTGATTTTTTAAAAATTTGTTTATGGATTTATACTATTTCGGGTTATTTAAAGGTGATGTCTATGGGGGGCTATTCTCAATGTTCTGGAAATTGTTTCATAATCTGTGCTCCACGCGTGATTATTTTTAAATTTGTTTACGGATTTATAATATTTCGCGTTATTTAAAGGCGATGTCTATCGAGGCTATTCTCAATGTGCTGGAAATTGTTTCATAATCTGTGCTCCACGCGTGATTTTTTTAAATTTGTTTTCGGATTTATAATATTCCGCGTTATTTAAAGGCGATGTCTATCGAGACTATTTTCAATGTGCTGGAAATTGTTTCACAATCTATGCTCCAATCTTGATTTTTTTTCAATTTGTTTACATATTTATACTATTTCGCGTTACTTAAAGGTGATGTCTATCGAGGTTATTCTCAATGTGCTGGAAATTGTTTCATAATCTGTGCTCCACGCGTGATTTTTTTAAATTTGTTTACGCATTTATACTATTCCGCGTTATTTAAAGGCGATGTCTATCGAGACTATTTTCAATGTGCTGGAAATTGTTTCACAATCTATGCTCCAATCTTGATTTTTTTTCAATTTGTTTACATATTTATACTATTTCGCGTTACTTAAAGGTGATGTCTATCGAGGCTATTCTCAATGTGCTGTTTATTGTTTCATAATCTGTGCTCCACGCGTGATTTTTATGAATTTGTTTACGGATTTATACTATTTTGCGTATTTAAAGGCGATGTCTATCGACACTATTCTCAATGTGCTGGAAATTGTTTCATAATCTGTGCTCCACGCGTGATTTTTTAAAATTTATTTACAAATTTATAAGATTTCGCGTTATTTAAAGCGATGTCTATCGAGGCTATTCTCAATGTTCTGGAAATTGTTTCATAATCTGTGCTCCACGCGTGACATTTTTAATTTGTTTACGCATTTATACTATTTCGCGTTATTTAAAGGTGATGTCTAGCGAGGTTATTCTCAATGTGCTGGAAATTGTTTCATAATCTGTGCTCCACGCATGATTTTTTTAAATTTGTTTACGGATTTATAATATTTCGCTTTATTTAAACGCGATGGCTATCGAGACTATTTTCGATGTGCTGGAAATTGTTTCACAATTTATGCTCCAAGCGTGATTTTTTTTTTCAATTTGTTTGCAGATTTATACTTTTTCGCGTTATTTAAAGGTGATGTCTATCGAAGCTATTCTCAATGTGCTGGAAAATGTTTCATAATCTGTGCTCCACGCATGATTTTTTTGAATTTGTTTACGGATTTATACTATTTCGCGTTATTTAAATGCGATGTCTCTCGAGACTATTTTCAATATGCTAGAAATTGTTTCACAATCTATGTTCCAAGCGTGATTTTTTTTTCAATTTTATTTACAGATTTATACCATTTCTCGCTATTTAAAGGCGATGTCTATCGAGACTATTTTCAATGTGCTGGAAATTGTTTCATAATCTGTGCTCCACACGTGATTTTTTTTCAATTTGTTTACAGGTTTATGCTATTTCGCGTTATTTGAAGGAGAAGTCTATCGAGGCTATTCTCAATGTGCTGGAATTTGTTTCATAATCTGTGCTCCACGCGAGATATTTTTTAATTTTTTTTACGGATTTATACTATTTCGTGTTATTTAAAGGCGATATCTATCAAGACTATTTTCAATGTGCTGGAAATTGTTTCACAATCTATTCTCCAAGCGTGATTTTTTTAAATTTTTTTTCAATTTGTTTACAGATTTATACTATTTCGCGTTATTTAAAGGTGATGTCTATAGAAACTATTCTCAATGTGCTGGAAATTGTTTCATAATCTGTGCTCCACGCGTGATTTTTTTGAATTTGTTTACGCATTTATACTATTTAGCGTTATTTAAAGGTGATGTCTATCGAGGCTATTCTCAATGTGCTGGAAATTGTTTCATAATCTGTGCTCCACGCGTGATTTTTTTTAATTTGTTTACGCATTTATACTATTTAGCGTTATTTAAATGTGATGTCTATCGAGGCCATTCTCAATGTGCTGGAAATTGTTTCACAATTTATACCCCAAGCGTGATTTTTTTTTGTTTTTTTTTTTTCAAATTGTTTACAGATTTATACTTTTCGCGTTATTTAAAGGTGATGTATATCGAAGCTATTCTCAATGTTCTGGAAATTGTTTCATAATCTGTGCTCCACGCGTGATTATTTTTAAATTTGTTTACGGATTTATAATATTTCGCGTTATTTAAAGGCGATGTCTATCGAGGCTATTCTCAATGTGCTGGAAATTGTTTCATAATCTGTGCTCCACGCGTGATTTTTTTAAATTTGTTTTCGGATTTATAATATTCCGCGTTATTTAAAGGCGATGTCTATCGAGACTATTTTCAATGTGCTGGAAATTGTTTCACAATCTATGCTCCAATCTTGATTTTTTTTCAATTTGTTTACATATTTATACTATTTCGCGTTACTTAAAGGTGATGTCTATCGAGGCTATTCTCAATGTGCTGGATATTGTTTCATAATCTGTGCTCCACGCGAGATTTTTTTTAATTTTTTTTACGGATTTATACTATTTCGTGTTATTTAAAGGCGATATCTATCAAGACTATTTTCAATGTGCTGGAAATTGTTTCACAATCTATTCTCCAAGCGTGATTTTTTTAAATTTTTTTTCAATTTGTTTACAGATTTATACTATTTCGCGTTATTTAAAGGTGATGTCTATAGAGGCTATTCTCAATGTGCTGGAAATTGTTTCACAATTTATACCCCAAGCGTGATTTTTTTTTGTTTTGTTTTTTTTTTCAAATTGTTTACAGATTTATACTTTTCGCGTTATTTAAAGGTGATGTATATCGAAGCTATTCTCAATGTGCTGGAAATTGTTTCATAATCTGTGCTCCACGCGTGATTTTTTTAAAATTTGTTTATGGATTTATACTATTTCGGGTTATTTAAAGGTGATGTCTATGGGGGGCTATTCTCAATGTTCTGGAAATTGTTTCATAATCTGTGCTCCACGCGTGATTATTTTTAAATTTGTTTACGGATTTATAATATTTCGCGTTATTTAAAGGCGATGTCTATCGAGGCTATTCTCAATGTGCTGGAAATTGTTTCATAATCTGTGCTCCACGCGTGATTTTTTTTAATTTGTTTTCGGATTTATAATATTCCGCGTTATTTAAAGGCGTTGTCTATCGAGACTATTTTCAATGTGCTGGAAATTGTTTCACAATCTATGCTCCAATCTAGATTTTTTTTCAATTTGTTTACATATTTATACTATTTCGCGTTACTTAAAGGTGATGTCTATCGAGGCTATTCTCAATGTGCTGGATATTGTTTCATAATCTGTGCTCCACGCGTGATTTTTATGAATTTGTTTACGGATTTATACTATTTTGCGTATTTAAAGGCGATGTCTATCGACACTATTCTCAATGTGCTGGAAATTGTTTCATAATCTGTGCTCCACGCGTGATTTTTTAAAATTTATTTACAAATTTATAAGATTTCGCGTTATTTAAAGCGATGTCTATCGAGGCTATTCTCAATGTTCCGGAAATTGTTTCATAATCTGTGCTCCACGCGTGACATTTTTAATTTGTTTACGCATTTATACTATTTCGCGTTATTTAAAGGTGATGTCTAGCGAGGTTATTCTCAATGTGCTGGAAATTGTTTCATAATCTGTGCTCCACGCATGATTTTTTAAAATTTGTTTAAGGATTTATAATATTTCGCTTTATTTAAACGCGATGTCTATCGAGACTATTTTCGATGTGCTGGAAATTGTTTCACAATTTATGCTCCAAGCGTGATTTTTTTTTTCAATTTGTTTACAGATTTATACTTTTTCGCGTTATTTAAAGGTGATGTCTATCGAAGCTATTCTCAATGTGCTGGAAAATGTTTCATAATCTGTGCTCCACGCATGATTTTTTTGAATTTGTTTACGGATTTATACTATTTCGCGTTATTTAAATGCGATGTCTCTCGAGACTATTTTCAATATGCTGGAAATTGTTTCACAATCTATGTTCCAAGCGTGATTTTTTTTTCAATTTTATTTACAGATTTATACCATTTTTCGTTATTTAAAGGCGATGTCTATCGAGACTATTTTCAATGTGCTGGAAATTGTTTCATAATCTGTGCTCCACACGTGATTTTTTTTCAATTTGTTTACAGGTTTATGCTATTTCGCGTTATTTGAAGGAGAAGTCTATCGAGGCTATTCTCAATGTGCTGGAATTTGTTTCATAATCTGTGCTCCACGCGTGATTTTTTTGCATTTATTTACAAACTTATACTATTTCGCGTTATTTAAAGGCGATGTCTATCGAGGCTATTCTCAATGTGCTGGAAATTGTTTCATAATCTGTGCTCCACACGTGATTTTTTTTTCAATTTGTTTACATATTTATACTGTTTCGCGTTATTTAAAGGTGATGTCTATCGAGACTATTCTCAATGTGCTGGAAATTGTTTTATAATCTGTGCTCCAAGCGCGATTTTTTTAAATTTGTTTACGGATTTATACTATTTCGCGTTATTTAAAAACGATGTGTATTGAGACTATTTTCAATGTGCTGGAAATTGTTTCACAATCTATGCTGCAAGCTTGATTTTTTTTTCAATTTATTTACATATTTATACTGATTCGCGTTATTTAAAGGTGATGTCTATCAAGGTTATTCTCAATGTGCTGGAAATTGTTTCATAATCTTTGCTCCACACGTGATTTTTTTGAATTTATTTACAAATTTATAAGATTTCGCGTTATTTAAAGGCGATGTCTATCGAGGCTATTCACAATGTGCTGGAAATTGTTTCATAATCTTTGCTCCACTCGTGATTTTTTTTAAATTTGTTTACTGATTTATACTATTTCGCGTTATTTAAAGGCGATGTCTATCGAGACTATTTTCAATGTGCTGGAAATTTTTTCACAATCTATGCTCCAATCTTGATTTTTTTTTCAATTTCTTTACATATTTACACTATTTCGCGTTATTTAAAGGTGATGTCTATCGGGGATATTCTCAATGTGCTGGAATTTGTTTCGTAATCTGTGCTCCACGCGTAATTTTTTTGCATTTATTTACAGATTTATACTATTTCGCGTTATTTAAAGGCGATGTCTATCGAGGCTATTCTCAATGTGCTGGAAATTGTTTCATAATCTGTGCTCCACGCGTGATTTTTTTAAATTTGTTTACGGATTTATACTATTTCGAGTTATTTAAAGGTGGTGTCTATCGAAGCTATTCTCAATGTGCTGGAAATTGTTTCATAATCTGTGCTCCACGTGTGATTTTTTTAAAATTTGTTTATGGATTTATACTATTTCGGGTTATTTAAATGTGATGTCTATGGGGGCTATTCTCAATGTTCTGGAAATTGTTTCATAATCTGTGCTCCACGCGTGATTATTTTTAAATTTGTTTTCGGATTTATAATATTCCGCGTTATTTAAAGGCGATGTCTATCGAGACTATTTTCAATGTGCTGGAAATTGTTTCACAATCTATGCTCCAATCTTGATTTTTTTTTCAATTTGTTTATATATTTATACTATTTCGCGTTATTTAAAGGTGATGTCTATCGAGGCTATTCTCAATGTGCTGGATATTGTTTCATAATCTGTGCTCCACGCGTGATTTTTATGAATTTGTTTACGGATTTATACTAATTTGCGTATTTAAAGGCGATGTCTATCGACACTATTCTCAATGTGCTGGAAATTGTTTCATAATCTGTGCTCCACGCGTGATTTTTTAAAATTTATTTACAAATTTATAAGATTTCGCGTTATTTAAAGCGATGTCTATCGAGGCTTTTCTCAATGTTCTGGAAATTGTTTCATAATCTGTGCTCCACGCGTGACATTTTTAATTTGTTTACGCATTTATACTATTTCGCGTTATTTAAAGGTGATGTCTATCGAGGCTATTCTCAATGTGCTGGAAATTGTTTCACAATTTATACCCCAAGCGTGATTTTTTTTTTTTTTTTTTTTTTTTTTCAAATTGTTTACAGATTTATATTTTTCGCGTTATTTAAAGGTGATGTATATCGAAGCTATTCTCAATGTGCTGGAAATTGTTTCATAATCTGTGCTCCACGCGTGATTTTTTTAAAATTTGTTTATGGATTTATACTATTTCGGGTTATTTAAAGGTGATGTCTATGGGGGGCTATTCTCAATGTTCTGGAAATTGTTTCATAATCTGTGCTCCACGCGTGATTATTTTTAAATTTGTTTACGGATTTATAATATTTCGCGTTATTTAAAGGCGATGTCTATCGAGGCTATTCTCAATGTGCTGGAAATTGTTTCATAATCTGTGCTCCACGCGTGATTTTTTTTAATTTGTTTTCGGATTTATAATATTCCGCGTTATTTAAAGGCGATGTCTATCGAGACTATTTTCAATGTGCTGGAAATTGTTTCACAATCTATGCTCCAATCTTGATTTTTTTTCAATTTGTTTACATATTTATACTATTTCGCGTTATTTAAAGGTGATGTCTATCGAGGCTATTCTCAATGTGCTGGATATTGTTTCATAATCTGTGCTCCACGCGTGATTTTTATGAATTTGTTTACGGATTTATACTATTTTGCGTATTTAAAGTCGATGTCTATCGACACTATTCTCAATGTGCTGGAAATTGTTTCATAATCTGTGCTCCACGCGTGAGTTTTTAAAATTTATTTACAAATTTATAAGATTTCGCGTTATTTAAAGCGATGTCTATCGAGGCTATTCTCAATGTTCTGGAAATTGTTTCATAATCTGTGCTCCACGCGTGACATTTTTAATTTGTTTACGCATTTATACTATTTCGCGTTATTTAAAGCTGATGTCTAGCGAGGTTATTCTCAATGTGCTGGAAATTGTTTCATAATCTGTGCTCCACGCATGATTTTTTTAAATTTGTTTACGGATTTATAATATTTCGCTTTATTTAAACGCGATGTCTATCGAGACTATTTTCGATATGCTGGAAATTGTTTCACAATTTATGCTCCAAGCGTGATTTTTTTTTTCAATTTGTTTACAGATTTATACTTTTTCGCGTTATTTAAAGGTGATGTCTATCGAAGCTATTCTCAATGTGCTGGAAAATGTTTCATAATCTGTGCTCCACGCATGATTTTTTTGAATTTGTTTACGGATTTATACTATTTCGCGTTATTTAAATGCGATGTCTCTCGAGACTATTTTCAATATGCTGGAAATTGTTTCACAATCTATGTTCCAAGCGTGATTTTTTTTTCAATTTTATTTACAGATTTATACCATTTCTCGTTATTTAAAGGCGATGTCTATCGAGACTATTTTCAATGTGCTGGAAATTGTTTCATAATCTGTGTTCCACACGTGATTTTTTTCAATTTGTTTACAGGTTTATGCTATTTCGCGTTATTTGAAGGAGAAGTCTATCGAGGCTATTCTCAATGTGCTGGAATTTGTTTCATAATCTGTGCTCCACGCGTGATTTTTATGCATTTATTTACAAACTTATACTATTTCGCGTTATTTAAAGGCGATGTCTATCGAGGCTATTCTCAATGTGCTGGAAATTGTTTCATAATCTGTGCTCCACGCGTGATTTTTTTAAAATTTGTTTATGGATTTATACTATTTCGGGTTATTTAAAGGTGATGTCTATGGGGGGCTATTCTCAATGTTCTGGAAATTGTTTCATAATCTGTGCTCCACGCGTGATTATTTTTAAATTTGTTTACGGATTTATAATATTTCGCGTTATTTAAAGGCGATGTCTATCGAGGCTATTCTCAATGTGCTGGAAATTGTTTCATAATCTGTGCTCCACGCGTGATTTTTTTAAATTTGTTTTCGGATTTATAATATTCCGCGTTATTTAAAGGCGATGTCTATCGAGACTATTTTCAATGTGCTGGAAATTGTTTCACAATCTATGCTCCAATCTTGATTTTTTTTCAATTTGTTTACATATTTATACTATTTCGCGTTATTTAAAGGTGATGTCTATCGAGGCTATTCTCAATGTGCTGGATATTGTTTCATAATCTGTGCTCCACGCGTGATTTTTATGAATTTGTTTACGGATTTATACTATTTTGCGTATTTAAAGGCGATGTCTATCGACACTATTCTCAATGTGCTGGAAATTGTTTCATAATCTGTGCTCCACGCGTGAGTTTTTAAAATTTATTTACAAATTTATAAGATTTCGCGTTATTTAAAGCGATGTCTATCGAGGCTATTCTCAATGTTCTGGAAATTGTTTCATAATCTGTGCTCCACGCGTGACATTTTTAATTTGTTTACGCATTTATACTATTTCGCGTTATTTAAAGCTGATGTCTAGCGAGGTTATTCTCAATGTGCTGGAAATTGTTTCATAATCTGTGCTCCACGCATGATTTTTTTAAATTTGTTTACGGATTTATAATATTTCGCTTTATTTAAACGCGATGTCTATCGAGACTATTTTCGATATGCTGGAAATTGTTTCACAATTTATGCTCCAAGCGTGATTTTTTTTTTCAATTTGTTTACAGATTTATACTTTTTCGCGTTATTTAAAGGTGATGTCTATCGAAGTTATTCTCAATGTGCTGGAAAATGTTTCATAATCTGTGCTCCACGCATGATTTTTTTGAATTTGTTTACGGATTTATACTATTTCGCGTTATTTAAATGCGATGTCTCTCGAGACTATTTTCAATATGCTGGAAATTGTTTCACAATCTATGTTCCAAGCGTGATTTTTTTTTCAATTTTATTTACAGATTTATACCATTTCTCGTTATTTAAAGGCGATGTCTATCGAGACTATTTTCAATGTGCTGGAAATTGTTTCATAATCTGTGTTCCACACGTGATTTTTTTCAATTTGTTTACAGGTTTATGCTATTTCGCGTTATTTGAAGGAGAAGTCTATCGAGGCTATTCTCAATGTGCTGGAATTTGTTTCATAATCTGTGCTCCACGCGTGATTTTTATGCATTTATTTACAAACTTATACTATTTCGCGTTATTTAAAGGCGATGTCTATCGAGGCTATTCTCAATGTGCTGGAAATTGTTTCATAATCTGTGCTCCACACGTGATTTTTTTTTCAATTTGTTTACATATTTATACTGTTTCGCGTTATTTAAAGGTGATGTCTATCGAGACTATTCTCAATGTGCTGGAAATTGTTTTATAATCTGTGCTCCAAGCGCGATTTTTTAAAATTTGTTTACGGATTTATACTATTTCGCGTTATTTAAAAACGATGTGTATTGAGACTATTTTCAATGTGCTGGAAATTGTTTCACAATCTATGCTCCAAGCTTGATTTTTTTTTCAATTTATTTACATATTTATACTGATTCGCGTTATTTAAAGGTGATGTCTATCGAGGTTATTCTCAATGTGCTGGAAATTGTTTCATAATCTTTGCTCCACACGTGATTTTTTTAAATTTATTTACAAATTTATAAGATTTCGCGTTATTTAAAGGCGATGTCTATCGAGGCTATTCACAATGTGCTGGAAATTGTTTCATAATCTTTGCTCCACTCGTGATTTTTTTTAAATTTGTTTACTGATTTATACTATTTCGCGTTATTTAAAGGCGATGTCTATCGAGACTATTTTCAATGTGCTGGAAATTTTTTCACAATCTATGCTCCAATCTTGATTTTTTTTTCAATTTGTTTACATATTTACACTATTTCGCGTTATTTAAAGGTGATGTCTATCGGGGATATTCTCAATGTGCTGGAATTTGTTTCGTAATCTGTGCTCCACGCGTAATTATTTTGCATTTATTTACAGATTTGTACTATTTCGCGTTATTTAAAGGCGATGTCTATCGAGGCTATTCTCAATGTGCTGGAAATTGTTTCATAATCTGTGCTCCACGCGTGATTTTTTTAAATTTATTTACAAATTTATAAGATTTCGCGTTATTTAAAGGCGATGTCTATCGAGGCTATTCTCAATGTGCTGGAAATTGTTTCATAATCTGTGCTCCACGCGTGATTTTTTTAAATTTGTTTACGGATTTATACTATTTCGAGTTATTTAAAGGTGGTGTCTATCGAAGCTATTCTCAATGTGCTGGAAATTGTTTCATAATCTGTGCTCCACGTGTGATTTTTTTAAAATTTGTTTATGGATTTATACTATTTCGGGTTATTTAAATGTGATGTCTATGGGGGCTATTCTCAATGTTCTGGAAATTGTTTCATAATCTGTGCTCCACGCGTGATTATTTTTAAATTTGTTTTCGGATTTATAATATTCCGCGTTATTTAAAGGCGATGTCTATCGAGACTATTTTCAATGTGCTGGAAATTGTTTCACAATCTATGCTCCAATCTTGATTTTTTTTTCAATTTGTTTATATATTTATACTATTTCGCGTTATTTAAAGGTGATGTCTATCGAGGCTATTCTCAATGTGCTGGATATTGTTTCATAATCTGTGCTCCACGCGTGATTTTTATGAATTTGTTTACGGATTTATACTAATTTGCGTATTTAAAGGCGATGTCTATCGACACTATTCTCAATGTGCTGGAAATTGTTTCATAATCTGTGCTCCACGCGTGATTTTTTAAAATTTATTTACAAATTTATAAGATTTCGCGTTATTTAAAGCGATGTCTATCGAGGCTA
Organism: Maratus speciosus; assembly: GCA_963932465.1. Lineage (NCBI taxonomy): Eukaryota > Metazoa > Arthropoda > Arachnida > Araneae > Salticidae > Maratus > Maratus speciosus. The sequence continues at coordinate 620,294 of CAWVRF010001532.1, read as the reverse complement.
TTCTCAATGTTCTGGAAATTGTTTCATAATCTGTGCTCCACGCGTGACATTTTTAATTTGTTTACGCATTTATACTATTTCGCGTTATTTAAAGGTGATGTCTATCGAGGCTATTCTCAATGTGCTGGAAATTGTTTCACAATTTATACCCCAAGCGTGATTTTTTTTTTTTTTTTTCAAATTGTTTACAGATTTATACTTTTCGCGTTATTTAAAGGTGATGTATATCGAAGCTATTCTCAATGTGCTGGAAATTGTTTCATAATCTGTGCTCCACGCGTGATTTTTTTAAAATTTGTTTATGGATTTATACTATTTCGGGTTATTTAAAGGTGATGTCTATGGGGGGCTATTCTCAATGTTCTGGAAATTGTTTCATAATCTGTGCTCCACGCGTGATTATTTTTAAATTTGTTTACGGATTTATAATATTTCGCGCTATTTAAAGCCGATGTCTATCGAGGCTATTCTCAATGTGCTGGAAATTGTTTCATAATCTGTGCTCCACGCGTGATTTTTTTTAATTTGTTTTCGGATTTATAATATTCCGCGTTATTTAAAGGCGATGTCTATCGAGACTATTTTCAATGTGCTGGAAATTGTTTCACAATCTATGCTCCAATCTTGATTTTTTTTCAATTTGTTTACATATTTATACTATTTCGCGTTATTTAAAGGTGATGTCTATCGAGGCTATTCTCAATGTGCTGGATATTGTTTCATAATCTGTGCTCCACGCGTGATTTTTATGAATTTGTTTACGGATTTATACTATTTTGCGTATTTAAAGGCGATGTCTATCGACACTATTCTCAATGTGCTGGAAATTGTTTCATAATCTGTGCTCCACGCGTGAGTTTTTAAAATTTATTTACAAATTTATAAGATTTCGCGTTATTTAAAGCGATGTCTATCGAGGCTATTCTCTATGTTCTGGAAATTGTTTCATAATCTGTGCTCCACGCGTGACATTTTTAATTTGTTTACGCATTTATACTATTTCGCGTTATTTAAAGGTGATGTCTAGCGAGGTTATTCTCAATGTGCTGGAAATTGTTTCATAATCTGTGCTCCACGCATGATTTTTTTAAATTTGTTTACGGATTTATAATATTTCGCTTTATTTAAACGCGATGTCTATCGAGACTATTTTCGATGTGCTGGAAATTGTTTCACAATTTATGCTCCAAGCGTGATTTTTTTTTTCAATTTGTTTACAGATTTATACTTTTTCGCGTTATTTAAAGGTGATGTCTATCGAAGCTATTCTCAATGTGCTGGAAAATGTTTCATAATCTGTGCTCCACGCATGATTTTTTTAAATTTGTTTACGGATTTATACTATTTCGCGTTATTTAAATGCGATGTCTCTCGAGACTATTTTCAATGTGCTGGAAATTGTTTCACAATCTATGTTCCAAGCGTGATTTTTTTTTCAATTTTATTTACAGATTTATACCATTTCTCGTTATTTAAAGGCGATGTCTATCGAGACTATTTTCAATGTGCTGGAAATTGTTTCATAATCTGTGCTCCACACGTGATTTTTTTCAATTTGTTTACAGGTTTATGCTATTTCGCGTTATTTGAAGGAGAAGTCTATCGAGGCTATTCTCAATGTGCTGGAATTTGTTTCATAATCTGTGCTCCACGCGTGATTTTTTTGCATTTATTTACAAACTTATACTATTTCGCGTTATTTAAAGGCGATGTCTATCGAGGCTATTCTCAATGTGCTGGAAATTGTTTCATAATCTGTGCTCCACACGTGATTTGTTTTTCAATTTGTTTACATATTTATACTGTTTCGCGTTATTTAAAGGTGATGTCTATCAAGACTATTCTCAATGTGCTGGAAATTGTTTTATAATCTGTGCTACAAGCGCGATTTTTTAAAATTTGTTTACGGATTTATACTATTTCGCGTTATTTAAAAACGATGTGTATTGAGACTATTTTCAAAGTGCTGGAAATTGTTTCACAATCTATGCTCCAAGCTTGATTTTTTTTTCAATTTATTTACATATTTATACTGATTCGCGTTATTTAAAGGTGATGTCTATCGAGGTTATTCTCAATGTGCTGGAAATTGTTTCATAATCTTTGCTCCACACGTGATTTTTTTGAATTTATTTACAAATTTATAAGATTTCGCGTTATTTAAAGGCGATGTCTATCGAGGCTATTCACAATGTGCTGGAAATTGTTTCATAATCTTTGCTCCACTCGTGATTTTTTTTAAATTTGTTTACTGATTTATACTATTTCGCGTTATTTAAAGGCGATGTCTATCGAGACTATTTTCAATGTGCTGGAAATTTTTTCACAATCTATGCTCCAATCTTGATTTTTTTTTTCAATTTGTTTACATATTTACACTATTTCGCGTTATTTAAAGGCGATGTCTATCGGGGATATTCTCAATGTGCTGGAATTTGTTTCATAATCTGTGCTCCACGCGTAATTTTTTTGCATTTATTTACAGATTTATACTATTTCGCGTTATTTAAAGGCGATGTCTATCGAGGCTATTCTCAATGTGCTGGAAATTGTTTCATAATCTGTGCTCCACGCGTGATTTTTTTAAATTTATTTACAAATTTATAAGATTTCGCGTTATTTAAAGGCGATGTCTATCGAGGCTATTCTCAATGTGCTGGAAATTGTTTCATAATCTGTGCTCCACGCGTGATTTTTTTAAATTTGTTTACGGATTTATACTATTTCGAGTTATTTAAAGGTGGTGTCTATCGAGACTATTTTCAATGTGCTGGAAATTGTTTCATAATCTTTGGTCCACGCGTGATTTTTTTAAATTTTTTTTACGGATTTATACTATTTCGTGTTATTTAAAGGCGATATCTATCGAGACTATTTTCAATGTGCTGGAAATTGTTTCACAATCTATTCTCCAAGCGTGATTTTTTAAATTTTTTTTCAATTTGTTTACAGATTTATACTATTTCGCGTTATTTAAAGGTGATGTCTATAGAGGCTATTCTCAATGTGCTGGAAATTGTTTCATAATCTGTGCTCCACGCGTGATTTTTTTGAATTTGTTTACGCATTTATACTATTTAGCGTTATTTAAAGGTGATGTCTATCGAGGCTATTCTCAATGTGCTGGAAATTGTTTCATAATCTGTGCTCCACGCGTGATTTTTTAAAATTTTTTTTACGGATTTATACTATTTCGTGTTATTTAAAGGCGATATCTATCGAGACTATTTTCAATGTGCTGGAAATTGTTTCACAATTTATACCCCAAGCGTGATTTTTTTTTTTTTTTTTTTTCAAATTGTTTACAGATTTATACTTTTCGCGTTATTTAAAGGTGATGTATATCGAAGCTATTCTCAATGTGCTGGAAATTGTTTCATAATCTGTGCTCCACGTGTGATTTTTTAAAAATTTGTTTATGGATTTATACTATTTCGGGTTATTTAAATGTGATGTCTATGGGGGCTATTCTCAATGTTCTGGAAATTGTTTCATAATCTGTGCTTCACGCGTGATTATTTTTAAATTTGTTTACGGATTTATAATATTTCGCGTTATTTAAAGGCGATGTCTATCGAGGCTATTCTCAATGTGCTGGAAATTGTTTCATAATCTGTGCTCCACGCGTGATTTTTTTGAATTTGTTTTCGGATTTATAATATTCCGCGTTATTTAAAGGCGATGTCTATCGAGACTATTTTCAATGTGCTGGAAATTGTTTCACAATCTATGCTCCAATCTTGATTTTTTTTTTCAATTTGTTTACATATTTATACTATTTCGCGTTATTTAAAGGTGATGTCTATCGAGGCTATTCTCATTGTGCTGGATATTGTTTCATAATCTGTGCTCCACGCGTGATTTTTATGAATATGTTTACGGATTTATACTAATTTGCGTATTTAAAGGCGATGTCTATCGACACTATTCTCAATGTGCTGGAAATTGTTTCATAATCTGTGCTCCACGCGTGATTTTTTAAAATTTATTTACAAATTTATAAGATTTCGCGTTATTTAAAGCGATGTCTATCGAGGCTATTCTCAATGTTCTGGAAATTGTTTCATAATCTGTGCTCCACGCGCGACATTTTTAATTTGTTTACGCATTTATAATATTTCGCGTTATTTAAAGGTGATGTCTAGCGAGGTTATTCTCAATGTGCTGGAAATTGTTTCATAATCTGTGCTCCACGCATGATTTTTTTAAATTTGTTTACGGATTTATAATATTTCGCTTTATTTAAACGCGATGTCTATCGAGACTATTTTCGATGTGCTGGAAATTGTTTCACAATTTATGCTCCAAGCGTGATTTTTTTTTTCAATTTGTTTACAGATTTATACGTTTTCGCGTTATTTAAAGGTGATGTCTATCGAAGCTATTCTCAATGTGCTGGAAAATGTTTCATAATCTGTGCTCCACGCATGATTTTTTTGAATTTGTTTACGGATTTATACTATTTCGCGTTATTTAAATGCGATGTCTCTCGAGACTATTTTCAATATGCTGGAAATTGTTTCACAATCTATGTTCCAAGCGTGATTTTTTTTTCTATTTTATTTACAGATTTATACCATTTCTCGTTATTTAAAGGCGATGTCTATCGAGACTATTTTCAATGTGCTGGAAATTGTTTCATAATCTGTGCTCCACACGTGATTTTTTTTCAATTTGTTTACATATTTATACTGTTTCGCGTTATTTAAAGGTGATGTCTATCGAGACTATTCTCAATGTGCTGGAAATTGTTTTATAATCTGTGCTCCAAGCGCGATTTTTTAAAATTTGTTTACGGATTTATACTATTTCGCGTTATTTAAAAACGATATGTATTGAGACTATTTTCAATGTGCTGGAAATTGTTTCACAATCTATGCTCCAAGCTTGATTTTTTTTTTCAATTTATTTACATATTTATACTGATTCGCGTTATTTAAAGGTGATGTCTATCGAGGTTATTCTCAATGTGCTGGAAATTGTTTCATAATCTTTGCTCCACACGTGATTTTTTTGAATTTATTTACAAATTTATAAGATTTCGCGTTATTTAAAGGCGATGTCTATCGAGGCTATTCACAATGTGCTGGAAATTGTTTCATAATCTTTGCTCCACGCGTGATTTTTTTTAAATTTGTTTACTGATTTATACTATTTCGCGTTATTTAAAGGCGATGTCTATCGAGACTATTTTCAATGTACTGGAAATTTTTTCACAATCTATGCTCCAATCTTGATTTTTTTTTTCAATTTGTTTACATATTTACACTATTTCGCGTTACTTAAAGGCGATGTCTATCGAGGCTATTTTCTATGTGCTGGAAATTGTTTCATAATCTGTGCTCCACGCGTGATTTTTTTAAATTTATTTACAAATTTATAAGATTTCGCGTTATTTAAAGGCGAAGTCTATGGAGGCTATTCTCAATGTGCTGGAAATTGTTTCATAATCTGTGCTCCACGCGTGATTTTTTTAAATTTGTTTACGGATTTATTTTATTTCGAGTTATTTAAAGGTGGTGTCTATCGAGACTATTTTCAATGTGCTGGAAATTGTTTCATAATCTGTGCTCCACGCGTGATTTTTTTTATTTTTTTTTACGGATTTATACTATTTCGTGTTATTTAAAGGCGATATCTATCGAGACTATTTTCAATGTGCTGGAAATTGTTTCACAATCTATTCTCCAAGCGTGATTTTTTAAATTTTTTTTCAATTTGTTTACAGATTTATACTATTTCGCGTTATTTAAAGGTGATGTCTATAGAGGCTATTCTCAATGTGCTGGAAATTGTTTCATAATCTGTGCTCCACGCGTGATGTTTTTGAATTTGTTTACGCATTTATACTATTTAGCGTTATTTAAAGGTGATGTCTATCGAGGCTATTCTCAATGTGCTGGAAATTGTTTCATAATCTGTGCTCCACGCGTGATTTTTTTAAATTTTTTTTACGGATTTATACTATTTCGTGTTATTTAAAGGCGATATCTATCGAGACTATTTTCAATGTGCTGGAAATTGTTTCACAATTTATACCCCAAGCGTGATTTTCTTTTGTTGTTGTTTTTTTTTTTTTTTCAAATTGTTTACAGATTTATACTTTTCGCGTTATTTAAAGGTGATGTATATCGAAGCTATTCTCAATGTGCTGGAAATTGTTTCATAATCTGTGCTCCACGCGTGATTTTTTTAAAATTTGTTTATGGATTTATACTATTTCGGGTTATTTAAAGGTGATGTCTATGGGGGCTATTCTCAATGTTCTGGAAATTGTTTCATAATCTGTGCTCCACGCGTGATTATTTTTAAATTTGTTTACGGATTTATAATATTTCGCGTTATTTAAAGGCGATGTCTATCGAGGCTATTCTCAATGTGCTGGAAATTGTTTCATAATCTGTGCTCCACGCGTGATTTTTTTGAATTTGTTTTCGGATTTATAATATTCCGCGTTATTTAAAGGCGATGTCTATCGAGACTATTTTCAATGTGCTGGAAATTGTTTCACAATCTATGCTCCAATCTTGATTTTTTTTTCAATTTGTTTACATATTTATACTATTTCGCGTTATTTAAAGGTGATGTCTATCGAGGCTATTCTCAATGTGCTGGATATTGTTTCATAATCTGTGCTCCACGCGTGATTTTTATGAATTTGTTTACGGATTTATACTATTTTGCGTATTTAAAGGCGATGTCTATCGACACTATTCTCAATGTGCTGGAAATTGTTTCATAATCTGTGCTCCACGCGTGATTTTTTAAAATTTATTTACAAATTTATAAGATTTCGCGTTATTTAAAGCGATGTCTATCGAGGCTATTCTCAATGTTCTGGAAATTGTTTCATAATCTGTGCTCCACGCGTGACATTTTTAATTTGTTTACGCATTTATACTATTTCGCGTTATTTAAAGGTGATGTCTAGCGAGGTTATTCTCAATGTGCTGGAAATTGTTTCATAATCTGTGCTCCACGCATGATTTTTTTTAATTTGTTTACGGATTTATAATATTTCGCTTTATTTAAACGCGATGTCTATCGAGACTATTTTCGATGTGCTGGAAATTGTTTCACAATTTATGCTCCAAGCGTGATTTTTTTTTTCAATTTGTTTACAGATTTATACTTTTTCGCGTTATTTAAAGGTGATGTCTATCGAAGCTATTCTCAATGTGCTGGAAAATGTTTCATAATCTGTGCTCCACGCATGATTTTTTTGAATTTGTTTACGGATTTATACTATTTCGCGTTATTTAAATGCGATGTCTCTCGAGACTATTTTCAATATGCTGGAAATTGTTTCACAATCTATGTTCCAAGCGTGATTTTTTTTTCAATTTTATTTACAGATTTATACCATTTCTCGTTATTTAAAGGCGATGTCTATCGAGACTATTTTCAATGTGCTGGAAATTGTTTCATAATCTGTGCTCCACGCGTGATTTTTTTTCAATTTGTTTACAGGATTATGCTATTTCGCGTTATTTGAAGGAGAAGTCTATCGAGGCTATTCTCAATGTGCTGGAATTTGTTTCATAATCTGTGCTCCACGCGTGATTTTTTTGCATTTATTTACAAACTTATACTATTTCGCGTTATTTAAAGGCGATGTCTATCGAGGCTATTCTCAATGTGCTGGAAATTGTTTCATAATCTGTGCTCCACACGTGATTTTTTTTTCAATTTGATAACATATTTATACTGTTTCGCGTTATTTAAAGGTGATGTCTATCGAGACTATTCTCAATGTGCTGGAAATTGTTTTATAATCTGTGCTCCAAGCGCGATTTTTTTAAATTTGTTTACGGATTTATACTATTTCGCGTTATTTAAAAACGATGTGTATTGAAACTATTTTCAATGTGCTGGAAATTGTTTCACAATCTATGCTCCAAGCTTGATTTTTTTTTCAATTTCTTTACATATTTATACTGATTCGCGTTATTTAAAGGTGATGTCTATCGAGGTTATTCTCAATGTGCTGGAAATAGTTTCATAATCTTTGCTCCACACGTGATTTTTTTTAATTTATTTACAAATTTATAAGATTTCGCGTTATTTAAAGGCGATGTCTATCGAGGCTATTTACAATGTGCTGGAAATTGTTTCATAATCTGTGCTCCACGCGTGATTTTTTTAAAATTTGTTTATGGATTTATATTATTTCGGGCTATTTAAAGGTGATGTCTATGGGGGCTATTCTCAATGTTCTGGAAATTGTTTCATAATCTGTGCTCCGACGTGATTTTTTTAAATTTGTTTACGGATTTATAATATTTCGCGTTATTTAAAGGCGATGTCTATCGAGACTATTTTCAATGTGCTGGAAATTGTTTCACAATCTATGCTCCAATCTTGATTTTTTTTTCATTTTGTTGACTTATTTATACTATTTCGCATTATTTAAAGGTGATGTCTATCGAGGCTATTCTCAATTTGCTGGAAATTTTTTCATAATCTGTGCTCCACGCGTGATTTTTTTGAATTTGTTTTCGGATTTATAATATTCCGCGTTATTTAAAGGCGATGTCTATCGAGACTATTTTCAATGTGCTGGAAATTGTTTCACAATCTATGCTCCAATCTTGATTTTTTTTTCATTTTCTTTACATATTTATACTATTTCGGGTTATTTAAAGGTGATGTCTATGGGGGGCTATTCTCAATGTTCTGCAAATTGTTTCATAATCTGTGCTCCACGCGTGATTATTTTTAAATTTGTTTACGGATTTATAATATTTCGCGTTATTTAAAGGCGATGTCTATCGAGGCTATTCTCAATGTGCTGGAAATTGTTTCATAATCTGTGCTCCACGCGTGATTTTTTTGAATTTGTTTTCGGATTTATAATATTCCACGTTATTTAAAGGCGATGTCTATCGAGACTATTTTCAATGTGCTGGAAATTGTTTCACAATCTATGCTCCAATCTTGATTTTTTTTTCATTTTGTTGACATATTTATACTGTTTCGCGTTATTTAAAGGTGATGTCTATCGAGACTATTCTCAATGTGCTGGAAATTGTTTTATAATCTGTGCTCCAAGCGCGATTTTTTTAAATTTGTTTACGGATTTATACTATTTCGCGTTATTTAAAAACGATGTGTATTGAGACTATTTTCAATGTGCTGGAAATTGTTTCACAATCTATGCTCCAAGCTTGATTTTTTTTTCAATTTCTTTACATATTTATACTGATTCGCGTTATTTAAAGGTGATGTCTATCGAGGTTATTCTATATGTGCTGGAAATAGTTTCATAATCTTTTCTCCACACGTGATTTTTTTGAATTTATTTACAAATTTATAAGATTTCGCGTTATTTAAAGGCGATGTCTATGGAGGCTATTTACAATGTGCTGGAAATTGTTTCATAATCTGTGCTCCACGCGTGATTTTTTTAAAATTTGTTTATGGATTTATATTATTTCGGGTTATTTAAAGGTGATGTCTATGGGGGCTATTCTCAATGTTCTGGAAATTGTTTCATAATCTGTGCTCCGACGTGATTTTTTTAAATTTGTTTACGGATTTATAATATTTCGCGTTATTTAAAGGCGATGTCTATCGAGACTATTTTCAATGTGCTGGAAATTGTTTCACAATCTATGCTCCAATCTTGATTTTTTTTTCATTTTGTTGACTTATTTATACTATTTCGCGTTATTTAAAGGTGATGTCTATCGAGGCTATTCTCAATTTGCTGGAAATTGTTTCATAATCTGTGCTCCACGCGTGATTTTTTTGAATTTGTTTTCGGATTTATAATATTCCGCGTTTTTTAAAGGCGATGTCTATCGAGACTATTTTCAATGTGCTGGAAATTGTTTCACAATCTATGCTCCAATCTTGATTTTTTTTTCATTTTCTTTACATATTTATACTATTTCGGGTTATTTAAAGGTGATGTCTATGGGGGGCTATTCTCAATGTTCTGGAAATTGTTTCATAATCTGTGCTCCACGCGTGATTATTTTTAAATTTGTTTACGGATTTATAATATTTCGCGTTATTTAAAGGCGATGTCTATCGAGGCTATTCTCAATGTGCTGGAAATTGTTTCATAATCTGTGCTCCACGCGTGATTTTTTTGAATTTGTTTTCGGATTTATAATATTCCACGTTATTTAAAGGCGATGTCTATCGAGACTATTTTCAATGTGCTGGAAATTGTTTCACAATCTATGCTCCAATCTTGATTTTTTTTTTCATTTTGTTGACATATTTATACTATTTCGCGTTATTTAAAGGTGATGTCTATCGAGGCTATTCTGAATTTGCTGGAAATTGTTTCATAATCTGTGCTCCACACGTGATTTTTTAAAATTTGTTTACGGATTTATAATGTTTCGCTTTATTTAAAGGCGATGTCTATTGAGACTATTTTCAATGTGCTGGAAATTGTTTCACAATCTATGCTCCAAGCTTGATTTTTTTTTCAATTTGTTTACATATTTTTACTTTTTCGCGTTATTTAAAGGTGATGTCTATCGAGGCTATTCTCAATGTGCTGGAAATTGTTTCATAATCTGTGCTCCACGCGTGGATTTTTTGATTTTGTTTACGGATTTATACTATTTCGAGTTATTTAAAGGCGATGGCTATCGAGACTATTCTCAATGTGCTGGAAATTGTTTCATAATCTGTGTTCCACGCCTGATTTTTTTTTCATTTGTTTACGGTTTCATACTATTTCGCGTTATTTAAAGGTGATGTCTATCGAGGTTATTCTCAATGTGCTGGAAATTGTTTAACAATCTATGTTCCAAGCTTGATTTTTTTGAATTTATTTACAAATTTATAAGATTTCGCGTTATTTAAAGGCGATGTCTATTCAGACTATTTTCAATGTGCTGGAAATTGTTTCACAATCTATGCTCCAAGCTTGATTTTTTTTTTCAATTTGTTTACATATTTATACTGATTCGCGTTATTTAAAGGTGATGTCTATCGAGGTTATTCTCAATGTGCTGGAAATTGTTTCATAATCTTTGCCCCACACGTGATTTTTTTAAATTTATTTACAAATTTATAAGATTTCGCGTTATTTAAAGGCGATGTCTATCGAGGCTATTCACAATGTGCTGGAAATTGTTTCATAATCTGTGCTCCACGCGTGATTTTTTTTTAATTTGTTTACTGATTTATACTATTTCGCGTTATTTAAAGGCGATGTCTATCGAGACTATTTTCAATGTGCTGGAAATTTTTTCACAATCTATGCTCCAATCTTGATTTTTTTTTCAATTTGTTTACATATTTATACTATTTCGCGTTATTTAAAGGTGATGTCTATCGGGGATATTCTCAGTGTGCTGGAATTTGTTTCATAATCTGTGCTCCACGCGTAATTTTTTTGCATTTATTTACAGATTTATACTATTTCGCGTTATTTAAAGGCGATGTCTATCGAGGCTATTCTCAATGTGCTGGAAATTGTTTCATAATCTGTGCTCCACGCGTGATTTTTTTAAATTTATTTACAAATTTATAAGATTTCGCGTTATTTAAAAGCGATGTCTATCGAGACTATTTTCAATGTGCTGGAAATTGTTTCATAATCTGTGCTCCACGCGTGATTTTTTAAAATTTTTTTTTACGTATTTATACTATTTCGTGTTATATAAAGGCGATATCTATCGAGACTATTTTCAATGTGCTGGAAATTGTTTCACAATCTATTCTCCAAGGGTGATTCTTTTTTTTTTCAATTTTTTACAAATTTATACTATTTCGCGTTATTTAAAGGTGATGTCTATAGAGGATATTCTCAATGTGCTGGAAATTGTTTCATAATCTGTGCTCCACGCGTGATTTTTTTGAATTTGTTTACGCATTTATACTATTTAGCGTTATATAAAGGTGATGTCTATCGAGGCTATTCTCAATGTGCTGGAAATTGTTTCATAATCTGTGCTCCACGCGTGATTTTTTTTATTTTTTTTTACGGATTTATACTATTTCGTGTTATTTAAAGGCGATATCTATCGAGACTATTTTCAATGTGCTGGAAATTGTTTCACAATTTATACCCCAAGCGTGATTTTTTTTTTTTTTTTTTTTTTTTTTTCAAATTGTTTACAGATTTATACATTTCGCGTCATTTAAAGGTGATGTATATCGAAGCTATTCTCAATGTGCTGGAAATTGTTTCATAATCTGTGCTCCACGCGTAATTTTTTTGCATTTATTTACAGATTTATACTATTTCGCGTTATTTAAAGGCGATGTCTATCGAGGCTATTCTCAATGTGCTGGAAATTGTTTCATAATCTGTGCTCCACGCGTGATTTTTTTAAATTTATTTACAAATTTATAAGATTTGGCGTTATTTAAAGGCGATGTCTATCGAGGCTATTCTCAATGTGCTGGAAATTGTTTCATAATCTGTGCTCCACGCGTGATTTTTTTTTTTTCAATTTGTTTACAGATTTATACTATTTCGCGTTATTTAAAGGTGATGTCTATAGAGGCTATTCTCAATGTGCTGGAAATTGTTTCATAATCTGTGCTCCACGCGTGATTTTTTTGAATTTGTTTACGCATTTATACTATTTAGCGTTATTTAAAGGTGATGTCTATCGAGGCTATTCTCAATGTGCAGGAAATTGTTTCATAATCTGTGCTCCACGCGTGATTTTTTTTAATTTTTTTTACGGATTTATACTATTTCGTGTTATTTAAAGGCGATATCTATCGAGACTATTTTCAATGTGCTGGAAATTGTTTCACAATTTATACCCCAAGCGTGATTTTTTTTTTTTTTTTTCAAATTGTTTACAGATTTATACTTTTCGCGTTATTTAAAGGTGATGTATATCGAAGCTATTCTCAATGTGCTGGAAATTGTTTCATAATCTGTGCTCCACGCGTGATTTTTTTTAAATTTGCTTATGGATTTATACTATTTCGGGTTATTTAAAGGTGATGTCTATGGGGGCTATTCTCAATGTTCTGGAAATTGTTTCATAATCTATGCTCCACGCGTGATTATTTTTAAATTTGTTTACGGATTTATAATATTTCGCGTTATTTAAAGGCGATGTCTATCGAGGCTATTCTCAATGTGCTGGAAATTGTTTCATAATCTGTGCTCCACGCGTGATTTTTTTTAATTTGTTTTCGGATTTATAATATTCCGCGTTATTTAAAGGCGATGTCTATCGAGACTATTTTCAATGTGCTGGAAATTGTTTCACAATCTATGCTCCAATCTTGATTTTTTTTTCAATTTGTTTACATATTTATACTATGTCGCGTTATTTAAATGTGATGTCTATCGAGGCTATTCTCAATGTGCTGGAAATTGTTTCATAATCTGTGCTCCACGCGTGATTTTTTTGAATTTGTTTACGGATTTATACTATTTTGCGTATTTAAAGGCGATGTCTATCGACACTATTCTCAATGTGCTGGAAATTAATTCATAATCTGTGCTCCACGCGTGATTTTTTAAAATTTATTTACAAATTTATAAGATTTCGCGTTATTTAAAGCGATGTCTATCGAGGCTATTCTCAATGTTCTGGAAATTGTTTCATAATCTGTGCTCCACGCGTGACTTTTTTTAATTTGTTTACTCATTTATGCAATTTCGCGTTATTTAAAGGTGATGTCTAGCAAGGTTATTCTCAATGTGCTGGAAATTGTTTCATAATCTGTGCTCCACGCGTGGATTTTTTGATTTTGTTTACGGATTTATACTATTTCGAGTTATTTAAAGGCGATGGCTATCGAGACTATTCTCAATGTGCTGGAAATTGTTTCATAATCTGTGTTCCACGCCTGATTTTTTTTTCATTTGTTTACGGTTTTATACTATTTCGCGTTATTTAAAGGTGATGTCTATCGAGGTTATTCTCAATGTGCTGGAAATTGTTTAACAATCTATGTTCCAAGCTTGATTTTTTTGAATTTATTTACAAATTTATAAGATTTCGCGTTATTTAAAGGCGATGTCTATTCAGACTATTTTCAATGTGCTGGAAATTGTTTCACAATCTATGCTCCAAGCTTGATTTTTTTTTTCAATTTGTTTACATATTTATACTGATTCGCGTTATTTAAAGGTGATGTCTATCGAGGTTATTCTCAATGTGCTGGAAATTGTTTCATATTCTTTGCCCCACACGTGATTTTTTTAAATTTATTTACAAATTTATAAGATTTCGCGTTATTTAAAGGCGATGTCTATCGAGGCTATTCACAATGTGCTGGAAATTGTTTCATAATCTGTGCTCCACGCGTGATTTTTTTTTAATTTGTTTACTGATTTATACTATTTCGCGTTATTTAAAGGCGATGTCTATCGAGACTATTTTCAATGTGCTGGAAATTTTTTCACAATCTATGCTCCAATCTTGATTTTTTTTTCAATTTGTTTACATATTTATACTATTTCGCGTTATTTAAAGGTGATGTCTATCGGGGATATTCTCAGTGTGCTGGAATTTGTTTCATAATCTGTGCTCCACGCGTAATTTTTTTGCATTTATTTACAGATTTATACTATTTCGCGTTATTTAAAGGCGATGTCTATCGAGGCTATTCTCAATGTGCTGGAAATTGTTTCATAATCTGTGCTCCACGCGTGATTTTTTTAAATTTATTTACAAATTTATAAGATTTCGCGTTATTTAAAAGCGATGTCTATCGAGACTATTTTCAATGTGCTGGAAATTGTTTCATAATCTGTGCTCCACGCGTGATTTTTTAAAATTTTTTTTACGTATTTATACTATTTCGTGTTATATAAAGGCGATATCTATCGAGACTATTTTCAATGTGCTGGAAATTTTTTCACAATCTATTCTCCAAGGGTGATTCTTTTTTTTTTTCAATTTTTTACAAATTTATACTATTTCGCGTTATTTAAAGGTGATGTCTATAGAGGATATTCTCAATGTGCTGGAAATTGTTTCATAATCTGTGCTCCACGCGTGATTTTTTTGAATTTGTTTACGCATTTATACTATTTAGCGTTATATAAAGGTGATGTCTATCGAGGCTATTCTCAATGTGCTGGAAATTGTTTCATAATCTGTGCTCCACGCGTGATTTTTTTTAATTTTTTTTTTACGGATTTATACTATTTCGTGTTATTTAAAGGCGATATCTATCGAGACTATTTTCAATGTGCTGGAAATTGTTTCACAATTTATACCCCAAGCGTGATTTTTTTATGTTTTTTTTTTTTTCAAATTGTTTACAGATTTATACATTTCGCGTCATTTAAAGGTGATGTATATCGAAGCTATTCTCAATGTGCTGGAAATTGTTTCATAATCTGTGCTCCACGCGTAATTTTTTTGCATTTATTTACAGATTTATACTATTTCGCGTTATTTAAAGGCGATGTCTATCGAGGCTATTCTCAATGTGCTGGAAATTGTTTCATAATCTGTGCTCCACGCGTGATTTTTTTTAATTTATTTACAAATTTATAAGATTTGGCGTTATTTAAAGGCGATGTCTATCGAGGCTATTCTCAATGTGCTGGAAATTGTTTCATAATCTGTGCTCCACGCGTGATTTTTTTTTTTTTCAATTTGTTTACAGATTTATACTATTTCGCGTTATTTAAAGGTGATGTCTATAGAGGCTATTCTCAATGTGCTGGAAATTGTTTCATAATCTGTGCTCCACGCGTGATTTTTTTGAATTTGTTTACGCATTTATACTATTTAGCGTTATTTAAAGGTGATGTCTATCGAGGCTATTCTCAATGTGCAGGAAATTGTTTCATAATCTGTGCTCCACGCGTGATTTTTTTAAATTTTTTTTACGGATTTATACTATTTCGTGTTATTTAAAGGCGATATCTATCGAGACTATTTTCAATGTGCTGGAAATTGTTTCACAATTTATACCCCAAGCGTGATTTTTTTTTTTTTTTTTTTTTCAAATTGTTTACAGATTTATACTTTTCGCGTTATTTAAAGGTGATGTATATCGAAGCTATTCTCAATGTGCTGGAAATTGTTTCATAATCTGTGCTCCACGCGTGATTTTTTTTAAATTTTCTTATGGATTTATACTATTTCGGGTTATTTAAAGGTGATGTCTATGGGGGCTATTCTCAATGTTCTGGAAATTGTTTCATAATCTATGCTCCACGCGTGATTATTTTTAAATTTGTTTACGGATTTATAATATTTCGCGTTATTTAAAGGCGATGTCTATCGAGGGTATTCTCAATGTGCTGGAAATTGTTTCATAATCTGTGCTCCACGCGTGATTTTTTTTAATTTGTTTTCGGATTTATAATATTCCGCGTTATTTAAAGGCGATGTCTATCGAGACTATTTTGAATGTGCTGGAAATTGTTTCACAATCTATGCTCCAATCTTGATTTTTTTTTCAATTTGTTTACATATTTATACTATGTCGCGTTATTTAAATGTGATGTCTATCGAGGCTATTCTCAATGTGCTGGAAATTGTTTCATAATCTGTGCTCCACGCGTGATTTTTTTGAATTTGTTTACGGATTTATACTATTTTGCGTATTTAAAGGCGATGTCTATCGACACTATTCTCAATGTGCTGGAAATTAATTCATAATCTGTGCTCACGCGTGATTTTTTAAATTTTATTTACAAATTTATAAGATTTCGCGTTATTTAAAGCGATGTCTATCGAGGCTATTCTCAATGTTCTGGAAATTGTTTCATAATCTGTGCTCCACGCGTGACTTTTTTTAATTTGTTTACTCATTTATGCAATTTCGCGTTATTTAAAGGTGATGTCTAGCAAGGTTATTCTTAATGTGCTGGAAATTGTTTCATAATCTGTGCTCCACGCGTGATTTTTTTAAATTTGTTTACGGATTTATAATTTTTCGCTTTTTTTAAAGGCGATGTCTATCGAGACTATTTTCGATGTGCTGGAAATTGTTTCACAATTTATGCTCCAAGCGTGATTTTTTTTTCAATTTGTTTACAGATTTATACTTTTTCGCGTTATTTAAATGTGATGTCTATCGAAGCTATTCTCAATGTGCTGGAAATTGTTTCATAATCTGTGCTCCACCCATGATTTTTTTGAATTTGTTTACGGATTTATACTATTTCGCGTTATTTAAATGCGATGTCTCTCGAGACTATTTTCAATATGCTGGAAATTGTTTCACAATCTATGCTCCAAGCGTGATTTTTATTTCAATTTTATTTACAGATCTATACTATTTCTCGTTATTTAAAGGCGATGTCTATCGAGACTATTTTCAATGTGCTGGAAATTGTTTCACAATCTATGCTCCAAGCGTGATTTTTTTCAATTTGTTTACAGGTTTATGCTATTTCGCGTTATTTGAAGTAGAAGTCTTTCGAGGCTATTCTCAATGTGCTGGAATTTGTTTCATAATCTGTGCTCCACGCGTGATTTTTTTTGCATTCATTTACAAACTTATACTATTTCGCGTTATTTAAAGGCGATGTCTATCGAGGCTATTCTCAATGTGCTGGAAATTGTTTCATAATCTGTGCTCCACACGTGATTTTTTTAAATTTATTTACAAATTTATAAGATTTCGCGTTATTTAAAGGCGATGTCTATTGAAACTATTTTCAATGTGCTGGAAATTGTTTCACAATCTATGCTTCAAGCTTGATTTTTTTTTTCAATTTGTTTACATATTTATACTGTTTCGCGTTATTTAAAGGTGATGTCTATCGAGACTATTCTCAATGTGCTGGAAATTGTTTTATAATCTGTGCTCCAAGCGCGATTTTTTTAAATTTGTTTACGGATTTATACTATTTCGCGTTATTTAAAAACGATGTCTATTGAGACTATTTTCAATGTGCTAGAGATTGTTTCACAATCTATGCTCCAAGCTTGATTTTTTTTTCAATTTGTTTTCATATTTATACTGATTCGCGTTATTTAAAGGTGATGTCTATCGAGGTTATTCTCAATGTGCTGGAAATTGTTTCATAATCTTTGCTCCACACGTGATTTTTTTAAATTTATTTACAATTTATAAGATTTCGCGTTATTTAAAGGCGATGTCTATCGAGGCTATTCTCAATGTGCTGGAAATTGTTTCATAATCTGTGCTCCACGCGTGATTTTTTTAAATTTGTTGACGGATTTATACTATTTCGAGTTATTTAAAGGTGGTGTCTATCGAGACTATTCTCAATGTGCTGGAAATTGTTTCATAATCTGTGCTCCACGCGTGATTTTTTTTTTCAATTTGTTTACAGATTTATAGTATTTCGCGTTATTTAAAGGTGATGTCTATAGAGGCTATTCTCAATGTGCTGGAAATTGTTTCATAATCTGTGCTCCACGCGTGATTTTTTTGAATTTGTTTACGCATTTATACTATTTAGCGTTATTTAAAGGTGATGTCTATCGAGGCTATTCTCAAAGTGCTGGAAATTGTTTCATAATCTGTGCTCCACGCGCGATTTTTTTAAATTTTTTTTACGGATTTATACTATTTCGTGTTATTTAAAGGTGGTGTCTATGGGGGCTATTCTCAATGTTCTGGAAATTGTTTCATAATCTGTGCTCCACGCGTGATTATTTTTAAATTTGTTTACGGATTTATAATATTTCGCGTTATTTAAAGGCGATGTCTATCGAGGCTATTCTCAATGTGCTGGAAATTGTTTCATAATCTGTGCTCCACGCGTGATTATTTTTAAATTTGTTTACGGATTTATAATATTTCGCGTTATTTAAAGGCGATGTCTATCGAGGCTATTCTCAATGTGCTGGAAATTGTTTCATAATCTGTGCTCCACGCGTGATTTTTTTTAATTTGTTTTCGGATTTATAATATTCCGCGTTATTTAAAGGCGATGTCTATCGAGACTATTTTCAATGTGCTGGAAATTGTTTCACAATCTATGCTACAATCTTGATTTTTTTTCAATTTGTTTACATATTTATACTATTTCGCGTTATTTAAATGTGATGTCTATCGAAGCTATTCTCAATGTGCTGGAAATTGTTTCATTATCTGTGCTCCACGCATGATTTTTTTGAATTTGTTTACGGATTTATACTATTTCGCGTTATTTAAATGCGATGTCTCTCGAGACTATTTTCAATATGCTGGAAATTGTTTCACAATCTATGCTCCAAGCGTGATTTTTTTTTTCAATTTTATTTACAGATTTATACTATTTCTCGTTATTTAAAGGCGATGTCTATCGAGACTATTTTCAATGTGCTGGAAATTGTTTCACAATCTATGCTCCAAGCGTGATTTTTTTTTCAATTTGTTTACAGGTTTATGCTATTTCGCGTTATTTGAAGGAGAAGTCTTTCGAGGCTATTCTCAATGTGCTGGAATTTGTTTCATAATCTGTGCTCCACGCGTGATTTTTTTTGCATTTATTTACAAACTTATACTATTTCGCGTTATTTAAAGGCGATGTCTATCGAGGCTATTCTCAATGTGCTGGAAATTGTTTCATAATCTGTGCTCCACACGTGATTTTTTTAAATTTATTTACAAATTTATAAGATTTCGCATTATTTAAAGGCGATGTCTATTGAAACTATTTTCAATGTGCTGGAAATTGTTTCACAATCTATGCTTCAAGCTTGATTTTTTTTTTCAATTTGTTTACATATTTATACTGTTTCGCGTTATTTAAAGGTGATGTCTATCGAGACTATTCTCAATGTGCTGGAAATTGTTTTATAATCTGTGCTCCAAGCGCGATTTTTTTAAATTTGTTTACGGATTTATACTATTTCGCGTTATTTAAAGGTGGTGTCTATCGAGACTATTTTCAATGTGCTGGAAATTGTTTCATAATCTGTGCTCCATGCGTGGTTTTTTAAAATTTATTTACAAATTTATAAGATTTCGCGTTATTTAAAGGCGATGTCTATCGAGGCTATTCTCAATGTGCTGGAAATTGTTTCATAAACTGTGCTCCACGCGTGATTTTTTTAAATTTGTTTACGGATTTATACTATTTCGAGTTATTTAAAGGTGGTGTCTATCGAGACTATTTTCAATGTGCTGGAAATTGTTTCATAATCTGTGCTCCACGCGTGATTTTTTTTTTTCAATTTGTTTACAGATTTATACTATTTCGCGTTATTTAAAGGTGATGTCTATAGAGGCTATTCTCAATGTGCTGGAAATTGTTTCATAATCTGTGCTCCACGCGTGATTTTTTTGAATTTGTTTACGCATTTATACTATTTAGCGTTATTTAAAGGTGATGTCTATCGAGGCTATTCTCAATGTGCTGGAAATTGTTTCATAATCTGTGCTCCACGCGTGATTTTTTAAAAATTTTTTTACGGATTTATACT